>OZ026526.1:22123237-22209237 GCA_964019695.1 Loripinus fragilis | reverse complement strand
TATCACACCTGTACTCATAGCTTGCAGAAGGAGCTGAAAAATACAATATGTGAATTATGTATGTACCTAGAGTTATCACACCTGTACTCATAGCTTGCACAAGGAGCTGAAAGATACAATAGTTGGCCATAGGTCTGTATATGCTAAAATATCAATACAAAATTGTAAAATTATTTTTATGCATTTATTTTAACATCCGTTTTGGGTTATTTCGGATAGCCACAATATATGTTATCATACGAGATCCAGGGGGAGGGGGCAGTGGGTCTGGATCCCCCCTGGAATATCACAAAAATATAGTTTTTTAAGCAATACTGGTCCGGATTCCTTGGAAAATCACAAAGCTACCAAGCCAGCATTCATTGTGGGGCTTTCATCAGCCTGCTAGCCAAATGCCATTCAAATGGCGTTTCGCTGGTGGGCGGATGATGGCCCGCTTTAAGTGATATATGGATCCTCTGACCTCCCCTCATCAACTAAAAAAACGTAGTCAGAGTTGGACCCCCTCTGACAAAACTTTCTGGATCTGTGCATGTGTTTTTGGTGAAAAATAAGAAAAAAAAAAACAATTTCGAATTGCATTTAGGGGCCTTTCTAGTTTTACAAACATCATGCTGAGAAAGAGAGAGCTGGTCGCTTTACTCTGTAATTATTTTGTTACTGTAAGTGTTCTGTGGCTTTTCCTCACGGTGCAGTGGGTTGGTGTGTGATTGTGGTAGATTCTGGTCATTATCACTTACTTTTTGATGGCTATAGGACACCGCTGGTAATGATCTGGATAGTATGTCATTAAAGTTCAATTGTACATTTCAAAGGTAGCAAAACGCCTTCAAGACTTGGTAACCTCAGACCAATCTGGTCATTTTAGATCAGAGTTTGGTGTAAAAAATGGGTAGCTATGAACTTTTGGTTGGTTTATATGAAAGCAGCATTTACCCAAGATTTCATTGGTAGTGCATTAGTTGCTAAGTGGCATGGCATAACTGTTTCAATCAGTAAAATTACTCAACATCAATTTGTGCTTGGTTGTTACTGTTAATTCACGATATCTTGGCTCAAAGAAACCGTTTGGTGTATTTTCCCATTACGTCTATGTAGAGTAGCTATTTCTTCATGTTCTTACTAGATAGATATGCAATCAATCAATACGTGATGGTGGTGTAGGTGATAGCGTGGAAGGCTCAAATTCACATTTCATTTCATGTTAGGCGGGTATATTGTTTGAAGCTTGATATGGATGTGTCTGTTGTTTTTGTCTGTTTAGTCTTTCTCGTTATGGCGATGGTATCTCGAACTCTCCCATGATTTTCATGCTAAAATATGCTTTTACTCACATTTTTTCATGAAGCCGTTTGAAATTCACATGTGATATAAACTGTTGTGTTATAATTATGCATCAAACCCCACATTCCCTTATTTGCAATAGTTCAGTCCACAGTTAACGGTATCATTGAGACAATATATCATGAATGAACACAGTTGAATATCCACAATCAATGCAATTTGTTTCAATTCCAAGTAACTTAAGGACAATAACTACCGATTATTTCTATTATTAGAACTGACATGTAAACATCAGGGGTTCAACACAGATTTTGCTGTTTGTATTCATCCTTTGCATCTCAGTCAACAATTGTTCAATCATATCAGGACGTTTTTATGCCTTCTTGGGTTGAAGCTTTAACCAATACTAAGCAGTGGATAAAATGTTTGGCTCAAGGACATAACTCCACATAGCTGGAATGCTGCTAGTTAGCAGTATAAAAATAGGGCAGGGATGTTGTGCATAAAGTATTCAGCGTGACAAGGGTTAAGAGAACTGATAGGTCAATCTTCGCAGGTAGCTGATGTAGGTCTGGCATGAGCGTGGGTAAAAGTTCATGATTTAAAAAATCCTGAACATTAGAAATTAAAATCTTAAAACTTGAATTATTTTAAAAGTTTCAAGTTTTAATTGTCAATTGTATTTCGAAAAAATAAAACAAAGCAGAGAAGATGTGAAAACATTTACCTAGACATTCACACAAACGAAAGAAAGTCAGAGAAGAAACAACAGTAATAATGGGAGGCACTACTTATAACTATATTATATATTATTGACCTTATTCAGCATGTTGATGCACACTTTTTGTAAAAAGTAAGCCTCAAAATCCTGAAATCAGGAATAATCCTAAAAACATTCACTCAATCATCATTACTTACGATTACTAAAGTGTTTGAAGACAATACTAAACCCAGATCCTACTGACGGCTCGTTGGCATGGTATCTCACCAACAGATGGCGCCACTCTGTCGTGTATTCTGTCGAAAATGATCCAGGGAATGTCCGCCCACAAAGTCTGTCTGAAAGCCCTGTGGAAAGATTTGGCTCTGGGCATTAAGAAAATATCACCCATTATCAGTAATGGCATATTTTCACAATTATGATGTCTATCAGGAACTATAGACATCTTGCTGAAGTAATCAAAGGACCTCGGACAGTCTCCGATTCAATATGCCAACATTTTGATAACCTGTGGCTAGAATTATGCATAATTGACAACTTTATTTTTGTGCTTAAATCAAACCCTTATAATTAGTGCACCTAGCACAATAAAAATATTTTGAAAATATTGCATAATTTTGCCAGGACCTTAGGGTTTAGGGGGTGTGGGTATTTTTGTGACTAAACTGTATTTCACAGAATGTCAAAGTTTCGCCACGTATTCACCTAAATACATGTACATGAAAATATTATGTTTGCGGCATAAAACAGTAGAGGAAAGTGATGCGTTTGCATAAAATTCTGGTTGAGAAGATTTCATCGTTTCTTCTAAATAAACATTCTGTCCATAAATTCCGACTATTACCTGTACTGTTTCAAATTTAACCAGTTCGACATGATCACTCAAGTGTATCATCTTGATCAGACTCTCTTGAACAGACTGTTAGCATTTCCCGCAACTCTCGTTTGGACTGAACCGCGTATTTATGCGTACTAGACGGATGGCTGAGAATGGGTTTGCTCCACCCCCCCCTAGGAAATTTTGCAGACATATCCTATCTTGTAGAGAATTGAAAGCCGAGTCTTTGAAGAGATGTTTGCACTCTGTGCTCCGGGGCGTTAGTCTGTAAGAGCCTTAACATACATGTACGTTACTTAATCAAACTAAGAAAAAGTAAATTGAAAATTTGGGCTACACATTAAAGACATTAAAATATTTATTTTTTAAAATCATTCATATAGTCTGCATACTGGATGTCTTAACTACGTATGACAACCATTTGCACAAAATTGCGTCTTCCTAAGGTGTCATATGCGTCACATAAATCAGATAACCCATTAAAATTTGCAAGTGTGGCTAACATCATTTACATTCACAATCTCTCTGTGTGTTTTGCAAAATGTTTTTAACCATGTCTGACTAGCTTATGCAATTGGCTAACAGAAAAATTAAAGTTTGTTTCCCTAGCTTAAATATTTTTTTTCTGAAATAAGCAATTAAACAACCCTACCCCTACCCAGTTTTAAGGTGAGATGTTTGGTATTAAAACTAAAGTAAAAATGGTTAAAAAATATTTGCAGTTGATGAATGAGTTTCATTGTTTGGGATTTATTTGCTTATATGAAAAGACTCATAAATCTGCAAAGTAAGTAAGGTTGCAAAGATCAGGAATCGATACAATCATGTACCACACCTGACCCAGGATACCAATGGGAAAGTGACAAACTCACAGAAGACACCACAAACGAGAGCCAAGAGGTCAGCCCTTTCCCAGCAGGTGACCACGAAGCACATATAAACAGACGCGCACAAAACATAGCAAACACAAGACAGAACAAAAACATAAAAGATCCACAAAAGAAGTACCGCCTTGGAACGGTCAGTAAAATATTTTACTGGAGGGCTTAAACCGGTTTAACAGCGCCAACCTCACCCTTAATTCAGATGTGGATCAAGACACATAGATATTTGGTTTGCATAAAAGACCCCTAACTTATCAATGCATCATCTCCTAAAACATATAAATCAAGATATAACAAGGAGATAAAGCAAGGATAAGGACTCAACAGTAAATTAAACTGAATACCGGAGCAAAAGAAATCCAACAGGTAAACCCCGGTGGGCCCGACAAACAGCCAAAGCATCAGGCCCCTACCATCTCATCAATAGATAAGTCTTTAAGTCGGAACCATCATAGAGTCTGAAGTCCGACCCACCGGCGTGCAATTAAAGAGGAAAGCAAAGTTGCCAACTGTGATTGGGTTGACTACCAAGCATGCAGTCTGTTGCAATACATTAATGTTATAGCCAATCTTTTTATAATGGGAAATTATTTTAATGAACTGCGCTGAAAAATTATTAGAGCCAACAATCTTCTTCAACTTATACACCAAGTCACCATAGAAATCAGGTTCCGAAAATCCTTGGCGCAAGAGAGATTTAAGTCCAACTTGGAATTTAGAAATCAAATCAAAGTATCGTCTATAAAATTTTGAAAATGTTTTGCGAAGTTTATGATACCGATAGCCCTGTTTAAGAAGTTTCTGAGTTAACAATTTATTGCGAGTGTTGAAGTCAGTAACATAGCTAGAAGCTCTAGCAAAACGAATGAGTTGAGAGATATAGACTCCATAGGATGTAGAACGAGGAACATCACCATCTAAAAATGGGAAATTGACAATTTCAAAATCAAAGTCGTCACGTTTATCATAAATTTTGGTAGAAACAATACCATTAGAAATTGACAAATGCAAGTCTAAAAATGCGGCTTCGGTATCAGAGGCATTGGCTTTATTAAGTTGGAGCTCTGAAGGGTATATTTGACTAACCATATTTTCAAAATAAACATTATTAATATTTAAAATATCGTCCAAATATCTGGAAGTAGTGTTAAACTAGAAGTTTGTTGCAAAATTTTTAATATCAGAGGCTGTAACATATGTTACCTGATGTAATAAATGGGCAAGCTCATTGTCTTTACGTAAGATATGCCTAAAAATGTTTTAATCTCCTCGAGGGAATTTTGCAGACATATTCCTTCTTATAGTACAACTCAAGCTGCATCGAATAAGGGATGTTTGCACTCTCTATGTTGGGGCGTTAGTCTGAAACAGCGTGTTACATGCGTTACTATATCAAATAAAGGAAATGTAGTTTGAAAGTTTGAGCTAAAATTGCGAAAAAACTCGCAGCTGTTGGACATCTTACATTGTTTAGGGATTTTAAACTGGCTACTATGATAAAGACTTATAGATCTGCTAGTTGTCATCAAGTTTAAAAGATCAGAGAGTGTTACATATGTTAGCGTTATAAGTAAAATCATCAAACAATATTTTGACATCAAGCCGAGTAAGGGCCTGCTCCATCCTAATCCCCTTCGGAATTCTGCAGACAAATTACATGTTGTGTAACCATTCAAGGTGCATTTAATAAGAAATGTTTGCACTCTGTAAGTCGGGGCATTAGCCTGTAACAGCTTGTTATATATGTTACTATATCAATTTGAGAATAAGAAATTTGAATGTTTGAGCTACCAAAAGAAGACATTAAAATTATCTAATAAATTGACATTCTTATAGTCTTTATACTGGATGTCTTTACTACATATGGAAGCTATTTAACATTAATACGGCTAACTGTGGTGTTATGTGCGTTACATGAACCTAATTATAATTTAAAAGCTATAATTGTGGCTATCGTCATGTAGTTAAACAACTACTATGACTTGGTTTTTAACTGTTTTATTAGATTTTACAAACAAATACTCAATTGATGAATAGGAAAAACCAAGTTTGCTTTTCTACCTTAAATATACTGTCTTATAGGAGCTTATACACAGCCCTACTCCCAGTTTTACAGAGAAGCGAATTTTGTTATTACCGTTTAAGTAATACACATGAAAGCGATTACAGCGTGTGGATATTTTTCATTTTCTTAGTCTGTCTTGCTCATATATCTACAAGATGTCATTAAGTTAAATATCAGGACACTTAATGTGTACTTATAAGTCTTTGGTGCCAAAACACTAGAAATTATATTCATTTCTGATTATCAAGCCCATGGACTGGTGTTACAGATGCTATCAATGACCTTTTGGACACATTTCCTAAAACAGTGCATATAATGCTAAAGATAGAGCCACAAATAGAAAAGATAGTTTTACATTTTTACAAGAAAATACAATAACTGAAATGGTCCAAACTATTTCTCATCGATTTAACACTCATATTAAACGTTTGTCGTTGTCTGCTTCTGTGGTAACCATTATTATCACACGCCTCCTTGCAACTGGTAGAATCATCACACAATATTTCAATCATTTACTGTTATTCAATTTAACCACCAGTCCACTCAAAATTGATGAGCCATTATCAACTTTCCAATTTTGCCATTTATGGCTTGGAACATTCGGAAACTGATATGAATTCCTTATAGTTGACTCTTTGAGTATGTGTTTCAAGTGATACTTTGCTAGTAGGAGAAAGACTAAAGCTTTACAAGGAGAAAAACTATGCCATTAAGAGCAATGAGAACCTGGACTGATGTACCTTGGTATTTCTGTGATAAAGAATCATATCTTAGCTGGTTAACTTTTATAAATGTAGCCTTTCCATATATGCAACCCACATATTTTCATCTAATAATGTCTCTGCACTTATTATCTTTCCCCAAGCATTCAAAAACTTATTTGAAGTCTTAGTACTTCTGAAGTGCTGAAACCGAGGTAACTCTTTCCCTTCAGATAAGCGAACTAGATGTATCACAGCAGGTAAAGCAATGAAATGCAGGATGAACAGAGCGCAAATTAGACCCTTTTAATTCAATGTATCACTAAGTTTCTAAGATAAGAGCGCTTATTAAAGGATGTAACATATATATCTCATCATAATAAATGAGCAAGGGCACTGTCGTGACATCATTTTTGATTACAGTCAGAGGCAAGTGTTTTCAATTTCAGTGTTTTCAATGGATTATGAAATGAGGCACCTTATCAACTTCTTTACTCTGTATAAATCTTCCTAAGAGCATAATATAGAGCTACTGGTTATCCCATTCTACCTATAGTCCACTTTCCTTCTTTTGAATGCAACAGCTAATGATATGGCTGCAAAAACTGAGAAATCATAGGTTTTACATTATTTTAAAACATGCTTCAATGTACTGACATAAAAAAAACAACCAACTGCAAACATAACTGATGGCAATGTCCAACTTCATATTCTTTCTCTTATACCAGATAACTTTCAAGGTGTAACAGAAATTGTTTCAGACGGTCTGCCAAAACCATCAAGAGTCAACATTGTAACTAAAGAAAACTTATAGATTTCTTTGGGCGCAGCAAAATACTATTGATCTAAGACCTGAGGACTTGAGCACCAAAAAGACTGGATAGGTTCCATGGCAAATGATGCAAAAAAGCAGCCTATCAAATTTCTGTTTAACCAATGTCAGAAATCTTAAAGTATTCTTAGAGTTACATGGTAGAGACATAGATTTTGCAAAATCAGAGCAAAGTTATCATTTGACTAGCATGGATGCAGAGGCAGCTGCAGTTAGATTGCTCTTCCCACTTCACAGGAAGAGATATATACCAGAGTCATACTCCATTGTATGCATATATGTGAAATGGCATTAAACCCATATTTAATCAGGTGTTTGATCCCATGACACTGACATGCTGTTTCTGCTTTTGAAGAATGCTAAAAGGATTCAAGTTTGGCTGAGTCAAGTTGTTTGACGCTGGCACTGGCCACACATACAAAGAAAATTAAGTCTTTTGATGGCTAAAGAGGAGGATCACACGAAATGCTTATAAGTGATGTTTGTCACAATTACCAATTTTAAAAAGTAATCTTAATTATTGTAACACATATAACACCATAGGAAGCTGTATATTTGTTAAAAATCTTTTCTTACGTATCAAAGGTATTCAGCATGCAAACTACATGAATAATTCAAATACATGTAAATAGATAGTTTTATGTCTTCTTTCTGTTTTTCAAACTTTTAATTCATTTATTCTTAAATTGATATGGTAACATACGTATCATACCATTACAGGCTAAACCCCTAATTGATAGAGTGCAAACATCTCTTATTTGATGCAGCTTGAATTGTTCTTTAAGGTAGAATATGTCTGCACAATTCCCAAAGGGGTGGAGAGGAACAGGGTTGTACTCAGTTTGCAGTCCTAATACAATGCCATGATTCTACTGGTTGTGATCAAATGGGTGATTATTTTGCAATAGAAGCAGACACAATGATAGACATTGTGAGGGTGACTTGAATAAAGATTGTTTTTGAATAATTTTATTTAATAGGAATATTTATTCAATTGTGTCATTTAAATGAGAACTATTATTTTCTATCTGTATGTCTGTATATTTTAATATTATAGGCATTAGGGAATATTGATTAAAAAGGATATATATAACATAGGTAACACAATTCCAAGGGCTTGTTATCAGCGATGACTGTAATTACTAAGACTAAGGCACCAGAGGCTAGAGATTAATAGGAAAACATGTGAAAAACGGTATTTTTCTGAAATATCATCTCTTACTTCCAAGAAAATTTCTAGCTCATTCATTATGCCATGTAACATACGTTACATACTTTAATAAGTGCTCTGATCCTGATGTCAAACTTGCAAATGTATGATTCTTTATTGCATTAGCAAGACAGTACCAAAAATGTAAGATAACCACGAGCGTCAAATATTTTCATATATTTTTCTTCAATAAAAGATACCAAATTTGATACTTAAAATTGGAGGTAGGGTTGTTTAATAGCTCATATAAAACAATGTATTTGAGATAGAAAAGCAAACTTTGTTTTTTCTATTAGTCAAATGAGTACTTTAGTAAACAAAGATTAAAAACACTTGTAAAAATGCACAAATCGTCTGTAAAATGAATGATGTTAGTCACAATTTCAACTTTCAAAGGGAAATTTAACCTATGTAACGCATATAACACCATTGAAGGCTGTAATTTTGTTTAAAATGTTGCTTTTATGTAGCTTAGGCATCCAGCTTGCAAACTACATAAGAAATTTGAATAGTTAGGTGGTTTAATGTCTTCTTTCTGTAGCTCAAACATTCATTTTGATTTCTTTCCTTAATTTGTTACAGTAACATATGTAACAGGCCGTCAGAGACTAACGCTTCGGAGCACAGAGTGCAAACATCTCTTAAAAGATGCGGCTTGAAATTTTCTTCAAGATAGGATATGTCTGCAAAATTCCCTAGGGGGGGGGGGGGGAGCAGGACCTTTTTTAGCTCGAAGTCTATACGTTTTGAACATCCAATAGTTGTAAAAACTGCGTTACGCCGACTATTGTCAACGTTAAAGGCCGTATGTGATAGATGATGTCATGAAGATCAAACTGGCAACCGAATCACGTTACGCCAGTCCGTGCACTTACCAACACTTTTTGCAAATTAGAAAAAAAACACTTCTTATTTTTAGCACATGGTTTTCCCCAAATACAGGATCATTATGATATTAAGTCTCAGACACCAATAACCCTGTAACGCCAAGTTGCTAGTGCAGCGTGACATTCCATTTCATTGCAACCTTACCGTTGATAGGTTTTGGGTCTATGGTCAGATCGCCTTCCATCACAGATAACCATGTTTCTCCGGGTCCACAGTTGTCTCCCATATCAAAACTGGTTATATGGAAGGCCAGTCTATCCTCTTCGAAGCCCTTGGATCCTGAAATATAAGGTGTTAACAATGTTTAATAATAATAATAATAATAATAATAATAATAATAATAATAATAATAATAATAATAAAAATAATAATAAATATATCATTATTATTATTATTATTACTATTATTATTATTATTATTATTATTATTATTGTTGTTGTTGTTGTTGTTGTTGTTGTTGTTGCTGTTATTATTATTTTTATTATTATTATTATTATTATTATTATTATTATTATTATTATTATTATTATTATTATTAATAACAATAATGTATCAACCCAAAATTACGATAAAACAGTTAAATAAAGCAAAATATTATGCAACCGAAATTAGCTGTTTGGGATTAGGACTTTAGATCTTGAAATTGCTAATTTCAGTTTCCCTCACTTTATCACCTATGGGTAAATGTAACAGAACTTGTTTGTTTTGCGAGAGAATGTACTTAAGTAAGTGACTTCAACAATATGAATTTTTGCCTGACTAGTTCTTTAAACATATGTATAAATATAATATGCTTACGTTAGCATATTCTTAATTCGAAAATAGAAACTACTTGATACCTACCCACTATAAAAGTACAGGCATACCAGTGATGCAAATGAAATATCATACACGGAATGCAACTACTCTATTCCTAGCCACTATAACAATAAACTCCTCTATATCATAGATGGGATGAAACTATTCGATACCTACCCACTATAACAGTACAGGCATGTCAGTGATGCAACTCAGATGGACCTACTAGATACATTTACCTACCCACTATAACAGTACAGGTAAAGTCCTCCTCCATGCCGGCCCTGAATGTAAAGTTTAACTCCCCAACATAGATATCCTCTGATATCATACTCAGCGAATAGATTCCATCTTCTTTGCAATAATCCTCCAACCAAACTACAATGATGGGAAGATACATTAGACAAGTTTTGTAAAACATAAAATTCATGGAGTATCATTGCTTTATATCACTCAACCGTTTTATCGAGCCATAGTGTAGCCACCCGGGAGTAGCCACTAGCGAGAACATAGTTACTGAGCCATTCCTGTCACTTGCTGTAAAAATTACGGCGTCGGATTTTTTTTAAAAAGCTACAGCTTGTTAAAAAATCGTGTATTGATAGGGGACCTCCAAACCCGCGAGGATGAAAGCGAGTATACATTCAAGAATGTGCAACCAAAAAGGGATGACCAGACTGTGATGATGCAGACTGCAGTGGCGGATCGAGAGGGGGTTCGGGGGCTCGCTTGAACCCCTCCCCCCTCCATTTTTAAATAGGCAGTGGCTATTGACAGCCGGCTGTCACAAGCAATTCAGTGGCTATTGCCAGCCGGCTGTCACCAGCGAATTCGCTATTGCCAGCCGGCTGTCACCAGCGAATTCGCTGCTGACAGCCAGTAAAATTTATGGATGATACTCTAGGTCTTAACATGTATAACACTGATACAGAAGCTACTTATGTACAAATGTATCTTACAGTCTGACATCTAAATTGAAACTATTAAACAAATATCATGTTCCTAGCTCTCAAAGTAGGCTCTTGACAGCCAGCAATATTTATGGATACATGTAAAGCACTTATACATTAATCTCTTGTTTCTTATACATGTATCTTTTTTAAAATATTTAAATACATATTACATTTATTTACTTTAACTTGTTCCAATAAGGGCACCAGAGGCCTCTAATTAATTATCCTGTGGGTATCTTGATTTGCAGAAAACCAAATAATTCATTTAATGCATGATGTTCACACTCATTAAATGATGTTGATGTTTTAAACATCAGGTAGGAGACAAGATAATCTACCCTGGTTTGTTTGTATTGATATTTTACATATCAGTCAACAAGTTTTCAGGCACGATGGGAGAATTTCCTGCCTTCCTTGGTTGGACCAGTACTAAGTAGCAGAAAAAGTGTCCTGTTTGTGACTCCAATCGCAGTGATACCCTGCCCTTGGATCTTGTACCCATCCAGTAACACATTTTACACACAGCTACATATCCCATTTAAATAGCTTGTTTCTCCAACTCCTATCCCTCCACCTATCCCCTAGGAGAAATGTCCCTTCTCCAGAGTAATTTCAACAGCCACTGTGTTATGTCCTCACCTAAGGGAATATGCCACCACCTTAATAATGACCAAGGGTAGAGAGTTTACATTTATTGTAATGTTCCCTTTGCTACCTGAGATAGGGTTGAATGTGTCCATACCTAGGGTTGATCGTAAACATCTAGGATAAAAAAAAACATATGCCACCCCCCACAACTTCATAAAAGTTATCCATCATGACCTTAATGACTTAATGTGTGAACAGGCACGTCTGATGCTTCATTTCTCGCACCATATCTCCTGAATAAAATGTCATATGAAATGCCTCCAATCTGTGGCAATTCATCGGGATCTTGATGTTTGCAAAAGTTACAAGCATTATGATATTTTCTGTAAAATTCTAGCAAATATAATGGTTTTGGTTTAAAGGATTTAGTAAAAATCATTTTTATCAGATTTTCCCCATAATTTTTATAAAGGCATTTATACAAATTTAACCTTGCCATAAAGCAGATAAATGTCCAGGGTGGGGGTACTCTCATTGGCTAGGACCCAGCATCTACAAATGTACTGTTTACCCCCAAAAATATCAGGAATTTAGGCATACCCCCAAAAAATATTATAGCGACACCAAAAAAAAATCCCATTCTGTACCTTGACCTTCAGAAAATCCTTAAAATGTATAAAAATCATTTTTTATCAGATTTTCCCCATAATTTTTATAAAGGCATTTAATACAAGTTTAACCTTGCCATAAAGCAGATAAATGTCCATGGTGGGGGTACTCTCATTAGCTAGGACCCAGCATCTTCAAATGTACTGTTTACCCCAAAAAATATCAGGAAATTAGGCATACCCCCCAAAAATATTATAGCGGCACCAAAAAAAAATCCAACTCTGTACCTTGACCTTCAGAAAATCCTTAAAATGTATAAAAATCCTCCCCCCCCCCCCCCTCACCACACACACCAAATAGTCCAGTTTTGTAATACCCACAATTTCTTCATACCCCACAAAAAATATTCATTTTTCTGAAAACCCAAACAATATTGAAATTAAAAATTTTAAACCCCCAAAAATGATCAGAGCCTACATATATATGCAAACTTGGTAGGGTCTGCATCCCCAATACTTGTAGAAGATATTTGAAAATGTTTTTTAGGCAACCGATGGACGTCTAAAGTCCCCACCTCAGGTAGAGTTTCATCATCCAGTGTAATGTCCTACCTAGGGTTGATTGTCAACTTCTAGTGTACAAATGTATTGTCAACACCTTAGGTAGCATGACCCCCTATAGATTAGAGTGTCAACACTGTGTGTAATATCCCCAGTCCCCACAGTAGTATATCTTTGCATAGGGTCTCGGACCCACTATATGCCAGATGCAGTGGGCCGCACTACACAAACGTTATATAACTGACCCAGTATATTGAGTCTGAGATAGAATATTATAGAGCACTAATCAGTGTAATGTCACTACCAACTCTTGCCCCAAGATAATAATAATTAAGTATCTTCTGTGCATTTTAAGTTATATCTCATTTATATTATCCGCAAAAATATTTAGGTAAAGTAAGTGCTTTAAAGCAAAACATTAAGTTATCAGTGTATTGCACTCCAAATTAAATATATGTATTGTATCATTAATTTTACTGGCTGTCAATAGCGAATTCGCTGCTGACAGCCGGTTGTCAATAGCGAATTCGCTGCTGACAGCCGGCTGTCAATAGCGATCGCCTTTTAAATATCCTATGAAAATGAAATAATTTGGTCTCAATGAGAACACAATGAGACCAAATTATTTCATTTTCATGGGATATTAAATATTATTTTAGATGAAATCAGCAAAACTACCCCCATACACACATTTATACATATGCACTCCCTTTCGAGAAATCCTGGATCCACCCCAGGACTGATCAACGCCTCTTTTGTTCGCATAGATAACAAAATATTTTTTCTAATCATGATGGAGCTCCAATATTAACCCTTACTTAGACCAAATAAAAAAAATACCTGTGTTTCGGGCTACCCGATCCTACCTAAATATTCACTGATGAAACCTGGATTCTTTTCAGGTTTTCTGGAAAATATAGTTTCATGCATTTTGAAAGGCGTTTCAAAATGCCTTATTTTGTTTTCAGAAAAAAAAATAAGAAAAAAATATGTGTGCCTACCCTACCTAAAATTTTCAGACCCGTTATCTGAAACATATAATTTTTTATATGGCCTTATAAGTGGTTCAGTGGTAGAGTGCTTGACTCGAGGTCCAGGTGATGTGCGAGTTCAAGACTTACCGGGGCACAATGTTGTGTTTTTGAAAAATACTTCTTATCCTCTGTTTAGTGCTGGTTCAACCCAGTAAAACCAGTCACGACATGACTTGAAAACTGTTGACTGGGACTCAGAGAATCAAAACAAACAAATATTAAGTATGGAACTTAAAGGGGTTGCTGTCAAAATTTCTTTATGAAATAATGTATTTCTGGTTCTGAAGATTGTTTATATCTATGCAAACAGTGCAGACCCTAATGAAATGCCGCATTATGCGGCATTTCATCAAGGTCATCACTGTTTACCAAAGTACCTGTTTACCCGTATCCATAAGAGAGTTGTATATTAAAGGCGAGCACTTTTGTAGTGCTTTCTAAACGTTAAGCAACGATTGCGCCTAAAAGGCGCTATTGGCACAACGGTAACATTCCTAATCATAACGCAACGCTTTGCCTATCCAATGGTTCGTTTCACAAAACGCTTTCCACGAGCTCGAGACTGCTCAAGATTAGTTACGTAGCGCTACGAAACGCTTTTTGTAACAAACCGTTGCATAGCAAAGCGCCACAAAGCGTTCGCGGTGAATATACTGCGAACTTTTTTTGTTAAGCTAATACTTGTGTATTTTATACTGTAGTCCAATCGAATGCAACCTTGTTATGATTCAAATTTTACCCGTTCAAAACTTTAAGCGATTTTATTAAGTTTGTGTACTTACATGTGCGGAGGCTATAAACTCCTACGAAACATCCATACGTTATTAACAATGAAATGATAGTCGATTTCATTAACAAAACGGACAATTAACTATTATATAAAAAAGTCCTATGCCTTTCGCCTAGAAATCGGCCTTTCGCCTTTGAACCAATAATGTCCACAATTCATCAAATCCAGCGCGCTAATTATATATAATATAAATATAACCGAATGTGACTACGAGATCTTTTAATTAAAAAATATACAAAATAATTCAAAATCCGGGATAAGGAATGTCGAAATAATACTATTAAGTACAGCTCTTGCTAAGCACCATGCAAATGGCGATACACCCATGGTAACAGAAATGGTAAATTTGTGCCCCATTGTGTAGCACTTGTGACCAAACACTGACTGGTACACTATTTCTTTGATTGGATCGTGGTTGCCATGGCAACCAGCGATTTTCAATTTTACCTCATTTTCCTGCGTAAAAGATACTAAAAAGCCATTTTTTGGTTATTTTGATAAAGAAAGAGTTAGTACCATGAACATAAAATAATTATTTAAGTATATCAGTTAGATAGAGTGATATTGTCTCTCATATATGACACATTAAAATTTGTATTATGTTAATTGTTACGCAAAAACCATGCCATTATTTGGAGGGGGGGTAATCATTATCCGGATTTTTGGGAAATTATCAAAAATTAGCAAATTTTAACCCAATTTATCTCCCATGACCATCCTAATCTAAGCAAATGATGCATTAAAACCAAAAGAGTGATGTCTAAACTTAATCAAGAAAGCAAGAAACCCGTGTGTTTTTTCTTCTCTTACGTGCATTAGTATTAAGGTAGCGGTAACCGTTTTGAAAATCGGGGAAAATGGAAAAATGCCACATTTCAACATAATTTTTCTCCCAAGATGGACCTAATGTGAGACAATGATGCATTAAAACGAATAGATGTATGTCTATATTTAATCAAGAAAACAAGAAACCCGTGTGTTTTTTCTTCTCTTAGGTGCAGTTGTATTAAGGTAGTGGTGACCGTTTGTAAAATCAGAGAAATTGGAGAAAATGCAACATTTCAAAATAATATTTCTCCCAAGATGGGCCTAATGTAAGACAATAAAGCATTATAACAAAAAGATTGATGTCTTTTCTTCATCAAAAAACAAGAAACCCGTGTGTTTTTTTCTTCTCTTAGGTGCAGTTGTATTAAGGTAGCGGTGACCATTTTAAAAATCAGAAAAATTGGAAAAATGCCACATTTCAACATAATATTTCTCCCAAGATGGACCTAATGTAAGACAATGATGCATTGAAACAAATAGATTGATGTCTTTACTTAATCAAGAAAACAAGAAACCCGTGTGTTTTTTCTTCTCATAGGCGCAGTTGTATTAAGGTAGCGGTGACCATTTTAAAAATCAGAGAAAATTGAAAAATACCACATTTCAACATAATTTTTCTCCCAAGATGGACCTCATGTAAGACAATGATGCATTAAAACAAATAGATTGATGTCTATACTTAATCAAGAAAACAAGAAACACATGCGTTTTTTCTTCTCTTAGGTGCAGTTGTATTAAGGTAGCGGTGACCATTTTAAAATTAGAGAAATTGGGAAAATTCCACATTTCAACATAATTTTTCTCCCAAGATGGACCCAATGGAAGACAATGATGCATTAAAACAAATATATTGATGTCTATACTTAATCAAGAAAACAAGACACCCGTGTGTTTTTTCTTCTCTTAGGTGCATTTGTATTAAGGTAGCGGTGACCGTTTTAAAAATCAGAGAAATTGGAGAAATGCCACATTTCGCACTTATTTTTTTTACCAAGATAAACCTAATGTAAGCCAATAACGCAATGAAACCAGTAGATTGATGACTCTGCTTTATCAAGAAAACTAGAAACCCGTATGTTTTGTCTTCTCATAGGCGCAGTTGTATTAAGGTAGCGGTGACCATTTTAAAAATCAGAGAAAATTGAGAAATTCCACATTTAAACATAATTTTTCTCCGAAGATGGACCTAATTGAAGACAATGATGCATTAAAACCAATAGATTGATATCTATAATTTATCAAGAAAACAAGAAATGTGTGTGTTTTTTCTTCTCTTACATGCAAGGTGCAGTTGTATTGAGGTAGCGGTGACCGTTTTAAAAACCAGGGAAAATGGAAAAATACCACATTTCAACATAATTTTTCTCCTAAGATGGACCTATTGTCAGATAATGATGCATTAAAACAAATAGATTGATGTCTCTTCTTCATCAAGAAAACAAGAACCCCGTGTGTTTTTCTTCTCTTGCATGCAGTAGTATTAAGGTAGCTTTAACCCTTTTTAAAATCAGAGAAATTGGAAGAATGCCGCATTTCAACATAATTTCTCTTCCATGATGGTCCTAATGTTAGACAATGATGCATTAAAACGAAAAGGGTGATGTCTATACTGAATCAATGAAACAGGAAAACCCGTGTGTTTTTCTTCTCTTACACGCAGTGGTATTAAGGTAGCGGTGACTTTTAAAAATCAGAGAAATTGGAGACATGCCACATTTCAGCATAATTTTTCTCCCATGATGGACCTTATGTAAGACAATGATGCATTAAACCCAATAGAGTGATGTCTATAAAGATACGTTATCAAAGAAAACAAGAAAGCCGATGTGTTTTCTTCTCTTACATGCAGTTGTATTAAGGTAGTGGTGGCCGTTTTAAAAATCAGAGAAATTGGCAAATTTTCTCCCATGATCGACCTCATGTAAGCCAATGATGCATTAAAATCACTCTCGTGATGACTATACTTGATCAAGAACACAAGAAAGCGGTATGTTTTTCCTTCTCTTTGTATTTAGGTAACCGTTTTCAAATTTTGAAAATTTGAAATCTATCATGATAATTCTGCCATGATGGCCCTAATCGAAGACAATGATGCATTAAAAACAATAAAGTGGTGTCTATACTTAAACAAGAAAGGAAGAGATCCGTTTGTAATTCCTTCTTTTTAATGGTTATTAAATGTGAGTTCAATGTATACTGATGGGCAAAAGAAATGCTACATCTAATATTTGAGATAAATTACTAAGAAGGGGAAAAATGTGAACGCAGCTAAAATATGTACAAAGACGATTTACACGAGCGCTCATGTTTTATGGAATTAACTAAACAAGTTGAGGAAAAATGATGAAATGCGAGGCTAACCGAGCATTTTGTTATTTTTTTCGCAACGAGTTTAATAAATTCAATACTTCAGGAGCACGAATGTTAGATCCTTTATATCATATCACATTAAGATTACTTCGATCTCATTTCTGCCATAAAACATTATAATTTTGTTATCATGTACGCAACGTTGTAATGGACGTCATAGCGTCTCCCGGAAATGTGTAAACCACTAAATGCTTATCGATTTTAATGCATGGCGTTCATTCATATTTCATTCCCAGATGCGACATCATATGAGCCAGTGCATGAGACTTCCACCAATATGGAATGTGCGACCAGCAAAGCCTCAGATCAGCCTGCGCATACGCGCAGTCTGATCAGAGCCTTTGTTAGTCGCTTGAGTGTTCTATGATTGTTAAGCTACTGACTGAACATCATTTGGAGTTTCTAAGCTTAACAGGATGCTTCAGGATGTCAAATTGTTGGAAATATCATGCACTGGCTCATATGTCAAATGTATATTAGCCAACGTGCCTGGTAAACAAAATTGACAATTTTCTAAAAAATAACCCAGAGGCTTGAATCAAGATTTAGGACAAGGTCAGCATACGAAGCTCCTGTTTGTGAGCCACATGCAATGCATGACAACATTTTACTGTAGCGTTTATTTTGCCCGTCAGTATGTCAGTATATGTAACAATTTCCATGATATTAATGCACGTTTCCGCTGCTCTAACAACTTATTTAAAAAACTCTTTTCCAAATAAGTTTAAATTGATTACAATGTTTTAGCAGACGAAATATGCGAACCCGGCCCATATATGAATATTGAAGTTACGGCCTTTACAGTGATCCAAAAGCTCGTAGCGGTAACCAATTGCTCAAAGGAACCCCAGATAAATAGTTTTTCATGTAAATTGTTGCCAGTTACATTTTTTAATCATTTAATTTTCGTAAAACTCTTTCAGGAATGCATTTTGGTTGCCAAACAGCATGGATCCAGATTAGGCCCAACATTTTGCTTGGCCTTATCTGGGTCCAAAGTGTTTGTAACGGTAATTAATAGAGGACAGAATTCGCCACTAGCTGGTAAAGAGTTGATACTAGCCAAAAGTTCTAACTGTCCATCAGCATTTTATGAATTTTCTTCAAAACGTGAAATGCTATGCCTAGTCTTTTTGCATCTCGAAATAGCCAGATATGTCATGTATACTGGAAAGTAAAGACATTGACAAAATGTTTATCAGTACATGCAAGATGCAGATTTGAAGAGTGGTACACCCATTTTCAAAATTCGCATTTTGGCACAATTTGTGAGTCGTGAATTTATTTAATAACCACCATTCAGACGCAAAATGTTTTCATTTCAAAAGCCAAAATCATATTGAACACTAAAATGATGAAATGAACACTCTATCTGCATGAGACTCGTTGCTATTGGCCAATATGTCAAAAAATACCCCACCATTCAGTGCAAATTCTTGTGAATTTTGAAAGTGGGGGTCCGTGTATTCGGTAAAGCATTTCGGGTACAATTGAATGAATTTTGCTTAAACGTTTTCTGGTATCATTTACTGATGGGCTGGCCTATTCGGTACTGAAAATTCATATAGTGCTTGCAACTTTTCAGAAAATCGGTAAAAACACACATGGCTGGTTAGAACTTTTGACTAGTATATATATATTGAATACCAATAACGTAGCCTTGATGAGATATACAGCGGATAAGGATAATCATAACCCATAGCCTGCTAGTCGTGATTTTTTTCTTCTTCTGCTCATTTGGTTACTTCTTAGGCAGTGTAATAACACCGAGTAGGTGTCAATCAAAAACGCTCTTAAAAATCGACGAACGCGCAACAAAAAATGCTAGAAACAGTGTTTTTGATTGCCATTTGTCGCCAGTCTGTTTTGTATCTCCATTCTTCGATATCATTAACGTTTTTGATTGTCGCCTATCCAGTGTGCTACTGCTATTTATCCAGATAGAGCTGTTCTCTTGGAGGCAGTCTAACCAGGTTCATAGTCTGAAATGCACTCTATATACAGCAGACACAAAAAATCAGACGACATTTTCAAGAAAAAAAATGGCTAGATACGGGTTAAACCGGACATAAGGATCTCTCATTATTAAGAAAAATATACAGAATTAAAAAAATATTAGACTTCCATGGAGCAGTCTAATCAGAGTCAAACAGTATTTCTTTTATAATGGTCAAGTACAGTTTAGTCATTTGAAGATTTCACAGGTAGACGAGTGAAAGATGGAACATATTTCAAACCACACATTCTACAAAAATATATATCACTGTAGTCATCAACATGTGAAAATTGAATAGAGGATCTTACATTTGTGATCATTTCATATGAACTTAATTAAACGAGTTCCATAAATTAGAAATAAATGATCACGAGTGAAAGATTGAGTTTATCGTCTTCAAAGAATGTTTATTTCAATGACAATGTGCATTGTTGTCACCGACGCTGCCATGACGTTACTTGTTTCCGCCGAAAGTGTTTGCGAACGTGTGGTCTAAAATGTATTTATGACTTGATATTATCCACTGGATAACAGTGACGTCATATGATAAATCTATCATACATAATGAGTAAAGGAAACAAAAACAAAACCCATGTTCAAACAGCATCTCGTGATTTGAACACGAATTTTATGCAAGAATAATGGATCTTACACGAGTGCTCATGTTGTATTGATTTTATTAAACGAGTTGGGGAAAAGAGATAAAATACGAGGCTCGCAACGCATTTAATAAATTCAATAATACATGAGCACGAATGTTAGATTCTATTTATCATATGACATTAAGAATACTTTCATATTTCATTTTTGGCGTATAAACGTTATAATTTTGTCATTATGTACACAAAGTTGTTATGGACGTCATAACATTTACCGTAAATCTGTAAACCACTAGTGGTTTATCGATTTTATTGCATGGCGTTATTTCACTCCCAGACACGACGTCATATGATAAGCCAACATAATTTTGTTGGGTGGGTAATGTTTCAGCAAATTTCAAAATGAAGGTTTATGCTGCTGTTCATTCTAAGGCGGTGGTTCTGTTGTTGTTGACTTGTTGTTTATTGTTTCTCCCATTGTGGGAGTCTGTAATTGTTCTATGTTTTGTTGTACATTACTTTATGTCCCTTCTAGTTTTGCAATCATCTTGATTGGGAAGAGAGAGCTGGTTGCTTAGTTTGTCTTCCTGGTGTCGCGTGAGTGTTGTGTGGTACTTCCTGGCAGTGCCATGTTTTTCTTGCAGTTTGTGATTGTGGTATTTCCTGATCATACTCACTTACTGTTTTTAATCTGTTTTTTGAAATCAACTTCATAAATAAAAATCTGGAATTAAAGACTTCCAAAATGTTTACTCCGGTGATGGAGCAAGAAATTCATTCACTACTTCTTCTTGCTGAATGGTAATCATCAGCCCTTCCAAGTCCCTATCATCTATATTTGTAGCGTCTATTTTTTTCTGTGTTCGGACTGACAGTCTGGAAAAAAACGACGCAATTTGTGAAGTTTGAAGGTACTCCTCTGGACCAAACATTTTGGTACCATCATTATTTCTTGCCTGCTTCAGTTGTTTGACAGCGTCAGCAGGGTTAACCTTTTTCTTGTTCTTTTCGCCGATATCATATAACTCTTTCAAGAAAGCCTTGACTCTGTCGGAAAACCTGACTGACTTTCTTCCTTTCTTCAGTGCCCAGCCTTCACTTACATTATTCGTTTGAACTATGCCTTCACCTAACTGGTTGGAGGGGTTATACCGTTTCCTTGAGAGTTCAGACATATGCTGACACACTTCAGCCCATTGGATTTTAATTTGATCATACGTAGATTTTCTTTCTAGCTTCAAAGTATGCCTGCCATGCATGATATGTTCCTCAAGACTGGAAACCCTTTGATACTGTTTAGTACAGCCAGTTTCCGGACAGATAAATAATTTGGTCCGTTGTGTGATGCTACAAACAGAGGATTCGGCATTATTACTGCCAATTTCATTTCCTTCAACTGTATTTGAAACTTGTCGGGCGATTGAAATAAGTCCCAGAGTTGGATGTGCTTGGTTAGCATGCTCCTTGATGATAATGCCTGTCTCCTTCTGTAGCACTGACAAATTCTTTACCTTAGGAAAATAAAACAAATATTCAATTACGGGAAAAAACAACATTGATATGACTGATGCCATAAAAACATTTTTTCATGGCATATAAGAACAACCGTGCTGATTAGCTGGCAAATTCTTGAAATCTAATCATCACTTTTGTTGATTGATGCCTTTATATTATATTTTCTGGTTGTTTTTACTCATCCGGGACATACATTGAGCTTCGATGATCATATGATGTCCGTTGTAATTCATGATTTCAGTTTAAAAGAGATATAAATGATATATACATCATGCTTTTAAACCAACTATTGACAATGGCTGTGATTGAGTGAAAGTGTTGCTTTACTATAATTGTCTTCTTGATGTCTAGTGGCTGAAAGTTCTCAGTGGCTCTTATTCACCGTGCCATGTGTTGGTTGTGACACTTCCTAATCATACTGCTTGTTTTAGTTTTGTTTGTTTGTTTCGTTGTTGTCGTTTTTTGTTTTGGATTTAGTGTTGCTCGTTCTAAGACAGTGGTTCTGTGACTGTTGATTTACTGTTTAATGTTTCTTTAATTATATTGTTTTGGGGGATAATGTGTTTGGCCTTAAATTTGTTGCGTAGACGTCAGTATCCTTTCTAGTTTAGCAATCATTTACCATTTTTAAAATAACTGGTTTCTTTAGTTTAATTTTTCTTATGTTTTGTGACTGTAAGTGCTCTGTTTCTCGTCCTTATGTTACCGTGTGTGAGGGTGGTATATCCTGGTCATACTCACTTAATCCTCTCCATAATGGAGATAAAATGAATGTTCACTACTGCTTGCACGTTGTATATCTGCTATTAGCAATTGAAATTTAAATATGCATTTTCTAGGACCTCAGAAATAATTGGACATTAATCCCTTTGAGCAACCATCAAGAAATATTGTAATATACAGAGACAGTAAACCTTTTAAGTGCGATTTTATCGTTATCCATTTTTTTTATTTCTATAAAAATTGCATTGTTGACATGGATGTCACCATGAAGTTTGTTCATGATGAAATGTTATGTAACTTAAGGTCACAAAATTAATAGAGGATCATAAATTAGTGTTCCTGTTTTATTGAATTTTATTAAACGAGTTGTGGAAAACAAAAATAAAATGCGAGGCTTGCCGAGCATAAAATCTATTTTCCGCAGCGAGTTTAATGAAATCAATAATACATGAGCTGGAATGTTAGATTCTATTTATCATATGACATTAAGATTACTTTGACATCTCATTTTTGCGTAAAAACGTAATAATGTTGTCATTACGCAACGTTGTTATAGACGTCATTCGTTTCTCGAAAATATATAAACCACTTGTGGTTTATCGATTTTATTGCATGGCATTATTTTACTCCCAGACGCGAAAGCATATGATGATATATATTACATGACATTAAGTTATCCACTGATTAACATTAAGTCATATGACAATTTGAGTATCTTATACGAGTGACCATTTCATATAAACCATTGTCTAGTTTATTTAATTAGTATTAAATGATTAAGAGTGTAAGATTCTGTTTATCATATGGCCTTTTAAACGTGATTTTATCGCCTTTAAAGTTAGTTTATTTCAATGAATATTTGCACTGTCAACACAGACGTCGTCACGACGTTTCTTGCTCCTGTTGAAAGTATTATGTATTTGTTAAAACATTTTATGACATGACGTCATCCACTGAATGACAGTAACGTCATTATGATAAATATTTTTTTTCTGTGAGTTATATAGCCTTTTGTGTGTCATTTACCTTTAAATTTCATGCTTAAAAAAGTGCAAGTTACGGAGTTTTAAATAAAAATTGTTTAAGACCTCCAGTAACATTTTTCTTATTGACCGTTCCAAGGTGATGCTTCTTTTGTGTTGTTGTTTTTGTTATTTTTATTTCGTTTTTGTCTTCGTTATGCAATCTTGTCTGTTTCTTGTGGTCCTATAACCACCTGCTGAGAAAGGTCTAACTTCTTGGCTATTGTATTTGATGTTTTCTTGTGTTTGGGTCCGGTTTGTAACTTGATTGTATCGATTCCTGATCTTTGTCATCTTCCTTCCTTTTTTACACGAGGACCATTGAATTTTCCATGTGAAATAAGTCCAATTGTTCAGATGATCAGATAGTTATTTTCAATTCGAGGATTAACTGTTCATTTAAGATCAGGTAAAATGGTGTGCTACCTCATTTTTGGACAGTTTCTTGCCCAGACCTATGTTGTATGCCTTCCAAATCCTAACACCGTCGTCCTCAAAATGAAGATCATTAAACAGGGAGACATTCTTCCATTTGTGAGTTTGTAAAGTCTGCTTTTTGTGGTCCACCTCTGCAATTGTCACATGGCAGCCAGTCACACCTTTATTGCTCTCGATAGCTACTTTCATATCATGGGCAGACTGGATATCCCCACCTGCGGCCACGTACATCCGCATTTTGCATCTCATGTGTGCAATCTTTGCATCACAATAACTTTTCCCACTTTGTGGCTCACTGTAATCATACCTCACAATTCTCAAACCTAAAATTTAAATCAGATATGCATATTAGCTTCATCAATGATGAAAGGATATTTGGTTTAAACATATTTATTCCAATTAATTTGTGAATGGTAAATATAGCTTGAAACAATAAGATGGGGATAAGACCAGAGGCGTGTTGCTTATTATCATAGTTCTTCTCCAATGTGAAATAATTGGTAGAATTAATGATTAAATGATCTAAAACAAGACTCTTAAACTCTTGAACTGTCCTATGTATTTAGCAGGACTCAGCATATTGTTAGCAAAACAATACATTAAGCTTTGATAATGAAAAAAAAAAAGATCAAACATGTTTTTCTATGAATTATCATCTGCTAGATCCCTAGGGTAAAGGTTTTAACAACGCCTGATGGGTCTAGTAGATGTTGGTGTATCAGAAAATCATGTTTGATATTTATTGCATATAGTCATTTTGTCACTTGAAGACTTTGGGAAAACGCTTCGAAAAGCTCACTTTGGTATCACTATAGCGGTCCGCAAAAGCATGAAGGATTAAAAGGCTTTGAAAACGCCTGTTCCAGAGCAAAGACTTGCGTCATCCTGACGTCACTAAATTACGCTCATTTCTATATGTTACTGTTGATGACATCAATTTTTGTGACGGCCTAGAATGCGTATATGTAAAGTACAAAAGCCGTGCATCAACAGCACGTGAATTGCCTGATTAATACATGGGTTTTTGTCGGTAAAAACATGGCTGTTAATAGCGTGCGCCATGGCTTTTTAAGCAATTATGTTGTTTGGAGTGGGTTCCTTTCTTTGTTTAATTAAAATTTGTGCACTTGATTAATTTTTTTCTCTGTAATGATACAGTGCAGTAGGTATGAATTATTGTGTTTTTTTATTATGACAACGGACTTTAGAGTGAAGATTTGGTACCAGTAAAATGCATTTAAGCCCTCACTGTCTCAGACTGCTGTCTATTCAAAGGAGGTGGTTCTGCTGTTGCTGAATCATTGTTTATTGCGCACATCACAAACATACTAAAAGAACATACAGTAAATTGCTTGTATACAAATTGCATTTAGAAAAAATATTTGACTAATGAGAACTGCTTTAATGTTACTTTCAAAAATCATAATGGTTTGGAAAATTACGTTGCCTCATATGACTTGAAATGCAAAGAAGGGCTATAAGCCCAAACCTTACCAAAACAAATTGAAAGTCAATCCATTTACCTGTTCTTTCGCTTATGTCTGGAATAGCCTGCCACAACTGCCCACAGTGATATGCACCTGCATTATCTGATCGTATGAAAATCTTTCCAATGTCAGGGAACATAATCCTGACTTCTAACAGCACATTCTCCAATACTGAAGCAACTGCGAACCAGTCCTGTCTTACACTGTCAAATAGGTGGACAAAGGTTTTGTGCTGAAAGAATATTATCATCAAATTAAAAAATGGAAAATTTACCTCTGACAAGTAGTCCTGACGACCACCTGTGGGATGTGAAAAAATAGGGGGTAACTGTATTCAAAATTTTCATTTGGGGAGGTATATCGTTGGATATACGGTTGGAAAAGTTTTTAAAGACAGTGAAAATGTACTTTGTTGCACCTATACGTCCAGCGGCAGCCAGCTTCATAAAACCGCTTGCCAGCTACATATATTCACTTGTCAACCAATGAAAAGCGACGTTACGTAATGACGCCAGGTTTGCGACAGTATATCGCTGGATATACTGTCGCCATTTCATGACGTTATCCAATCAGACGTCGAGTTGCATTTGCAAATGCATTAGAATATTGCTTTTCGTCATAGTGTGCTAGACTGTGCAAGAGTGATAGTTTGTCTGTAATCTTTCTCTGTGATGTTCATTTTAAGGTGGTGGTTCTTTTGTTGTTTTATTTTTGTTGTTGTTCGCCTGTTTTTGTAGGTGCTTTGTCTTTGATAATAATTTTGTAATGCAACACTTACTTAGGGGATAACTGTATTCAAAATGTTCATTTGGGGAGGTATATCCACGGATACACGTTCGGAAATTTAGTTTTACGGCGACGTGCAGGCGACATACCTCCCCAAATGAAAATTTTGAATATGGTTATCCCCATTATTATGCACTTCTACAGTTTTGTCTCAATATGAAGCGTTACAATACGCACAAAGCCACACTTCATTCAAATAAATGTGACATAATTAATGACGTCAAAATGTTTCCTGCAGTATATCGTAAGATAAACTGTCGCAAATTTTTGACGTTATCCAATCAGACATTGCGTTACAAAAGCAAGTGCATTAGAATATCCACTCTAGCCTTGCAATTATTTTTGGAAACAGAAAGCTTGTTCCTTTACTTAAATGGTCCTGCAGTAGGTTTTGAGACTATTACTATCTATGTCTCTTCCTCGGGGTGCCATGGGTTTGTCTTTAGTATGTGATTATCCCCTGAACATACTTACTTTTTGTTCTAGCATTATTACTTATGGTATGATAAACCTCTATCAGCCAAACTACTATCTGTACCAAAGCTGTGCATTTGTAGCTATCATTGTTTTTTACAGTTTTGTATTCACTCCTGGTTATGTGTTGCATTATTGGCTCTAGTCTTTGGCAACGATATAGCTTGTTGCTTAACTTTGATTGCAATTTTATGTCATAACTGTAAGTGTTCTATGTTTCTTCCTCACTATACCTTTGGTAAGTCTGTATGTTGTGATTGTAGCATCTCCTGGTAATAATCACTTACGTTTTCATATTATTTAAGCAATGATCTATGTGTCATATGTTGTATTGCCTAAAGCTAGTCATTTTTATTTATACTTGCCGCAGTCTTTTCTTTGATGATCATTTCTCATAAAATTGTCTTATTTGCCTATGAGAATATATTCGCTCATGTGTAATACAAGTAAATTGTATACTGACATTACAAATAATCAAATATCAGTATGGCCAAACATGCCAATAAATAACATTTCTGCACCCTAGAGTTTGTTTATTTCACCACAAATGTTCACAAAAATACTTAAATACCATATGATTTAATTAAATATAATAATCGAAACATTTTATTTTTTAACCTTTTTGATGTGATAAAGACACTGTCCGTCACTTAAATTCTACATGAAGCGCTTTTTGTTTCATTGAATTTTAACACTGTCCACTGTGTTAATCACATCTTGAAGGTTTATAAATAAAATTCCTTTTAATTCTTATATATATGTGGAAAACTGACCTTTATTGAACCTTCTTGATCTTTAAAGATACCCACGGATATATGCCAATTCATCCCCTTTTGGCCATAGAAGTCTTTCATTCTTTCTCTGTGAAACGCTGGGAGGTACTTCATAGCCCAATCCATTACCAGCACCATTTCATCAGTGGCAAGATTTTCAATCATTGACAGCCTTGCCTCATCCTGGTTAAGTGTTCGTACGATGTGACATCTCCAGTCCTCTATCTTCTCACCAGCCACATCTATTTCCTGCAGATCTTCTGCCTTCTCATCTTCTCCTAAATCGGACTGTGTGATAGCTTTCTTTAAACTTTCGGGTAATTGAGATAGGAGAGTGCAACGATCACAGTCCAGGACATGGTTGTGAGTGCACTTTGCCCTCAGCTGAGGGTCAGATGTGTCGCTCAGCGCATAATTGATGCAGTGGTAGGCACACTCGTCTGTTTGATGTAGATGTAGTTTAAAATCCGTTTTTAGATATAGCTTGCTGCATTTTATTTTTTCATAAAAATCTGCTGCATCATCTCTAGTCAATGTTCCTTTCTTTTCTAACTTCGACGTTATGTCAGTCAGCGTTTGAAACGCAACTGCACCATCAGCTGCAGTATTATCAAGTCCCCTAAGATTTGTCTTTTTTACTGCTGTGCAGGAAGCCAAAATCTTATACAGAGTGCTTGTAGATAAAGGCCTAAATCCTGTTTCCTCACAAAATTTTTCGTACATAGAAACAAAAACAGAGTTACATGATGATCTTACTACTTCTGGTATAGCAATAGTGGATCCAGATTCAAGCACCACTTCTTTGGAACCATAAGAAGAAATATGTAGAAATGAAGGATTGAAAAAAAAGCCAAGTGCATGTTCCAATTTTACCATATCCATTCTAGATCTATGAATTACTTCTTTTTCCTCTTTGACACTTTTACCTGGTCCAGCTTGGAAAGCATGTTGTCTCGCAATATCTATTTTCCACACAGTTAGCCCTGGAATCTTTCGTTGAAGTTCTGTTTTAGTGTAATTATTCGCTATCATAGACAGCAATTGCAACCTAGAGCTGTTATCATCGGCCTCATTGTACAAATGAATGATTAATTCGTGAAGTTTTTCTTCATTTTGTTCATTATTAGGCTTATCATCTGTTATCAGTTTCAAGAGAGCAGTTGATTGTCCTGGAGCTATTGAGTCTAGTAGAACATCTACCGACTCCTGAGCTTTCCTTTTTACAAGGCGCCTAGTTACACCGTCCACACAATCCAGAGAGGTCTGCAGTCTGAATCGGATTGGACTGACAGAGCCTTTACTGATAATTTCTATTGCAGTGTTGATGTCTTTCACTGTCACTGGAAGGTCATCACTCCAATTACTAGCCTGCGATTCAGTTAAAGGCACTGTTTCTTGCGACAATTCAGATTCGGACTCCTGAATATGAAGTAAAATATATGGGTTTGTTTGATTTTGAGCTGGTTGCTTTGCTTATAATATAGTTTGTCTTTCTGCTGTGTGACTTCCTCGTGGTGCCATGGATTGGTCTGCAGTTTGTGATTGTGTTATTTCTTGATCATACTCACTATTTTTAATGCTCCTTCTTAATTTAAAGAAACGTTTGGATATATCAAATCACCATATCATGCTGTCATTTGGCCAACCTGTCGGAGGGAAACTGACAACTTGTTTTATTGAAGTAACAGTTGGTTGGATACGGTCATAGTCACTGTTAAAATTGCTGATAGGTCAGTATAATTACAACTGCATCAAACTCGTACCTTCTGATCAGTTAATGGCAAACTTTTATATCATATGACGTCACGTTTGGTAGTGAAATAACGCCATCCAATAAAATCGATAAACTACTAGTGTTTTATAGATTTCCGGATATGTTATGACATCCATAACAACGTTGCCTACATAAAGACAAAATAACGCTTTACGCCAGAATGAGATTTCAATGTATTTCTAATGTCATATGATTAATAGAATCTAACATTCGTGCTCTTGTATTATTCAATTTATCATATGACGACGCGTCTGGGAGTGGAATAACGCCATGCAATAAAATCGATAAACCACTAGTGGTTTACATATTTTCAGGAAACGTTATGACGTCCATTACAACGCTGCGTACATAATGAGAAAATTTTGCTTTTTACGCCAGAAAAGAGATTTCAAAGTTATTGTAATGTCATATGATAAATAGTATCTAACATTCGTGCTCTTGTATTATTGAATTTATTAGACTCGTTGCGAAAAAGAGAAAAAATGCTAGGCAAGCCTCGCTTTTTATCTCTTTTCCCACAACTCGTTTAATAAATTCAATAAAACATGAGCACTCATGTAAGATCCTCTATTTATTAAAATTGTTGGCAAAAAAGATAAAATGCTTGTCAAGCCTCGCATTGTATATATTTTCCCCAACTCATTTAATAAATTCAATAAATCATGAACACTCATGTAAGATCCTCCATATAAATCACCGCCGTAAAATATTTTAATATTTAAAAATATATGCCTTAAAAATGGCGTTATGTAATGTGAGATTACAGTAAGAATGTGTAAGGTCCTTGTTTTGTTATGCAGTATTTTTCGTCCTTTCTAGTTGTGCACGCATCTTAATGGGTAAGATGGTGCCGGATGCTTCACGTTTTATTTTCTTTTTGTTGTCATTTGATTGCTATTGTTCTTAACCTTTTCCTCACTGTGCCATGGGTCTGTCTGCAAAGTGTGAATGTGGCATTTCTTAGTCATGCTCACTGACTTCGCTTAGCTATATTCCATTTCATGGTCAGAGATAAGGCGTTCTATTGTTTGTGATTCAATGTTTATTGTAACTCCCGTTGTGAGATTCTGTAATTGCTCCAGCGTTTGTAGCGAGTTTATGTCATTTGATTGCTTGTGTTCTTAACCTTTTCTTCACTGTGCCATGGGTCTGTCTGCAAAGTGTGAATGTGGCATTTCTTAGTCATGCTCACTGACTTCGCCTAGCTATATTCCATTTCATGGTCAGAGATAAGGCGTTCTATTGTTTGTGATTCAATGTTTATTGTAACTCCCGTTGTGAGGTTCTGCAATTGCTCCAGCGTTTGTTGTGAGTTTATGTCCATTATAGTTTTGTAATCATCTTGACAGGGACTGCTTTACTTTGGTTTTTTTTGTCTTCCTGGTGTCTTGTGATTGTTATTTGGCGCTTCCTCGAGGTGCCACATGTTTATCTGCAGCTTATGATGTGGTAATTCCTGATCATACTCACCATTTTTCATGCGTCTTGCTAAAGGACACAGTGCAAAGTCGCTGAAGAAGCTCAAGTCTGCATTCCTTTGATCCTGAGTCAAGCACTCTACCACAGAGCCACTTAGCACCTTTGTTTCACCTCGATACTTTCTTAATTATTGAATGTCTCATTTTCATTCGTTGACCAAAAACACGGTTAAAATGTACCTACCACTGTTTCTTGTTTAGGATCATTTGTTTTCAGTAAACTAGAATGTAGGACATAATCTCGAGTCAGATAAGCTGGTAGTCTCTGAAAAGTGAAGCCAACATCTATTGAAATAAAAATACCTTGTGTCACGGTCAAGTGTCAAATGACCAATAGGAATGTTCACAAGATATTGAACAGAAACCAAAATATAACATCAGTTAAGGGCCATAACTCTGTTACATATCTGAGAAAAATGAAAGGGTACAATCCCAAGCTAGATCGATCTTGTCAATATCACTGCAATGCACAAACAAAATTTGGCCAATTTCTATCAATTAGCTCTCAAGATAGCAGAAAACGAAATCCTGATATCCCTCATGAGTAGTAATGGGTGGCACCCTGGTCCCTATTTTTAAGCAAGAAAAGAACTTAGAATTTTTCAGATTAAATGGGGCCAGAGATGCCTACCCTGGTAAGCTTGAGTGACTAGCTGTGCATAACTTGGTTTATTTTGAGGGTTATTCTTGCTTGGTCTGTGATTGTAATAGTTTCTTGGGCTATTGAGACTAACTTAGTTTATCTTTGACTGCTCTGTAATTGTCTCCTGAGCTATTGAGAATAACTTAATTTATTTTTGATCGCATTGTTATAGTCTCCTGGGCTATTGAGAATAACTTAGTTTATTTGAGGTATATTCTGGCTGGCTCGATGATTATTGTAGTTTCCTGGTCTTATTCTCTGGTTTGGTGTCGGATTATGATAGTTTCCTGAACATAGCCACTGGTTGGATTATGATTATGATAGTTTTCCTGGGTTGTTGAGAATAACTCAGTTTATTGTTTGGGATATTTTAGTAAGTGTATGATTGTGATAGTTTTCTGGTCATATCCACTAGTTGGCTTGTGAATGTATTGTAATAGTTTCCTGGTCCTGCTGTGGTGATATATAAACTAACTTTCAGCCTTGAAAATACCTTAGTCATTTTAAGGGGAAAGAAGGCTCTACTGTGGTGATATATAAAATAAATTAGTCAAATTCAGCTTTGAAAATGACTTAGTCATTTTATGGGGTATAGTTTGTGGTTTTTGTTTTGTTTGTTTGATTTGATTCTTTACATCCCATCAACAATATTTCAATTAAACAGGGACGGGCCTTCCTGGGTTGAACCAGTACTAAGCTTGGATAAATGTGTCTTGCTTAAGGACCACAACACAGTGATGCTGATGAGGCTCGAACCCATGGCCCCTCGGTCTCGAGTCAAGCACTCCACTACAGAGCTCCCTGAATATATAGTTTGTGGTGATATATGGTGTGTGTAATAGTCAAGGCTACTTAGTTCTATGCGTCTTAAGAGTCTCTTCGTCGATCAAGACCCCAACTTTGTTTGTTTGTTGCTTTACGTCCAAAGTCAACAGCTATGGTCATGGCAGGACGGTCAGTTCACCTAACCACACTTACCATCCCGCCATGACCATAGCTGTTGACTTGGTATGTAAAGCAACAAACAAACAAACAAACAAAGTTGGGGTCTTGATTGACCAAGACTCCAACTGGTGTGTAGAAATTGTCATGGCTAACTGTGAAATAATAACAAATACAACTTTATTTATACTCAAATTTTAATGCACACTGAAATAACATTAATAAACAGTTTAATACACAATTAAAACAAGTTTAATACATCAAAGGGTACTCATCAGGTGGCGTATATGACTACAACGACAGTATTTGTTATATATTATTATAAAAAAGTCCTTTGTAACCATCACAGTCCTTTAAAAGGTATATTTAAACTTCATTAGATTCCGATGTATTTTGTTTTAATTGGCACTTAGCCGACAAATTAATGAAAAAAATTGTGGAAACTGTTTCGTCCCTGCCAAGGGTACTCATCAGGTGGCTTATACGGCTACCACGACAGTAATTGTTATGTTTTGTAAAATTCTCTACACACACATAGTTTAAAGGATCATTTCCAAATGTGTTTTTCATCTTTGGTGTGGAAATAACATGCAATACTTGTCCAATTTCATTTAGAATGTGTTAAAAAATTCTAGTTATTTGGCCTGAGACAGTTAAAGCAATTTTGTTTTCAATTTTTGATCATTATGAACTCACTCTACATGTAGCATGTTGTATGGAAAACAGTCAGGATCACAATTTTGGACTTCAGTCAAGCCTTTTGCAGACCGATTTTTTAAGAATTAGATATCAGCACAGCTAATGAAATTGGTCGTTTGGTAATCGGCATTTCATCAGGCTCTGAACTGTTTGCTATGATAATGATGGATCAAAGTGTAGATTTAACAAGGACATACTCTTAACCTAATTGAAATTATGAAAAACATATGCATAAGAGAGATCTATGGCATGCTTTTTTTATAATTCCCATCTTAATTATTTCTTCATTACACTTTTGAAAACTTTGAAAACTGTTTCGTCCCTGCCATGGGTACTCATCAGGTGGCTTAGATGGCTACCACGACAGTTTTTGTTATATTTTGTTAAATTTTATCTGCAAACTCATGGTGACATCAATGGATATTTCAAAGTTGTCTTTTCATGCAGATGGTTATCATTTACAGGATAACCTTTCTAAGAACATATTGTACATACTACATAAGATCCCAATGTTTAAACTGGCACTCGGCTAACAATCTTATGGCAAACTTTGGTAAACTGTTTCGTCCCTGCCAAGGGTACTCATCAGGTGGCTTATATGGCTACCACGACAGTATTTGTTATATTTTGTTATAAAAAGTCCTTTGTAAACATAACAGTGCTTTGAAAGGTATATGAATACTTCATTAAATTCCAATGTATTTTGTTTAATTGACACTCAGCCAAAAATTTAATGAAAAAGATTGTGGCAACTGTTTCGTCCCTGCCAAAGGTACTCATCAGGTGGTTTATATGGCTACCACGACAGTTTTTTTTTTTATTCTTTATTGAATATTCTATTTACCTATCTTTATCGTTTCTTATATGTGATTTGTGTCACACTCTTTAAAGAAAGTTTATATAAGTGGATAGGGTATAGCAAGTTGATATAGGGCTCTATGTAGAGCAATTAATGAGGGCTTCACGCGCAAAAGATAATTATATTCTGTTTTGCTATGTACAAGAAGTTTTAATTTTGCTATAGGGAAAACTTATTTGGACAACCCCGAGGGGTGTTGGAGGTCACATGTTATACATAGGCTTATTAAGGCCCCCTTAGTGCAGTCAGTAGTGAGTCGAACTGCAAATCCAGATTAAGCAAAACATTTCTTAAAGATTTAATCCCCCACACCCTCACTGATCCTTTAGGCAGGGTCAAAAGTGAAAGTTTTAAATTTCACAATAACTAAGTCAGAGGAAGGAACAATAAATATGGAACCTTTTAAACAGAATATGTTTGAAGGCCTGGGTCTGATTAGCTGGGTGAATCTAAGGGATTTGCCCCATGCCAACAGTAAGTCTTTAAAGAATATGGTCAAATGGCATATCAAATTAAAGGGAATGAAGCATAACATTACCTTATACCAACTATTTTGCGCTAAAACACCCTCAACCCGGGGGGTGGGGGAAGGTGTCAAGCTTTTTTTACCTTTTTCAAATTTGTAATGTTGAATACCAAAAAATTTAAATGTGATCCACATCAACTAACATCCATTCTTGTTACCTTTATTCCTCTCTCAGAGTGTACATCATTAATGTTGTCTTTCTCCTGTGCACCATTGATTGATACTGTGATATTATTATTGTCAAACTGAAACAAATATTGTATTATATACATCGTAATGAAATACAGGAAAATATTGATTAAATAAAATTCATATTTTTTTCATCTTTACCCAGAAAGTTATACACCCTTTTCCATCCCACATTTTACCCATCTAGCGATGCCAGTATATCCTCATAAAGCTTTTTAATTTGAGTACAGACTCTGTCACATTTGTTAGCGGCTAAGATCGGGCCTGAATTATAGAAATAAGCTGTACAGACAACAATTATTTTGTTTGTGACAGAGTTTGTACTCAAAGTAAGAAGCTTACTCTAGAGGATATCCTGGTAGCGTTTTGATCGGGAAAAATGTTGGCTGGAAAATGGTGTATAAATTTCTGGTTATAGATAAGAAAACATAGAGAAATCTACCTACATTCGATCAGAATGTCCGCACAGTGTATTCGAACATCCTTACAGTGTACCCAAGCAAAAACCATGTGACTACCCACCCTGGTAATTGTTCAATGTTTTGTTGTGTGTTACTTTATGTCCATTCCAGTTTTGCAATCATTTTGATGGAGAAGAGAGAGCTGGTTGCTTTGCTTTGTTTGTCATCCTGGTGTCTCTTGATTCTTGTGTGACTCTTCCTGGCGGTGCTATGGGTTTGTCTGCAGTTTGTTATTGTGGTATTTCCTGATCATACTCACTTACTATTTTTGCACAAGAAAACTTGTTTATGTGTATATCACTTGAAAACTGTTAACTATCCTTACAGTGAGCCACTTTAGTTACGCACCACTTATAAAATGTGAATTTATTAAAAAAAGAAACAGGATATTTTATTCTGAGACTACCAGCGTTAAGCGCATCTATAATTGCATTAGCCATTAAAATTTAATTGTGATCAGATCAGAAACAAATGAGAAAATGGATCTTGAAGGGCATTACCATAAAAACAGGATTTCACATTGCATTATTTCGAATGAAACTCAGATCACATTGCACTTTTTTTCAGGGTCGAATTTCTGCTATGGCTGAGATAAGAACCTTATTTATTCTTGGCAATATCTAAGACTGGAATGTGTTTAGTTATTTTATAATTTTTTTAACGTTTTACTAGTTTGGTTACCAGCTGGCCAAAGTTTGAAAAAAGTTGATTTTAGTACTTTTTTAAAGTTAGGTAAAATTCCGTAAGATTCTTAGTAAACCAGTTATGAAAACACTTCTTTTATAATTTCATTTTAAACATACATGTTTCCTCCATTTATTTTCGTATAAAAAATAATGGATTTATTGGCGTCACAGTGTTAACGTTAGCGATGACGTCACTACCACCAAGGCTTTAAGACGTGTCAATGATAAGATGTTTTAGTATTTTGATATTTTTATGTCAACAAGTGACTCATAACAAGACAATTTACGAAGGAAAATCTGTTTTATTATTGTAACTGACGTTAATATGACGTCAAAACGAGCATTTCTTCAAACAGTAACAGTGTTATTGATTTCAACGATCGATAAAAAGGGGGTTTACTTGAATAAACTAATTGTTTTTGGTGTTTTTCTGTCACAACGATCACCATGGACAATGCCTAGCTCAAAACGCAAATAGAAAATATAGACGTTCAGATTGCACGTGCAGTCGTGCACTTTTGTCAAAATTGCCTTTGGCGTAGCAGAATGATTCACATGAAAGATTCCGATATTTTTTTCGATGTCATCAAACAGATAAAATGTCAACAAGTAAATCATCATAGAGAATGTTCGATTCCAGCATTTTTATGCAAAAATTGGGCCCTTAAAAAGTGGTGCGTAACTAAAATGGCTCACTGTATTTTAAGTACATTAAAGTAATGTGCAGTATTTACTGAATTACCTGATTGTCTTGATCATAAATTGCCTCCTTTGCCTCTTTTGGAACATTTTCTTCCACTTTGAATTTATCATTCTCAGCCTGGAAAAGCAATGGAGAGTGGCCATTCTTGCACATGACACACCATCTTGTAATAAATAATAGTCTCATTATGTATTATATATACAGTTATAGAAAAATTAACATTCCAAGATGCTTCCAATAAAAACCGTTAGGAATCAAATTTGGCCTTGTCGTAAAAAGTTCAAGTTCAACCCAGATTCATAATTTGTCCAACATCCCCAATGCTACATTCAAAGTCCCAAGGCCATTGGCCTTTCGGTTCCATAGAAGAAGATATTTAAAAGATGTTTCACCTTATATTGGCATGGCGGCCATCTTGATAATGCGACTGTTAACATTTGTTATTATTTAATCCTCTCAACTTAAGGAGTCTCCATACGAAATTTGATTTCAATTGGCCTAGTGGTTTCTGAAAACTATGTTTTAACATATTGATGGGACTCCAAGGCTGAAAGGTCAAAAGTCAACCTTGACCTTTGGAATTTATTTATAGCCATTGACTCATTAGATTAAACATAAACATATCAAGTGAGAATAATGACATTAGCTTCAACAGTATTCAAAAAATCAACTTGTCATTTTTTTCTAATTTAAGGGCATTAGGAAGCAAATTTGGCCTTGATGTTAAGTAGGTCAAGGTGAACCTAGGGTCATCATTTGAACAAACTTGGTAGGCCCGTATAGTAAACAACAACACTGCTGATCAACCTGCATTGCATGGACATAATATCAAGGCTCATAATATTGCACTAATTGTAGATTTGTTTCTCAAAGGCAGGCTGGTATTTTCCTGCCAAAAAATTCTTAAAATAATAACATACCTTATCCAACACCTTTAACACTTCAGCTGCATTCTCTAACTGTAAATTTTGGTCTCTACATCGCCTACAAATGCCTAAAATATTAAATTAATACACACATTTTCATTTTGCAGCCTCAAAAGAAAACCTGCTTTTTTTCATATTGTAATTATCAATGGCCAAGATCAACTGTGATGTAAAAGCATGGATAAGTAGACTATAGTCAATGGTACACCACCACAAATACCTGCTTTTTATCTAACCATAGCATCTGCAAAGTTTAAAGATGCTACATGTACGTCCAACAGTTTAGAAGTAGATGCGTTTAGAAGAAAGTACATTATTGCATATTTGATCTTGACCTTAGGTCAAGGACAAACACAACGTTGCCGAGTATCCTCTACATCATATAACCTATGCACCTGCAAAGTTTGAAGCTGCTTTGTCCAATAGTTTAGGAGGAAATGCATTTACAAGAAATATTTCATTTGACCTTGAAGGTCAAGGTCACATGAAGCATTGCCCTCTACATCACATGATCTATGTACCTGCAAAGTTTGAAGTTGCTACAGCCAATGGTTAAGGAGAAGTATTTACAAGATAATACATTATTTAACTTTGACCCCATGGTCAAGGGGGTCAAGGTCACACGAAATGTTGCCCAGTACCCTCGGTATTATGTGACCTATGCACCAGCAAAGTCCCACGGATAAGGAGAAGATGCATTTACAAGAAAATTCATTATATGACCTTGACCTTTGGGTCAAGGTCACACAAAATGTTGCCCACTGCCATCTACATTATGTGACCTATGCACTTACAGAATTTGAAGTTACTGCATCAAAAGGTTAAGGATATGCATTTACAAGAAAATTCAATATTTGACCTTTGACCTTGGGGCCAAGGTCACATGAAATGTTGCCAAGTACCCTCTACATCATGTGCCCTATTCAGCTATAAAGTTTGAAGTTGCTACATCTAACAATTTAGGAGGAGATACATTTACAAGAAAATACATTATTTGATCTTTGATCTTGCCCTTGGGGTCAAGTTCACACACAATGTTGCCCAGTACCCTCTACATCATGTGACCTATTCAGCTACATAGTTTGAATTTGCTACGTCTAATGGTTTAGGAGGAGATACATTTACAAGAAAATTAATTATTTGACCTTTGGAGTCAAGGTCACACAAAATGTTGCCCAGTACCCTCTACACCATTTGACCTATTCAGCTACAAAGTTTGAAGTGGCTGCGTCTAATGGTTTAGGAGGATATACTTTTACAAGAAAATACATTATTTGACCTTTGACCTTGGGGTCAAGGGCACAAAAATTCTCAGATAGACTATATCCTTGCCATACTTGTCTTTGATATTGGAATACCATCAGCGTCAAAGAGTTTGGATCTAGATCAGGCCTGATATTTTATCGGGCCTGATCTGGGTCCAATCTAATAGTAAAGATTATCAGCAGAAGACACTGGTAGTTAAGAGTTAAGAACCATCTTTTGATAATTTGGTATGTATACAATGTAGCTTAAGGGAGCACTGAAGGCTCGGACTAGCCTGCTCATATGGGCAGTCTCGTCTGAGCATTTGGTGCTTGCACACGCACAGTACATGATGTCACAATTTAATTTTTTACGCAGTCCCAAAATTATATTAATGTCATATGATAAATCAAACCTAACTTTTGTGCTCCTGTTTTATTGAAATTCATTAAATTTGTTGCAAAAAAGTGATAAATTGCACGACATGCCTCAGGTTTTTCAATCTTTCTCAACTTGTTTAATAAATTAAATAAAACATGAGCACTCTTATAAGATCTTCTATACAAATTGGAAAGCCAAATTTGAAATTACTTATCAACCAGAAGGCCCTTAGATCCTGGATTGCTCACCTGAATCCTTTTAATGAGGAGAGGATAACCACAAATAAAAAAATCACATACCCCCTATGACCCAGGACACCATATGGGAAATGCACAAAAACACAAGAACACATCACATACAAAAGAGCACAGTGCTCAGTCCTTTCCCAACAGGTAAACACAGGGCTATGTAAAACATGTGACCCCTTTCAGCCCCAAATTGAACATTTCAACAAACTTGGTAAAGGTTCACTAGATGATGCTACATACCAATTATTAAGACTCTATGCCTTGTGGTTTCAGACATGAAGATTTTTTTCGCGTTTTCACTACAAGTCTATGTACATTTATATATGACCTCTGCGGCGGGATCATTTTTGGCCCCAGGGGCGTTATCTGACCAACTTGGTAGAAGTATTTTATTGAGGACAGACAAACAGATAACTCACAACAGAGGCAAACAACCAACAAGCACAATAGCTCACTATGAGCCAATGGCTCAGGTGAGCTAATACTTAAGAGTACTTAGGACAATCCTGTAAAACAGAGCCCCTAAAACTATAAACATGTGGTATATCCTATAATTATTCTTACCTGATCCTACAGCTACCACAGAACCAGTAGACTGCCATATACCAAAGCTAGCCACACTGTTTACAGTTCTGTAAGCCTTCGCCTTTCCAGTATGTAGAGGATGTGTGCACATTTTTAAGGGTCTCCAATAAAGTCCATAGTCATATCTGTGTTTTGGACAAACAAGCTTGTTGGCCCAATCAGTGAATAAACCAGCACGTCTGGCAATAAGTTGACCCTCAGAAGTAACATCATTTAGGTTTAACTTCAGACTGGTCAAGTGAGAATCTGTATTTCTGACACATTGGTGCAATTTAATCACAGTTTCTTCCTCTGGATAGTGGCTTGAAGTTCCACAATCAGTAGATGCAAACTTCTTCAATTCACACTCCTCCATCTGCTTCCTTTTTTGTCTGAAAAATAACAAGATTTCATGCTGCTCAGTCAATAATGTACTTGTCCTAAGAACATTTTACTTGTCCCAAAGGGCAGATAATGCACAAACAAACAAGCTTAACTCTTTGGTGGGCGACCTAGGAAGTCTTGGAGTGAGTGTGTTAAAGCAGATGTGGAAGTGTGCAACCTAGAAGGCATCGATCCCCAGAACAGAGAAGCCTGGAGATCTGGTGTGAGAAGGACAAGCCAACTGCAGCTTACCCCAGGTACTGGGAAACTATCTGCAGTATGAATAACAAACCAGGATTTAAAAAAAATTCAGGGTTGGGACGACCGTTGTCCAGCTGGTAAACCAGTGGAAAATACTGGAAAATGCCAGCATGGCGAATACTCCAAAAACATTAAAGAGGCAAATAATGAAATTTATGAATTTGTATTTTGTATTGTTGCTTTACGTCCCAGTCATAAACAACTATGGTCATCAGTTCACATAACCACACTTTTTACTGGGCAAGCTTGAACAACAAGCGGTTAACCAGTGCTTGGTGCCCATACTTTTGCTTGTAACTGACAAACCCTTTCTTAAATGATTAAGCGGAAGGAAGGAGAATAACCGTAGAATTTTTTTCATGAACAGTCAGACATGTATCTGTAGCCAGACATGTTACCAACTGGCAATAGACTGCCAACGGATTTCCGACTGTCGCAATTGCTCTTATGGAGCCAAAGGCTCTGGTGAGCTATAATTAAGAGGGCTAGCTCATCAGAATTTTGTTTAAGGGTTACATATAGGTATCTGTTAAAGCTGACCATGTCCCTTGTGACACCTGGGGCAGGGCCGTTTTTGGTCCTAGGGGCATAATTTGAAAAAACTTTGTAGAGATCCACTAGATGATGTTACATCAAGGCTCTAAGCCTTATGGTTTCAGACAATAATATTTTTCATGTTTCCCCTATATAAGCCTATGTATTACATGTGACCCTCGAGGCCTTGCTATTTATGGCCCCAGGGGTATGAGCAAACTTGGTAGAGGTTCACTAGGTGAGAAGATTTTTTTATGTTTTTCGTATAGATATAAGCCTATGTAAAACATGTGACCCCCAGGGTGGGGCCTTTTTCAAACTTGGTAGAGGTCCACTAGGTGATGCTACATACTAAATATCAAGGCTCTAGGTCTTATGGTTTCAGACAAGAAGAATTTTTCATGTTTTTCCCTATATAGGCCTATGTAAAACATGTTCCGCCCTAGGGGCGGGCCATTTTGGCTCAAGGGGTATAAATTGAACAAGCTATGTAGAGGTCCACTAGGTCATGATACATACCAAATATCAAGGCTCTATGTTTCAGACCAGAAGATTTTTTCATGTCTTCCCTATATTAGCCTATGTAAAATATGTGACCCACGGGGCGGGCCAATTTTGGGCCACAGGGGCATAATTTGAAAAACTTAGTAGAGGTCCACTAGATGATGCTACATACCAAATTTCAAGGCCCTGGGCATTGCAGTTTCAGACAAGTTTTTCAAAATTTTCATCTCGAAAATCTATTTTTAGCCCTTGTGACCTAGATATGCAGCCGACGGGAAGAGGGCCATATAATGATCATTCCTGCCAAGTTTGGTCAAATCCAGACAGTAGTTAAAGAGCAGATGTCTTTTTAACAATTGTTGATGACAACTGACGGCGGACATCCAATAATCACAATAGCTCACCATGAGCCACTAAAAAGTAGGTTAACTAAAATGTGCCGTTGATGGGGCGACATTGCCTATCACCATGCTTTTGAAGAAAGTTAATGATATTTTACATCACTCCAAGGTCACCAGTTTGACCACAGGGTGAACATTTTATTTGTGCCATTGATTTATATAGAAGCATAACTCTGTCATTTAAGAAATAAATATGATTTTTGATCTCAATAAGTTAACTTTGCAAGAGACCCGAGGTATTCATCATTCCAAATTTCTGCGCTTAATGTCATGGAGATATGTGTTTTAATGTCACGCAAACGTAAGTAAACAAGCAATGTTATTGGATGGCGTTGACGCTGGCTGGCTCAAATGGCGCGTATGTAGTTGTGGCTTCAATCAATTTGTTCATGAAGGTATGAATGACATCTCAAATGTAAAGGTTCAGGGCTAACCCTTCCATTAACCATTGTAGCCATTTGCAACTAATATGTAGCGTGGCTACAAATACAAGTCATTGGCTAAAAGTACAGTCTATGTAGTTAAAAAATTACATATTTGCAAAAAAGTGTATTTTGATCAGCATTTTTATTGTCAAATATTACTTTTATTATTCCGTCAAACTTCATTATTGTGCCATACTTTTCCTTTTGGATGTTGTATTTTTTCAATATAATCTGGGTGTCAAACAGTTTGGATCCAGATCAGGCCCGACAAAACGTTCGGCCATATCTGGGTCCAAACTGTTTGCAAATGTTATCAGCAGACAACAAAAGTCACCCCTAGCCAGCAAAGAGTTAAATACAGAACAACTTAATGATACTATACTTTCTGGCTAAAACCTTGGCTTAAGTTAATTTTCATTTGGCTCCAACTTTTTCCATATGGCTATAAAGTGTTGGCTACAACAAATTCTTAGCCAGGGTAAGCCCTGAGGTTTATTTAAAGGTCCACAGTGGAAATGTAAATATTTAAGGATTGAAATTCATATTTTAAGCTTTGCACTGAATGATGAAAAACATAAGCTATTTAAATGTCTGTGAAGCCCGAAGGGCTTCTCGGAAACATTAAAATATCCCATGTTTTTCATCATCCAGAGCTAACTTAAAATATGAATTTCAATCATTATATTTACATTCTATGTTATCAATCAAATTAACTTAATTATCTTCCACCAAACCCAGTCAGATATCCTTATAAAGTGAAATATTTCATTTGTATCATAGGAGTTGGAACAGCCAGGGCGCAAAACTCATGAACATAACGTTGTGGCTATACGTACGTGAGTGACGTCACGCAAATGTCTATAAACAAAGAACGTTATTGGCTGAGGTTGTCATTTCTCCACCTGGAGGCGCGTTCTAGATCACATGACATTTCAATGTTGCATCGAGAAATGCAAGCAGTCAGAAATGTATGTTTCATCTAAGGCAACCACACTGAGAATGAAAATATACTTATATATAATATAGTTGGGCCCTCCTTAAAATCTTGTTTGCTTGCCGACAGACTCAATCAAATTGCCACCTACCCGAATTCTTTCTTACTGCAGTTCAACAGTACCTGCCTTCACCAGGTCTGTACATCCGCTTTGTTTGTTGTCGACTGTGTAATATCGCGAGATTTAAAGTGCACGTGAGAGTGACCTTGGGATTTTTTTTTTTTTGAGAAGTTTATCCGGTCAAAACAAGGTATAAATAGAAAAGTATACAGCTTGTTTTACTTCAGACTGCTTATTTCACCCACTTTTTCTTAAATTAAAAAAGTCCCTTCATAATTTATGTGATTTGCTAAAATTCCGAAGGCTTGAGAAATCTAGACCTGGTCGTCTGCAATGTTTACATTGTATGAATAACAGTCACATGGTACTGTCCTGCCAGCCAAGACTGATCGTGACATCATGTTTTGTTTACAAAGCTACAAGGGACTTAGAATTGATAGATCACTTGAGTATTAATCATATCCGCAGGATAGGATTAATATTCAAATGCTCTATCGATTGGCGTTAGCTCAAGTGGAGTGTACAGGTTAATGTTTTACTTAACAATGTCACTGTCACTCTTGGCTGGCACGACAGTAGCTTTTTGAAATTTGGGATCAATATCATCAGTGTGACATCACTGATTGGGCCGAAGTAGAAACAGCCGAATGACAGACGACAATTTAACCTCCTTTACATTGGCTATGGTTTTCAAGATAAAACCTTTGATTTGAATAGGGATTTATCTGCAGTTAATTGCCAAAAAGATGCATTAGTAATGTAAACATATTTAATTTGTCATGCTTCACTTATTTCATAGTCTGAGCATCGTGGGTAAAGCTTAGGGGGCGCAGTTCGGCTATGAGGATAATTTCTTTATAAATTCTAATTTTATATAGAGGATCTTACATGAGTGCTCATGTTTTATTTGAAATTATTAAACAAGTTGAGGAAAAATGATAAAATGCGAGGCTTGCCGAGCAAATTACTGCTTTTTCATAACGAGTTTCATAAATTCAATAATACAGGAGAAGTAATGTTAGATTCTATTTATCACATGACACAAAAATAAACTAAAAATGGCATTTTTGCCGTGAAAACGTCAATATTTTGCAAACTTTTACGCAACGTTATAATGAATGTCATAGCGTTCCCTGGAAATCGGTAAACATCTAGTGGTTTATCCATTTTATTGCATAGCGTTATATCACTCCCAGACGCGATGTCATGTGATAAATATTTTTTTCTTCATTTAATACATTTTTACATAATCTGTGAAAAAAGAAATACCATCCTACATACTGACCCGGAAAATTATGAGTAGTGTGACAGCAAACAATTTTATTTTTATGCATGGCCTTACTGATATCTTTATATTCAGAATTATAGGCACAAATGATGAATTATGAAATTATGCATTGCCGAATTAAGGTACAGTCCTATGGCATAAACAGAAAACAAATATCAGTGCCTAACCCATTTTTACAATGAACTCAGACATATCAAGAGCAAGTGAGGACATATCAGCTTGATTACCTTTTTAAAAATATCTCTTTGAGCAGTAGAAAATCATAATCATTGTTGAAAAAATAGTTTACTTGCAAATCTTCCATTTTTAAGAAGGGCGATAATTCATTGAAGACTTAAGGTGCTATTGATACGATAGCCGTGTGCTCTTCCTGGACATCTTTATTAGATCTTTCACATCTGCACTTAGTGTAACCATTGAGACTGCAACCAACAAAACCATTAGCCAAATTTTTTTCTCAGCATTGCAGCTACTCAAATAAGGTATATATAGCAGTGTAGAGTATGTAGGTTGTGGTTATAACAGGACAGCACTGTAAACTCAGATGATTAGAGGGCCCAACTAGTGTTCCAGGAGTTGTGGGTTCAAGCCCCAAGTTAGTCAGCATTTTCCTTAGAACTGGTTTCTCTTAAGGAACATTAAAAGCAAACCGCCATAAAATTATCGAAAAATTCAAAATGAATAGAAAAGTATGTCTGTAGTGAAACTGTACAAACTCATCTCCAAACATTTTCTATCACTTTGTTTCAACGAACCCCCTCAGCACTTGGTATTATGGAATACCCGTCTGATGTCCCCCACCGGGGTTAAGACATAATGGAAGATAGAAAGACAATAAACCTTCCCTTTAGACTACATGTACATGTATATAAAATATATTAGTCAGGGACATGAATCAGGGTCATCCCCTTAAAAGATAGCGATAGAGAAGACTTATTTAAAGTCTCTTATAATAAAACAGACAACATTAGCTCACAAGCTATTCTGCCTGCCTTTATCTACTCCTTTATATGAGAGTATCGGCAAGAGAGCTGCTAGTGCCATTATTACAACTTTGGTTTGGAGCGGTGGGGCCGGTGCCATGCCCGGGGTGCCACGGGTTCCTCTGCAGTTTGTGATTGTTAGTTTTGTTTTACGTCTCAGTCAACAGCTATGGTCATTACGAGACAGTTTGTGATTGTGGTATTTCCTGATCACACACACTGGTTCAGCAGGCGAGTGGCCTGTGCATCTGACTATGAAGCTGGTGACCCGGGTTCGATCCCAGTCAGTGGCCGGACTACCAACTGTCTTTTCTTTGCTAGATGAAATTACTTAACTGGATATTGTTACCAGCAGTATAGGCCTGGACTGGGTCATCAGAAAATGAAGGGCTTGAGAAACGGTTAGTTTTTTTTTGCCTTAGCTGTCTTTTGACTAAATGAAGAGTGCCCTAAACTCCTGGGCCTAAACTCCTCTGTGATCTTGGTATTGGCCAATATAGACAGACTATTCCAATGTGGAAACGTTCCCAGAAAAAGGAATTCAGCGCAGGATCCAGGATTTCTTGATAGGGGGTTTAAATTTATAAAGGGTGGTCGATTTGTTAATTTTACAATACATGCTTATAATTCTTTCCCTATTTTTCTGAAACTTCTCCACGAAAATTGAATAATTATGTCTCACTGACTTGGGGGGGGGGGGGGGGGTCACAAAGGGGTCAATTTTAGGGATATGGGGATATAATGCTTCGGAATACGGAATGCTTTCTGAATTTTGGGGATATTTGCCATATTTATTTTAAGGATGGGATATTTTCAAAATAATTAAAGGTATACTGGGACCCCCCACTTCTAGGGCCTCAGATAATAATTACTGAAGAGGTTATTTAAAATTTTACCATCTGAGAAGAATACTAGTGTGCAGTGTACAGCCTGTAACGGCTTTGAAAGAAACTGAAACATACAAAGGAAAATGACTCAGCTGGCGATATTCCGGGAGTATTACTGAAAAGAAAATTTACAGACACACTATGCCGCAGTCATGGTCAAAGCAACCAATGAAATTATCAAATTTGTTCGATCTTGAAAAAGGACGTTCTTACCTGGTACACTGACACTTGTCTTACACACATTTAATCCGATTTTCAAAGTTTATACAGAATTGTTACTGAAGCCAATATACAAAAAATCAAATGAAAAGCGCATAAATCAAATCTGGATGTCTAAATATCTCGCCATATCGTAGTAAATTCATTTTTTCTGAGTCTACTTCCTGGTTGTGTACCAAACGATAAATTTAGCCGCCATGTTGGTTGGGGAACGCTCATTTTTTTTATTATTTCGAGATTATTTCATGGATGATATAATATTTATAAGTTCTCTTCTACTTTATAAATACGTTTATTTTTTTAACCATTTTGCATTGATAATTGATAAGATATAAGTTTCATTATAAAAATTATAAATCTTCATTTAGAAACGATGATTTCTCCCGAATAATTTACGGGAGGTAACTCGTGATTTACCTAACAACTGCAATTAAAGTTATTTTTACCGCATATACCCTAAAAAACACACGGGTTTCACTTTCGAAAGGAGAGTACAAGGCCAGTCTTAACATCATAGACCCAATTTAATAATCATTTGATGACCATCATGAGAGAAAATTAAATTTCAATTTTCATAATGGAACCCTATGGGAATTTCATCCTAAACGGTGTTTTTAAATCCGTCTATAGCATTCTTATAAAAAATCGTTCACCAGTGAAAAGGGTCATTAGCCTTGTTTTAGGCCATAATCAATTGGGAAAAATGAAAAATGGTCATTTTTTTGACAAGCGATGTATCACCTTTTGCAGGATTTGCATGGTTCTTAGCAAGAGCTGTACTTAACAGGTGTATATAAAGTCACGGAAGTACAAGTTGGTCGGGCTGAGTTCGGTTAAGTTACCCATGCAGATACCTGTAAGAAGTGTCTTAACCTCTATTGTCCTTTGTGTAAATAAAACTCTTCGCCTACTGGGTAATTCTGCGTTTATTTTTTGTCGCCTTTCAAAATCACCCTTTTTTTAGAAAAAAAAAACTCTTTAAGGAATAGCTTTAAATTGTCAAAGAGTTTAAATCCAGATCATACGGTCCAAACTGTTTGCAAAGGTTATCAGCAGACGACATTACTGTGCTTCCAGGTTTTTAACTGTCCCCCGATTTTTGATGATTATTCGTTAATGATGATTTAAATTGAAAAAGAATACAGAATAAATTTTGATATAGACCGCGTAATTGAATTTAGTTTTTTCCCTTAAAGTGTTCGTTCTTGACTTATAACATTTTACTTGAATCAAAAACAAAATTTTCATTATGTACTGCTTTAATTTTCATAGATCATTTATTCATCTGCTAAGTTAATTACAGGACTATTTATCAGCTTTATGCAAACATCTGGGAGCAGCCATCTTACAGCAAAACACACACACACACACACACACACACACACACACACACACACACACACACACACACACACACACACACACACACACACACACACACACCTGAGTTTACCTCTTAATGCAGGTCAGCTGAATGATTGAAGCAGCACCTTCAGTCAATTTCTTCATTTCAATATTGGATAATGGATATTCTGTTTTAATTACAATCATTGGTCAGATCAATACAAATAGAATCCTACAACTGTCAAAAGAAATGTATTTTATTTTTCAATAAGTTTCATTTGAATTTAAACTATCTTTTTGTACCCAAAATGAAGAAAATTATTACAAAATATGTTGTCTGCTATCGTAATAATTAGTGCTCTAAGGGTTAGATTTTTGAAATAAATATTAAATATCGGCCAGGTATCAAAATATACTTATCAATGCACCCACTGCTAAAAATATTACTCTGAAACATTGTTATTATTGACATTATCAAAGATATATAACTTTGCTTATGTTGTGTGTAAGCAGATAGAAGTGCTTCCAGTTTTCTTGTGTAGAGCTCATAGACCTGAAAATAGCCAGACCCCCATGAACTAGCAAAATTAAGTACAGGTCAATTGAGCAGCATTCACAAACATTTAATGAGGGATTATTCCTGTCATACTGTAAGCTTTACAATTAATGCATTTGAAAAAAGTGCGAATTTTCCCTTCAAATACGATTTTTATATTGGCTGGGATTAGATGGAATTTTGGCGTGTTTTGCTGCTCCTCTTTGAATTTAGTCCCCAAGTGAATAAGCTATGACTTATAGGGGTGACGTTACCTATTACATCATCAGTTTCTGTGTACACAAAAGTTTTGGCACACAATTTGAATGGTAATATAAAATGAGCTCTTCTCATTGGCTGATAATGATAGAGAGATTATCATGAAATTCAATTCTTATAAATTTAATGCTCAAATTAGTTGAAAAAAAATAGTTGGAATGATTTATTGCCACCCACTAAATTTCTGCAGTTTTTTAAAAATGTTGTTATTTTTCATGAAAATAGAATGAAATAAGCGGTCCGCAGACGGTGGCATGTTTGGGAATTCCCTGTGTGCACAAAATGCCACAGAAAGTGTTCTTTTTTCGTCTTATTTTATTGGTCCTGTGCTGTACTGAAGGACTGTATGAAAGAAAGTTGTTGGAATGCACTGTAAATATGTGATTTCTTTTAAAATGTTTGTATTACGGCCTATGGAAAATCAATTGGTACCGTCACCCCTATACAGGTCAGTAGTGGTAATTCGTGCATTACGCTATGATTCGCCGCTTATACTGCAGCCCCCCAGATAAGAGTGCGTAACTGAAAATTATTTTCTTAATTCTCAACTAGAACATATGTTGTGGGTACTCAAAAGACGGTTCTTCTGATAACTCAAAAACATGTTTAATCTGATGATTTAGAAAATAATCGCAATTTTACGCTGAAAAAGGTTTTGCTTAGCCTGTCTCACGCAGAACACGGTTGGGCACACGGTTCCAATACGGTATACTCGGTTATACACGGGTTGACTGGTACGAGTATTGAGCTCCAACCGTACCTGGGTATGTGTTAGTACGATTGAGACTCGAATGTAGCACGAGTATGTACGAACAAAGCACGGATATACTCGATCAAGCAAGGTTTGTCACGGTTTGAACACGATTTGCAAAACGATTTTCATACGATTGTTGTACGGTTCAAAGTACGGTCTAGTATGGTCTGTTACGGCTTAGTACGATTAAACACGACTTATACTCGATTAACTGGACATTTACAGGATTTACATATGGTCCCACCGACTTTAGTTTGAGTTATGCTTAAATTATCACACATTCGTGTATGTTTTGATATAAAACTGACTTGATTTGATGGCTTGGCTTCACAAATTTTCGAACTTTCAACAAAGAAAGTATACACATTGCATATGACCATGTATAATTCGTACTTGAACCGCATTGGTCGTATGGCGATCGTATGAAACCGTATTGGTCGTATGGCGATTGTATAAAACCGGTTGAGCTCACTCGTGGAGTGGACTTCGTTTGCGGTTGTATATACGGTCTCGTGCGGTCTCACACGGTCTTGTACGATCGCTAATTCGATTATACACGGACATGGCACCCGTGTCAGGTTTTTAAAAGTTTTAAAAATAATACAGGGCTTTCACGGATACACTCGAATGGTCCAAGTGTAACTCGGATAAGGCCACGGATGGCAAACCGTATAAGCCGTGTGTTCTGTGTGAGAAGGCTTTAACTGGCCCTATGGATTACTAAGTTATAACTAAAATTGATACATTGAAATAGCCTGTATTCAAAGGCGATTCAAGTTACGGTGTTGGCGGAACGTTATATGCTGGGTAATCTTATGTCGCTGTTGTCATCTACTGATTTTTCTTTTGAGATAGTTGTTTTCAAAAATATCTTTCGGGAATGCGATAAGAGTGTCAAACTGTATGGATCCAGATGATGCCAGCCATTTTTAGCCTGATCTGGGTTCAAAAAGCTTTAGCAGACAACTAGTTGCTGAATTTGGAAAGTAAAAGGAAAACCACAATCGTATGATGCCTTTTTGTATTAACTCATATAAGCCTAGCGTCCTTTTCGTGGGACATAGGCAAACAGCGCAGACACAGATCAGACGCCACAGAACGCGGTGTCTGATCTGGTCCTCCACTGTCTTCTTACGGAAGGTTGTAGTGAAATTCGAATAAAAATGTAAAATACCACCCAACAACCTTTAAAACGGAAATGGACTGGTCCAATTGATAACAATGGTAAATTCCATTCGGCTTAAATGGGTTAAAGAAGAATAAGCCAACACTCAACAAAAAGGGACGCTGCTTTCAAGAGCTTTTCAAATTCTTGTATATTCATGTATATATTCAAAATGTTGTGTCAGTTTCTTAATGCTTCTTACATGTTTATTATTCTAAGGCTTCACAGGGAAAACATATTATACTTTCAAAGATGCATAGTAATGAGGCTATTCTATTTTTCTCATAAACAGGTAAAGCATGACTTTTCACTGCTAAGCACATATGCAATAATCTGTGGTAGGTTCAATATAACTGTAAACTGAGACTACCTGCACGCCCAAAATCAAGGTAAACTTGCCAATGTTTGTTTACATCGATTCTCATCTATACTTCCACAAAACGCTTTGAAGCGCGACCGCATTGATTTAATCGAGGGTCATTACTTAGAGGTCGTGGTACTACTGTATCTTTGAAAGTACAATATATTGTATTGTTCTTGTGGCGAATATGGTAGACCTTTTTCGATAACCAAGAAAATTGTACATTGTATCATCGATAGTATCACTTTATGGGAGTTGAAATTTGTATCCATAGGTTACGAATAGGTCTACACTATCATCGCCATCTAAGTAATAGTTATACCATGGGTTGTCCGCCTGTACGTGGAGATAATCCACGAGCTTTAGCGAGTGGATTATCTTACGTACAGGTGGACAAACATGGTATAACTCTTCTATACCACCAACATCAGTGTAGATCATGCACATCACGAGATATTTCATGCTTAAGATGGTAAAGGTGGTATAAAAGTTAAAGGCTCACGTTTTTTGTCATGTTTTGAACTCTTAATTGTTACATGTATGACCCTAATATTATTGAAATGTTGTGACATTGAGTTAAACCCTGGGCCGCTCTCTGAAACATCTATAATATCTCTGATACAGAATCACACAATGGAGGATAAAGGGGTACGTGCATTAAGGGGGTATTTTGGCCCCCCTCTAGAGCCAAAAACTGAAAATTGATTTTCACCAATTTCTTTTGATTGGCTTATTAGAAGAATAACTGAAGTGTAAAACCTCAGCATTTATTTAAATTTTACCGTTGCTATGGTAACGAAAATGGTCGACAAAGTAGGCTTAAAACAGAGAAATTTTCATTTTGGACCAAATTTAAGGCTTTTAAAGACCGATAATTTGTAAGAACTAGATATCAGCACAGCTAAATATCAAAATCCCTTTGATATGTTGTGTGCCGTGGCAATTCTCATCTTCTGTTAAAATATCTTTTTGGATTTTGCTTGTGCTCTATGTTAATTTCTCTGTCAAACCTCTCAATTTTGCTCCAGAATGGTCAATTTCTTCCAGCCTATTTTGGCGGCCATTTTTTGTTACCATAGCAACGGTAAAAGTCAAAGTAGTTTGAGATTTTTACACTTTGGTTACTGTTACTGTTCTAATAAACCACTAAGAAAAATGGATGAAAACATTTTTTTATATCTAAGCCTCATAGGGGGGGGGGGGGCAAAAAAGCCCCTTAATGTTCGCAGCTCTTTACAGTGGTCCATTATAATGTTCAAAGTCTGCGAAGCAAAAAAGCCCCTTAATGTACGTAGCTCTTTACAGTGGTCAATTATAATGTTCAAAGTCTGCGAAACAAAACATACCTTATACGACCAGAATTTTTAAGTTTCGATGTAATCTGTTTAACTGAAACCTGGTTGAACAACGGTATATCTGACGATGGCTATAACTTAACTGTGTATAATGTGTACAGACGAGACCGAACTGGTGACCGTTACGGTGGTAACTGCGTTTATGTCAATAAAGAGTTGTACTCTCGACGCAGACTTGATATCGAAATACAAAATATGGAAGGTATTTGGATTGAAGTGTCTAACCAACACAAAAGGTATACTGTTAGGTAATTTTTTTCGAAGTCCAATACTCAAGTAACAATTGAAAAATTCTATAAGACTGCGTCTGATACAAACATTCAAGATATACGAGCCGTGACATGTGATTTCCAACAATGTGGAGTTTTGACCAGTTTAGACTCAGACGTGCCTGTGTAGCCTCATGTTAAGCCCAGAAACTGCAAATGATGTTCGGTCAGTAGCTTAACAGTCATAGAATATCCAAGCGGCCAGCAAAGGCTCTGATCAGGCTGCGCGTATGCGCATGCTGATCTGAGGCGTTGCTGGCCGCTTATACCACATTGTTGGAAATCACATGTCGCGGCTCAAATACTCTCAATAAAATTCGCAATTTATGTCAGTACTATGCTCTTGAACAACTTATAATGATCCCACTCACTATACAGAATCTTCTTCATCTGCACAACCGACATATTTTAAACATTATTAGCATATTTCTCTGTGGTGTAGGTGAGCCATTCTTGGATCAAAATATAAGATACTACTGTCCAATATACTCCATATTCAAATTCAACAAAAATTCTCCATCAACCTTCTCACGTCACATCTGGCTTTTTGATAGAGGTGACTATCAATCGCTAAAACACTAGGCCCGAAATACTGAAACGACCTGAAACACGACAACATAAACACATATGCTGCAAACATCACAACCCACATTACAGAAATGACCAATATGCACATGCCAAATAAAACTGTTAAAGTTACACCATCTGATCGCTCTTGGCTAACCACGCATATTAAAAAGATTATAAGGAAAAGAAAACGCCTTTTTGATAATCTCGACTCTATTCTTTCATCTTTGCAATTAGGAAAGGCAGCTGGTCCCGATGTAATCTATATTATCAGTTACCTCTCATATTAACTGCATTGTTGCACGTTGTCTGATAAGCGTTGTCGATCTCATGGCATGTGCCTTTATCAGGTCATGATGACGTTGCACTTTTTGAATGACGCCGCTAATGACTAATCACTTTCTCAGATGTGTTTAGCTATGATACACGTCTTGACTTTAAAATACAAAAACCTAAAAAGTACGTCTAAATCGCTAGTTTGAAGAGTGAAACAAAGGGTAAACTGATAAATAGAATACCAGGTTTACGTCATTTGATATCAAGTTTACCAGGCTCGGCTTTGAGAATGAATGTTGAATTGCTCGGCAACCCTCGCGATGTCAACAAGCGTTCTCGAAGCTTTGCCTGGTCAGTAAACTTGGTTTAAACATATTTATTCATATTTCCATTTACAGTAATATACAAATATACATTTTACAATATAATCATGATGGGATTCAGAAAAAAGTCATGCGACTTATACGAATCTGTTTCCCTTTGAACATAAAGGTGCATAGTTTGAAGTTATAACCGGTGGAAATCAATAAAACGTGAGTTGTATTCAAACCAAATGACTTTCTACTCTAAATGTAGTGTGTGTGTGTGTGTGTGTGTGTGTGTGTGTGTGTGTGTGTGTGTGTGTGTGTGTGTGTGTGTGTGTGTGTGAGAGAGAGAGAGAGAGAGAGAGATATTCCATCCTCAACGCTCAAACCGTTTACTATCCAATATGTATTTTTGAACTGTAACAATAATTCTATAGTTAGTATCAAAGTCAGATTCAGGTATACCAAATAACACAATGTTTAAATCTGGTTGACAGTAGTTTGCCAGTTCATTTAGCATTGTTGTCCTGATCTCGTCATATCTTTGGCATTCGAAAAAGTAATGTTTTGTAGTTTCAACTGCACCACAGGCACAATGAGGACTGTCAACAATATTTTTTGAAAAAAGATGATGATTGAGAGAACTGCAATTGGTTCTTAGTCGGGTATGTTGTATCTGAGATAATCGGTTGCCGATGTAATAATATTTAGGGGGCTTCTTTAAATTTTTGTTAAGTTGAAATTTAAAACTTTGAATTGAGTTTGACTGTCTTACTTCAAGAGACAAATCGTTCCAAGCTCTTATACTAGAGGGTAAAAATGATCTATAATACAACTGGGTTCTGGACAATGTGTGTCTAAAATTATTTGCGTTCCGCAAGTTATAAGTGGTAGAATCTTCCACAGAAGCAGGAATTAGGGAGGATAGATAATTTGGGGAAACGCCGGTATTCATTTGAAAAAAGAGACATAGCTTATGTTTATGTCGTCTTTTTTCAAGTGACTCCCAACCCGTTTCCAGATATAATGTGTCTAAAGAGACAAGTTTAGTAGCTCCAGTGGCAATTCGTGCAGCTTCTATTTGTATTTTTTCTAGCGCATTAATTTCGTATTGTGTACAGTTATCCCATACCACATCTGCGTACTCTAAGACTGGTCTAATAAAAGAGGTATAAATAATTTCAAGTGACTGTCTATCTAAGATAAATTTCAATTTACGCATAATATTTAATCTTGTCCATGCTTTAGAAGTTATATAGTCAATGTGTTGATGCCAAGTTCCATCATTAGAAAAGAAAATGCCGAGATGTTTATGACTAGTTACTTCTTTGATTGGTTCATCATTCATTTTTAATGGTGGGTGATAGGGTTTATTTGTTTTTCTAGAAATTAGAATAGATTCCGATTTAGCAGGATTAAATTTGACAAGCCAACGTTCAGCCCACAAGTGAATTTTTGTCAAGTCGGAGTTTAACTGCATTGCAGCTACGTAAGTTTCATTGACTATCAAGTATAAACTTGTATCATCGGCAAAGAGTCTAATATTTGAATGAATGTCCTCAACAATATCGTTAATATAGATTAAAAAGAGGAGAGGGCCTAGAATTGAGCCTTGTGGAACACCAGCTGTAATAGCAACCCATTCGGAGCATGCACCAGGAATAACAACTCTTTGTTTCCTATTAGATAGATAGCTAGCAAGCCACTGTAATAGTGTTTCGTCGATTCCTTTATGTTTGAGTTTGTACAATAAGCCTTTATGCCAAACACGATCGAAAGCTTTGCTTACGTCACAAAAAATAGCCCTTACCTCCTTACCATCATCTAATGCTTTGCAAAAAGTATTGTAAATATCGACAAGCTGGTTAACTGTGGAATCGCCTGGAACAAAACCAGACTGTAAAGAAGTAATAGCATGCTGGTCTAAAAAGAAGTTAAACATATGTTTATGAACAATTTTTTCCATAACTTTACCAATTGTATTTAACAGGGATATAGGCCTATAATTAGACACAGATGATGGGTCGTCCTTTTTAAATAAAGGGGAGACATTCGCTTCTTTCCAAATATCAGGAAATATACCTTTAGACATGGAATAATTAAATAAATTACTCAATGGTCTACTTAAAGGGGACGAAAGTTCTTTTAAAATTCTGTTATTTATGCCATCCGGTCCGGACGATTTACCTAGCTGAAGTGACTCAAGAACACTTTTGACCTCAAGTGATGTAAAGTTTATATTAGTTAAAGTAGGTCCTATTATATTCACCATAGCAGGAATAGTCGCAGATCGCTCGTCGAGTGATGTTTGTTGTACAAAGTATTCATTTAAAAGGTTAGCCTTTTCTGTGCTATCTGAAACATAGCATCCATTTTGATGTAATGGAGGTATTTCTGAGGACGACTGAGCAGGCTTTATAAAAGATTTAAGAGTATTCCAGTAATCTTTAGATGATAAATTTGATGTTTTAAGTTTATTTGCCAGAGATTCAGTATAATCTTGTTTGGATTTTCGAAGCAATGAAGTTACTTCGTTCCTTATTTTTTTGAAGTTGCTGTAATTCTGGACAGTTTTAGATTTTTTGTATTTCCTATAAAATCGATTTCTTTTTCTCATTAGTTTCCGTATATTATTATTAATCCATGGTAAATCTTGGGGCCTTATGGTAACATTTTTATTAGGAATGTACTGCTCTGATAAATTGATTAGAGTTTGAGTCAATGCATTGGCATATAAGTTGACATCCTCTTTTATTATTGTGTTCCAGTCATAATCAGAAACAGCTTGACGAAATGCATTATAGTCGCCATTTTCAAAAAGCCAAATTTTCCGCGAAAATGCTTTAGCGAGGTGCTTTTTGAATTTAAGGACACAATATGTTGGGCAGTGATATCGAATATCTTGCATCAAAAAGGGTTCACCTACACCAGATAGTTCAACTGTACGCAAGTTATTAACTAAGATCAAATCTATTATTGTGGATGACGTTTCAGCGAAATTTGTTGGCTCAGTTATAAGCTGCGTCAAGTTGAATTGCCTACATATGTTGTTGATTTTTGATTTGGATTGAGTATTAAGAAAATTTAAGTTAAAATCACCTAGAATTACAACATCTTGTATACCAGTATCAATGGCTAGGCCAATTGAATTTTCAATGTCTGCTAAAATGAGAGGGGTGGAATTCGGCGGTCTATAAAATGTTCCAACAAGTAGTTTTTTATTCTTTATATTCAGTTCAAGCCATATGCATTCTATTGTATTTAGTTCTAGGTCATGTCTCCTTTTACATGGAATGTTTTCTTTAACATAGACAACAATTCCACCATGGCTGTCACCAACCCGATCACGTCTAAAGGGTAATCGATAGTTGTTGAAGGCTAAATCTTGGGTCAAGACCCTTTCGTTTAACCATGTTTCTGTCAGAGATACAAGGTCGAAATTCGATAATTCAGGTTCAATAATATCTATTTTCTGCAACAGACTCTGTACATTGTAGTGCACAACCGAAAAATTACCTTGAAAAACTGGAAAAGACGATTGAGAGGATGTGTCATGGTTCGAGTTATTATCTGGACCCGGATTCTTTTCTACATCACCAGCCTGGTACAGTAGCATTGCCAAAAATGTAACGAGTTCAAAATGATTAAAGCATGAAAATCCTTTCAGTTTATATAATCTATACCTATGCAGACCTATGCGCGCCCTATAAATGCTTATGTCAACATTCATTTAAATCAACACAATCTGTATTTACAATTAGGGTATATGAGGGCGCGATAGCATACAAATTGTAACTGGGTAATGATAGATTCAGTACACGGTATGAGGATGAAGAGAAATTTGTTCAAGTTTGAGGATGTGGAGACGAAGCAGTAGGAAAGTAAAGATGATAATAAGTTAAGAAATAGCATCTCAAGATAGAGAGAATACATGTGAAAACATTTTAATGTGTGTGGTATATAGAGTTCAGCAACATTTACATAAAATAATAATAATGGTAGAGTTAAGCTATTAAGCTATTGGGTCACTGTGAAGGCGGCACCTCATGGGTGTGCAAACAGGACCGGTCCATCCAGACACAAGTTAGAGCTGAAAATGAGGCGTGGTTATACTCACAGGCAACCGTATCATCTTACACCATAACCACCTCGGTAAAGATACAAAACATTATTATTCAGCCCTTTGACGCCAGCTGAAACCGTCTGTGTAAAATATATATCGAGATAAACTGTGTGGAACCAGATCATACTTTCCAGTCTGATCTGGATCCAAACTGTTTATCGACGAGGCCCCAAAATCATTTCAGCAGACTACAAAAGCAGACAACATTGGTCGAATTGGCACCCCAAGGATTTTTAAATGTGAGTGTCAGTTTATACACGAATTGCAAGCATATTGGTTCGAACAACGTATTAACCAGTTAACTCTAATTTTCCTAGCAGATTTTATAGCCGAATCGTCCCCGGGTATGAGTTTTAAAATTACCGCCTGTACAGTGACCCAATTAATACACCAATGGATAGTGTAATTCACATGATAGATCAATCATCAATCAATTTGTTTACCGAGAATGATGCCACCAATATTCTCGTGGATACACTCGAATCATTATACACTGAAAGTAAATTACCACCGTGGAATGGACAAAACATGGCATGCATGAACGGGATTACCGTTAAAAAATTTACATTACCGACATATCCTAATAGTGCTGGTACACACTGTTCCAGGTATAAATGGATGCCAGACGTCATTCTCGGTAGTCAGGAATATACATGTATATAAGTTTAATGTATACACAACAAGAAAGTAAGTCGGAATTTGCACAACCTACTTACAGCATATAAGTTTTGACGTTTAGAACTCGACCAACAGGATATATTCATGCTACATTGGTCACACAAGAGGGCACGCTGAGACTTTTTATGGCAAAGGTGACCTCAGTGTATATCAGGATTTAAGGATATTTCACAGAGACAAGCACGTGATGCACAATACAAAAGGTAAGTTTGCTAGAAACGTACATGATCAGTATTAGAAGATACGTGTGGAGAAATCAGGGGGATTGGGGAGGTTATAACAGGGTATTGTCTATTTTTGAGAAAACTGTATTTTATTTATTTATTGTTGATATTCCGACCCCCTTCTCTACCACTCTGTGTCGAAAACCGAAAAGTACAGAGTTGTTGAGAGAAGAGGGCAGAAATCTTTTTGTATCTGTATATTATACTAAAACCCTTATCCCACGAGCCTTAGACGAAACGAAAACCAAAGGCAAGTGGAAATTAGGTGTTTTTTCATTCATGGTATCGCACAGTCTACTGCAGATTAATTTTGTCACGTTGCAAATAATATGAGCCATGATCAGACTGCCCCTGAGGGGAGTCTGGTTTGTCCCACCCTATTCGCATTTAATCCATTTGACTTGAGGCGAGTTCACCAATACGAGCGCTCCCGGACGCCCGCTGCCCTGATGTCAGGCTTTACACATTACGAATAAAGATAGGCACCCGAACAACGAGCGTCCGCGAACGCCCGCAACGCCGAACCCGTCTCAATTTTAACACAGAAGCAAACAATGTGAACAGAAGATAGTTCATACATCAAACCTCGTGAGCAGAGGTAAATAAGAAAAAATAACCCTTATCCTATTGTTATATCGGTCCATTAACCGTTATCTTCACATATTAATTCTGCTGCACTCCATGTTATTTTGAGCGCGGGAGCAAACAATACGAGCCCTGACCAGACTGCACTTTAGAGAGTATTCTGGTCTTGGCCCACATTGTTAGTAAAATAGACATCCAGCCTCATTTTATCACTAAAGCAAACCGTGATGAACCCTGATCAGGCTGACCCTAGGGGATTGGTTCATATGGATTAAAATTTCGGCAACAAGGGTGAAGAAGAGAAAACAAATAACAAAAAGCGAAGAAACAGTAAATAAACCGTGCAAACGGTAATAGGCATATTACTTAACTTTTCGTTTACTGTAAAGGCGGCGCCTCATGAATGCGTAATTAGGACTACTAAAAAAAAAAAAAAAAAAAAAAAAAAAAAAAAAAATAGTCAACCTTAGGCATAGCTAAAAGCTGAAGTGGAGGCGTGGTTTTATTCAAAAGTAACAAAAAGCTTATTTACTCTTTACCAAATTGTAAATAAAGCCTGATTTCCCTTCTTTAGCAGATGAAATAACCGAACCGCATCCAAATATGAATATTAAAGTTGCCGCCTTAACAGTAGGCGAAAAGTCAAGTAATACAATTTGAGACCAGTGATATAATATTTTCGTGTGATTGTTTGCTTATTACGTCAGAGGTTTGAAATCAATTACATTCAGACTAAATTTTATCATATACGCCGTAACCAGTCTACTCCTAAATGTGGTAGTCCAGTCTTGACCCACATTGTTCGCAATATATATACAGCCAGTTCAACGTGTACACAATATCTGGGAACTCCAGAGTATCCCCATTTAGAAATTGCTATCAAAAGACACTCACCTAGTATTCTCTATTTATAATTTTTAAAGAGTTGAAGGAGTTTTTCAGCTTCTATTTGCGACCTTTTTAATGCGCAAAGTTCCAAGCATATGGAAGGAAGTCAAAGTCACAACAATTCATAAGAAGAACGATCCATCAGATGCAGCTAATTACAGGCCTATTCCACACCTGGGCGATTTTTTTCCAAAAAATAGATTTTTTTTCATTTTTTTATATTCTGTAGTACATCATATTATAAGCAAAATAACGCAAAATAAAGAAAATTTACCGTCCAGTTCAAAAGTTACAGCTCTTCATTATATGGCCTATGTTGGCTTTTTTACGCAGCTTTTTGTAAATTCATTAAGACAAGTAAAATATTCTGTAACTCAATTTTATATTTGAAAATCGTAATTTCAAACAAGCATGCGAAGCCATAAATAATTAAGAACTTTTTCTCAAACCATTCTTTTTCAGCTATACAATTATTTTTCTTCATATCACGCTATCAAACCCGATCGCGAAGCAAGGCCAGACCTTAACACTTGACCAGAGTTGGCTTATTTCTATTAGATCTATATATCCCTTGACGGACATCTTTCAGTTGAAACATGTCAAATGTAGAGTAACCTTGGAGATTAGCAAAAAAAATAGCGTAAAATTGTAAATATTTTATTGCTCATTATTTTTATATTTGCTTTGGGTGCTCAAAAGAACCGTCTCACTGAGTACCTATAACTTGCCTATGATTTGGTTGGACCCGCATTTATATGAAAAGGGTTCTTTTTATGCCCACATCCTTCCCGCTACTATAGGGGGTATTCAGTGGCGCGGAGGGGGAGGGGGTACTATTTTTGGTACGGATCCCGTCGGCGTTGGTCATGGGCGGAATTGGCCACCAGTTATTCTAGAGGGGCTAGACATTTTCTATGCGCATATCACATGAACCAGGCTTGAACATTGGGTCCGCATTTACATGAATATAAATGAGCATCGATGCGACAAAACCTGTCTTCAGGGTTTCCGATAAGATCATACCAAAACCAGCCCCCTCAGCCACTGAGACTAGATAGAATAGTGAAATCTCGCTTGGAGCAAGTTTAGATACGATACTATTGGTCACTATTCAATTTGTGAATAGCAAAGGCGCTGATCAGACTGCGCGGATGCGCAAGCTGGTCCGCGCCTTTTTTGTTTGCAGACCCCGATGGCAGAATTCCTCGCGTACCTTTAATAATTTAGAGTAGGCCTACTATAATTTAGAATCACGACTATACTTGGGTCAACCTTAGCCCAAGATAGCCTTGTAGCTAAATATTGGAACACATTTGACATAAGGCAAATTGTTTAGGACGCAAACTAAAGCGAGGGACTCTCAACGTCAACGTCACGTTCAATACTTGTCGTTTACGCATAATGACGTCATAAGAGCAAGTGACGTCATTAGCGCACGTCAGGTTCAAAGTAGACGCTAGAGAACGTGACGAGATAGTCTGTCTTGGTGAAATTTTAATGCAGGTAAAATAAAACCAGAAAATCATATATAGATCTATATACAAGTAGTTATATCATGATTGTTGATGTGGACTGTCAAAAAACCGCGAACAGTCGACTGACATTTCCCTGGTAAAATGCGTGTTCCATTACACTGACTGACTTTTTTTCTTCTCACAGAGCTGAGCGTCCATCGTTTAGTATCCGTAAAGAATGCCAACTTTTGTTGTTCATTATACTTAAAATTTTGTTTGCATTTTAATGTTATATCAATCACTTTCAGATTACCAACGTGCAGTGTAACGGGCATTACTGTCGGTAGAAAACATATCATAGTTGCGTAAAATCACACTTTGTCATAATCGAACGCTACCAAGTATTACCTCCCTTGATGATTTAGAGTTACGGTTATTGCTATGGGTAGTGACCTTAAGCACAGTAGGAAAGGTATTAACTAAGAAAAACTTGTACATATATAGTTTCAATTTTCTCCGTGACCATGACGTCTTAACTTCTCTTCAGTCTGGTTTCATTCCTGGTGTTTCTACAGTCAATCAACTTGTTGATATCTATAGTACCTTTTGTAAAGCTCTGGATGAAGGCAAAGAAGTTCATGCTGTTTTTGTGATATAAGTAAAGCCTTTGACAGGGTTTGGCATAAAGGTCTTTTATACAAACTCCAAACAGTTGGAATAACAGGATCTCTCTCCTCATAATGTTTAAAGACTACTTGAAAGATCGAAAACAGAGAGTAGTCTTGCCAGGTGGCTCTTCACGTTGGACTTCTATAAAATCAGGTCTACCTCAAGGCTCTATACAAGGTATTTTTCTTTTACTTATATACATCAATGGTATTGTACAACGTATTAACTCTTCAATAAGACTCTTTGCTGAAGACAAAAGTCTTTATATTGTAGTGGAAACCCCAATCATGCCATCTTACTCTCCTTAATTCTGATCTTACTGCAATACATGAATGGGCATCCAAATAGCTTGTCACTTTTAACCATAATAAAACTGAATATCGATGTACTTTATATTTGAATAAAATATTGTTTACACTAAATGTACTTTATATTTGAATAAAATATTGTTTACACTAAACTGAATCTGTTCTCATTTCTCAAAAGATTAATAAACCTGTTCACCTGTTAAAATAATTGATATAAGACATTCCACCAGACATAGTTTGTGTCCATGATTTAGCGCTTTATATGCTCAAACTTAAAATAGTCCTTATATAGCTCCATGTTCAGAATATTGAAAAGGTTATGCACTTTCAATATTATTAATGTTTTGATGACTTTAAGATACATTACTCTGAGATTACAATACGTTACTATGAACACTACAATATCGCTCTTTGACTCTTCCTCACGGTGCCACGGGTTGGTTGGTAGTTGTTTGTGGCATTCCCTGGTCATACTATTTCACTTTTTGCAATTTTATTAATATATCTGCAAAAAATCCATATTAACAACTGTACAGTAGGGCAGCTTAGCCAAGGCGGAGGAATATTATCAAAACATGCATAGCAACAAAAACCTTGGAAAATTGTGAATTTCTCAGCGAAGCTAAAAGCGACCCTCAAAGTTAACCCCTTATCGCAAATATGTTCCAAATAATATGTTGCTTAAAATTGACGAGTCTTTTTTTTTTTTGATAACTATTGTATTCAAATTTATCACGCTAGAGTAGTTAATGACTGAATATGTGGGTGGAACAAAATATATCAGTGTTTGTAAAGATGCGACTTTTGTTCATTATGTGTTCTTATCTTATACCCCTATACCGCACAGAGCACGAATCACCATGAATTGATAAAATATAGTATTTGTAACTGAATCATATTCAGTGCATGGAGTTCTTAATTGAATTGTATAGTCCATAGACAGTTCTTGCAATTCTTAAGTCAATCAGGAATTCATGGACACAGTTTTAAACTGTTCAAAGCTGTGACAACAAACTCACGATTCCAAAGATTTGTATTTCATTCGTAACAAAATCCATTGCATTCTCAGGCATCGTAACTGAATTGTAATCGATTTGGAGGGATTAAGGAGAGGCAAAACTATCACTGAAATCAGGGAAGACGGGAGTAGAAGGCAGCCCCCAGTGTAACTACCCTGCCGTGTGCAAGCAAGCCAGTCCCAGAAATGGAAAAAAAAAGTTTTGGCAGAATTCAGAGCACTGTCGATGTTTGCTGACTCGCTGGCTTTAATAATGATAAATTAGCAACTTTTTCCAAGTCAAATAGAAAGAAGCTCCTTTTTTTATTTTGAAGCAGACTTCTTCTAGCTGTTTTGATGCATAAGTCGTAGGGCCAATACTACAACAGCAATGCAAGGAACTTTCATTTAGGAACCGTGGAAACATGGAAGGGGGCCTTTCTATACCTACCTTGAGAGAAAATCCGTGGATTGTCAAGAATCATTACATATTTCTCATTATTCCTACCCGATTCATACATACATTTGGTGTATCCTTAACTAATTCATAACTGATTTCTAATTTTCATGCATCATTTTCTAATAGATTCTTGTATTCATCATAATAAATTCTTAACAATGATCTTGTGATTCAAGCTTAGTTCAGCTGAACCCCAAGACTATTCGTAACACTTTCTTTTCTGTTTCGTTACTATATCCTAGAATATTATGATTGGACCCCACAAATTCTAAAATTCACCTATTCTTGGCAATTCGAGGGTGTCATGGTCTCTATGGAAAAGGGGTATTAGCTAGTTTCTGCCTATATATGCACACAATATCAAAGTATTATTAAATACATGTTAAGATATGCATTTTCGCAAATTAGAACATGACTACTTAGGGGGTAGGAGTATTGATCAATGAATATATATTTTCAGAATTGATATTTTATTTTTATATCACACTAACACAACATACGATTGACTAGTTTCAGTTACAAATCAAACACATAACACAAGTAATACCGATAATCCAAAAATTATTTTTCTTAATTCTCAACCCAAAACCTATGTTGTGGGTACTCAAAACCTATGTTGTGGGTACTCAAAAGAACCGTCTCGACGAGACGGTTCTTTTGAGCACCCAAAACACATGTTTAAACTGATGGATGAGAAAATAATTGCAATTTTACGCAATTATTTTTGCCTAACTGGACCTATGAGTCTATCATCATCAGAAGAACTTTCGGGGTACTGCCCAAACAAAAAAAGTTGGCTTAAATTTGGCATTTTATATCCAAAAGTGACCTTATAGAATTTGATCTTTGTCACCAAAACAATATCGGCCCTTTACTTGTATCATGTCGCTATAGCCAGGGCAAATTTGTTGAAAATCTGCCAACCTAGTCTTTTGAGATAAGACGAAACAAGGATGTCTTTGCTCACACAAAATCCCCAGACAAAAGAATGTCTTTATAGTAAGCTTTCACATTTTTCCAAGTAAACGTGATGCAAGTGGCACTCGAAGCACCAAAAATGCATATATTTATTATTTCACATTTGCAAATGTTTATAAATAGTTCTTTAAATGAGGAATCAGGACCGGATTTCTGTCCATCAGGCCACGTCTTGGTTTTCTTTTTCTACCTTTATTGGTCCTCCACATATGCTGCCCGTTTGTACACCTGCAAGACAGAAAAAACATGGTAATTTGGAGCGAGCAGAGAATCCAGTAGCTATATACTCACCTACACTTCCAACGCAAAATCGGATTGAATTTTGCATATTTCTTTTATAATTAAATCCATTGTAACAAAACTTGAACAAAAGACAGAACATTTTTTGAAAAATTAAAATACTTTTTTTTTAGTCAAACATACTCAGCACTAGTGAGTTTATGTCCCAGCGCATCAGATGGGTATCTTCAAAAAATAAACTTGTACTGTCCTGCCAGCCAAGAGTGACAGTGACGTCATGTTTTGTTGACAACGTTATCATGGACTTAGGATCGATAGATCACTTGTGTATTAATCCTATCCACAGGATAGGATTAATACACATGTAATCTATCGATTCGCATTACCTAAAATGGAGTGTATAAGTTAATGTCTTACTAAATAATTGTAAACAAAACACGACGTCACTGTCACTCTTGGCTGGCAGGACAGTAGTGCCATAGTGTCCAGAACAAGAAGTATACACAGATAATATGTGGGTCAGTATATTTCCACTCTTACTATAATAATTGAGCCGTGGTATGAGATTTCCAACAATTTGACATTTTGACAAGTGTAGACTCAGCCTCTTTTTAACTTCAAATGATGTTCAGTCAGTAGCTTAACAATCATAGAATATTCAAGCGACTAGCAAAGGCTCTGATCAGACTGCACGTATGCCCAGGCTGATCTAGGGTTTTGCTGGTCGCACATACCACATTGTTGGAAATCTCATGCACTGGCTTAAATCATATTTACATTTTCAAAGCAAGCCTTTAATGATTCTTCAGATTTTTGCCCATAATAATAAACTCAATTATACAAATGCACGAATGTTAGATTCTATTTATCATATGACATTTATATTACTTTGAAAATCTCATTTCTGCCCTAAAACGTTTTAATTTTGTCATTATGTTCGCAACGTTGTTATAGACTTTATAACGTTTCCCAAAAATCTGTAAACCACTATTATTGCATAAAAAGCCGTGTCACAGCCATGTTTTAATCGTCAAAAACCCATGTAAAAATCAGGCAATTCACGTGCTGTTGATGCACGGCTTTTGTACTTTACATAAACGCATTCTAGGTCGTAACAAAAATAACGTCAACAACAGTAACGTGCATAGGAATGAACGTAATTTATTGACGTTAGAATGACGTAAGTCGATGCTTTCAAACCCCTACGAATCCTTCATGCTTTTGCATGCCATTACAGTTATATAAAATGAAGTTTTCGAAGCGTTTTCTAAAGTTTTCAAGTGACAAAATGACTTTATGCAATAATAACGATCAAATATGGTTTTCTGATACACAAACATCTGCTAGACCCCTCGGGGTCGTTAAAACCCTCGCCTTTCAGGCTCGTGCTTCATCATCACCCTCTGGGCCCAGCAGATGTTAATGCATAGAAATCCATATTTGATCCCTATAGTGGTTTGTCAATTTCATTGCATGGCGTTATTTTACCCCCAGAATCGACGTCATATGATAAAACATTTAACTGAGGACTGGGGCTCAATTCCAAAGCTGATTTTGTCACTGGATATTTAAAAAATAACATGCTTACCCTGTGCTGGCGTGTTGTTGCTTCTGGTCTAAACGCCTAGTTTCATCCGAAGCATAGCAACATGTCCAATAGACGCCATACACTGAAATAAACAACAGTTCACGTGAGCCTCGTTATGGAAACGTGTGATCTTCTTACTAGTTTCTACTGTCGTGCCAACCAAGAGTGACAGTGACGTAATATTTTGTTAAGAATTGCTAAGTAAAACACTAACGTGTACAAATCACTTGAGCTAACGCGAATCGATAGATCACTTGTGTATCAATCCGCAGGCGGATAGGATTGATACACAAGTAAGCTATCGATTATATGGACCTGATAACCTTGTAAACAAAACATGAAACCATTGTCGCTCAGTAGCTTTAGAGGCTAGGCAGAGTTTCGAAAATACAAAAGTGACAAGAATGACTATTATCCACCCAGTCTATTCAGGACTTTGCTGGTGATATGAAGTAACCATAATGCCTTAGCAATTGGTGAAGATTGTGCAAGCTTGGCAAAAGTTCATTGTACCCTTAGGTCCTAAGAAACAAAAGTTTTGTAAAATTCGGGGATAATTGTTTTTCAAAATTTTCATTTGGGGAGGTATATCGTCCAATATACGGTCGGAGATTGAGTTTCCGACCGTATATCCGACTATATACCTCCCCTAATGAACATTTTGAAGATGGTTATCAACGTGTTAATGTACTTCTGTAGTTTGGCTTCAAATTAAAGCATTGCAAGGCGCACAAAGCCGCATACCATCCATCGAAATATGACGTCATTTATGGCCGACAGTAGATAATACTGTGGCAAATTTTTGACGTTATCAAATCAGACCTCACGTTACAAAAGCAGTACTTGCTTTTGCAACGTGAGGTCTGATTGGATAAAGTCAAAAATTAGAATTGTAAATTGTTGCTCACACGTATCCATCGGTTTTAACATGTACTTTGGTTGCTCAAAATACTTGTCTCCATGAGACAATTCTTAAGAGTTACCACAACATATGGTTTGTTAAGGCTCTGACGAGTCTGTGCATCCACACCTTTTTTGCTCCACAATGTGATAAGTACAAAAATTGCATAATTGTTATGCTGGCTCAAATGAAAAAAAATCTACAATTTCGTAAATACCAGGGGCGGATCCAGGATTTCTGGAAAGGGGGTTCCTATGTATAAAGGTATGGGGGGTTTGCTTAGCTGTTTTCATCTATTTTTATTAAATATCCAATGAAAATGAAAACATTTGGTCTCATTTGACCAAATTATTTCATTTTCATAGGATATTAAAAAAGGGGGCTTCAAGCATACGCCCGAACCCCCTCTGGAACCGCCACTGAATACTAATTACATTACACGTTTTATATGATTTTTTTGCAAACAGTGAATACCCAGAACATGGCATTTCACCGGGGTACATGTATGCACTGTGTGCTAACTTAAAAACTAAAACGATATTCAAAGAAAGAAAGAAAATCTTAAAAAGGAAATGATGACCTGTTACTCCTCGATATATACAATGGACTATCCTAAGATTATTGTATCAAACCAGAAATAAAAACCCATTAGTGCGTAAAGGGTTCATGCATTGACTTCGCCATTCAAAGTGTGCAACATCAATTCTTCTTTGAAAGATTGGCGGTAAAGAAATTTCAAGGGGGTATTATTACTTACTTAAATAACCTGGATGGTATTTGCAGGTCTCGCCATCTTTTAAAGTACTAAACGGTTTCAGGCAGTTCAAACAGTGGCCTCCTTCGAGGACGGACTTCTTTTCTTGCTTTCTGAAATATAAAAAGAAAATTATTATCTTGAAGCAGGCCACAATCGAGGCCCCCAAGAGATGGTAGGTGTCTGTGCTCCCTTGCTTCCTAAAAATGCATTGATCTCCCCAAATCCCTGAAAAAAATCCTCAGCTCCCTGAAAATATTTTGCCTTTGCTCTCCAAATCCCTAAAACAATTAAGCTTCTGCCCAAATGCCCAAAATTATAAGCCAATTCTCCCTAAAATGTATTTCTCTTTCAGTAGAATTAAATTCACATACTTAAAAACTGTGACACGTTATATATGTAAAGACAGGGCTTGGTCATGGAATACAATGACATAATTATTTTAATGAAATACATAATATAATAGCTCAAAGTATGATGACACTTGACAAGAAATAAACAACGGGATGTATTATCAGATATTTTGTCACGGAATAAACGATCTAACCTGTGCCCTGATGATTTCATTAAAAAGCATCCGTTTGTCATTCAGATAGTACATGTATTCCTAAACGGATTTTCGAGATCTAAGGCATACATGTAGGCGAGAACAATAATTTTGTCAAGTGCCGAGTCAGGTGATCAAGGTACTTACCTTTGGGTATCTTTTTTATGTTTTGATGCTTTCAACCGGAAGTCGCTTTCTAATCGATCTTTTAGTTCTGAAATTAACAGCAAAGATTCCAGCAAATATACACATGTTAATAAATGTTGTATTTTTATTTTCATGATTTATTTTAGAGTTTGTTAACCCATATAAGCCTAGCGTCCTTTTTCTGGGACATAGGCAAACAATGGAGACCCAGACCAGACGCCGCAAAAAGCGGCGTCTGATCAGGGTCTCCACTGTTTGCTTACAGAATGTTCTATCAAAATTTAAATTAAAATAAAATCTACCACCCAACACCCCTTTAAACGGAAATGGACTGGTCCAATTGATAACTGTGGAAATTCCATTCGGCATAAATGGGTTAATGCCAGGTTGTCACCAATGAATGAACCACAACATGAACGCAACACCATTTGATTTTAATTTTATTAATTTACGATGTGTGTGTAAGCTCTCTCTAATCACTCGCAAATTCAACAAAGCGTTGGTGTAAGTGTTTGAATGTTTAATCGTTGTCACGTATAGATATACCACGACCACTGAGTAATAAACTTTGAATCATTCTATTTCCAAAGGTTGATGCGTAATATGAAAATGAACCAGTCGTGCTGGAACATCTATGTGTGTCAAAATATGATAGTAAATGTAAGTTAACGCCAGAAACCCCTATTTCTAGATCTGGATTTTTAATATCATAAATACAGTCACGGCTCAAAGCTTTTTGTTAATCTATAGTTCACATGGTGTTAGTACACGAAAATAGCATCTTTTAAATTTGGCACCTTTTCTGTGGCATTTATATGATAAAGTGGTGATCTTGTTGACTTTAAATTTATACTTCAGCTTATTCGATGTGTATTTGTTATGCTGAAGCAGAAACTACACATTTATGTCATGTGAATTTCAAGAACGTATCAAACGTTTTATAAACTTAAGGTATTCTCGAATTGAAAGAAGCAATTATACTTTTGAAGATCTAGAGTTAGCATAATTCGTACAAAATCATTGGCGTGGCCAGACCGCTGAAAAAGTTACGCACGACAAAGGGAGACTACTGGATCAAGCAAAAATTCTCTTCATTTGCGTCCCTTTTCAAAATGGGAACTTCTCTTAAAGGAAAGAATTTGCTCCCAGAGGGAGCGAATTCTTTCACTTATGAGCAGTTTCTTATAGTTTGTATGGAAAATCACTTTTCATCACATTAAGGGGCCTTCCTTGAATGCTACTATTTTTATTACGCTCGTGCGTAACCTGCGTAATGGTTGCTACGCCAATAAAAATTGAAACCTATCCAAACAATATAGCCTGAAATGAGATGTTTTACTTTTCATACCTACGTATTAAGCAAAATGCATCTTGCATTCATATGAAAGAACAATTCTAACTGAATGAGCTGAAAGAACAAAAATATTTATTCTTGACTATGAAAATGTTTGGATAGGAGAGGTCATAGCTTGTCGTATATTTTGTCTAACACTTACATGTATATGTTTTCCTACCTTTTATGACAAGCTTTGGCTTTAGATAACAACATAAGCCTGTGTCTGAGTATCCTAAGCATCATGGTACCTCTCTGGAAAAAGTGGCAAAGAAAATAATGGCCTTACCCGTGTAATTCATTACATAGCATGATACTTCGTCATCCGTGCTCTCGCATCTTCGTTTACCAACATATCTTTTCTGATAAATAAGAAACAAACAAAATTAATACATGGGCCAGTGCACGAGACTTTTTTGTTTATCGCATATGCGCAAACCTATGCTGATGTATCCATCGAAGCTAGAGGTCTTTTTGGTCTGAATCTTAATCTACATCCATACTTCATGTATGCGAGCAACGATAATGATGTGATAGGTACCGTCACAACAACAACAACAACAAACAAATACGAATAATGCATATTATTATATACAAAGTAATGAAATACAGGAAAATATTTGAGCCGTGGCATGAGATTTCCAACAATTTGACATTTTGACAAGTTTAGACTCGGACGAGCCTCTACGGCCTCCTTTTAAGCTCAGAAACTCCAAATGGTGTTCAGTTAGTAGCTTAACAGTCATAGAATAATCAAGGGACTAGCAAAGGCTCTGATCAGACTGCGCATGCGCAGTCTGATCTGAAGCTTTGCTGGTCGCACATACCGCATTGTTGGAAATCTCATGCACTGGCTCATTTATTAAATACAATGTATATTTGAAAAAGTTATTTTTCATATTTGAAGATATAAAAAAGTTGTATTTCACATGTGCAAGTATAAAATATAACGCATAATACATATATAATAAAACAAACAACAAGAACAAAACAACAAAAAGCATATAATAATATTTATGGAATCTTAGGGTATCCAAACTTTCACACCACAAGACAACTTTATAAAAAGAATTATTGGAAAACCGAATTTTAGTGATCAATTCAAAATGATAATCAAATGTTATATAACAATGGAAATTTCTTGTTAGATTTTTGCAAACAAACAGGTCTGAGGATAATGAATGGTCGCGTAGGTAATGACTATGGTATAGGTAAATATACATTTGTAGGTCACCGGGGAAGAAGTGTAGTTGATTATGTTCTGGCCAAACCTGATTTTTTCAGTTACATAGAAAATTTTGACATACATGAACCAAATATAGTATCAGACCACTGCTTAATTACATTTGTCTTTAAATTTGGCACTGCAAAGTCTCAAAATTCTCAATCTGAGAGTTCTGAGACTGTACAGGGTAAATATAAGTGGAATAGTGATTTGAAGGCAGAATTTATAGAAAGGCTTGAACACAATACAACTACACACAAGTTGAGCTCACTTAATGAGAAAATTACTCAATGCACCAGCCCTGTGGAAATAGATGCGTGCCTGACAGATTTTGTAGAGATTATTGATTCCACAGCCAAACCATTTTTCAAAAAATTTAGGGACACTGACCAAAACAATATGACTCAGGATATTCCAGACGAAAAAGAACACCCTTGGTATAATGACGAGTGCAAAGAGAAAAAGCTAACATTTATGTATATGCTGGACAAATTTAGAGCTAATAAAACAGATGAAAACAGAAAAAATTTGGTAAAGGCTAGATCAGAATATAAAAAATTGATTCGAAAATGCAGATTTAACCATGATAAAGAACAAACTAATAAACTTTTGTGTGCTAAATATACAAATGCAAAATTATACTGGAATATGCTGAAAGGATTGAGCAATGTGAAGCCAGCAAACATACCGTTATCTTCTTTTGAACAGTATTTTAAATCAGTAAATAATCCTGATGACCCATTTTACACTGCAGATGAAGATATTTTGCACTTTAATGAAAGATATGCTGAAAATGAATTTAACATTATGTTTGCTGAGCTGAATCTTAATTTCACACAAGAAGAAGTGTTAAATGCAATTAAACAATTAAAATTAAACAAATCAGGAGGTCCTGACATGCTTATCAATGAGTTTTTAATTTATGGTAAGCATATCTTCACATCCACATTATGTAATCTTTTTAATCAATTTTTTGCATCTGGTTATTTCCCTGAGGATTGGTCAGAAGGGTACCTCATACCCTTACATAAAAAAGGCAGTCTAAATGATGTGGGCAACTACAGGGGCATAACATTGTTGAGCATTCTTGGCAAACTTTTTACTAGAATATTAAATAACAGGCTTACTGATTGGGCGGAAAAATATTATATTCTTATTGAAGCACAGGCAGGATTTAGGCCAGGGATGGGTACAATCGATAATTTATATGTTCTACATGGTTTAATATCACATGTAATTAATCAAGGAAATAAGCTTTATTGTGCTTTTGTTGACTTCACCAAAGCTTTCGACTATGTTGTGCGGGATAATCTGTGGTACAAATTGATCAAATATGGGCTAAGAGGTAGGGTGCTCAACATTATTATGTCTATATATTCTAGTGTGAAATCAAGAGTTAAGCATAATAATCATTTGGGTAATGAATTTTATTGTGGTCTCGGAGTGCGTCAGGGAGAGTGCCTATCACCTTTATTGTTTTCATTGTTTCTGAATGATATTGAAGATCATTTTGTACAATCAGGTATAGAAGGTTTAGATATAGAATTGGTTAAAGTATTCATGTTATTATATGCGGACGATATAGTAATATTTGGAAATAGTGCTAATCAGTTACAAGAAGGCCTAAATTTATTGTCCGAATATTGTCAAAAATGGAAGTTAACAGTAAATGCTGCAAAAACAAAGGTAATGGTTTTCAGAAAGGGGGGAATTCTCCCAAGAAACTTAGGATTTTATTATGAGGGAAACCAGATAGAGATAGTTAAAAGTTTCAAATATCTTGGAATTATATTCACAGCAGGGGGCTCTTTTTCAGAAACACAAAACACTCTCTCAGGCCAAGCACAGAAAGCTATTTTTAAACTTAATAAATATTTATACAAGTTTACTTTCATTCCACCAAAACACAAAATGGAACTCTTTGATAAATTGATCACACCCATCATGAATTATGGAAGTGAAGTTTGGGGGTTTATTCAAGGGACATCATTAGAAAGAGTGCATCTACTATTTTGCAAACAGTTACTTGGGGTCAAAAAGTCAACACAAAATGATTTTGTATATGGCGAACTAGGCCGAACAACTCTGATAACAAAAAGGTATTTAATCATAGTGAAATATTGGTTCAAGATTCTAACGTCACCTGATAATAAGTACATAAATCTAGTCTACAGAATGATGCTAAATGATTTGGAATTAAGGCAAAATATTGTTAATTGGGCATCACTTGTTAAACACCTTTTGTTATCATTAGGGTTTTACGAAGTCTGGCTTGCGCAAGGGGTAGGAAACTATAATGCTTTTATTACCATTTTTAAACAACGGCTAACAGATACTTTTATACAAAATTGGCATTCTAGGTTACACTCATCAAATAGGGCAGTTTTTTATAGATCAATTGCAGTGTTCCAGCTACAGCCTTATCTTGAAAAAATCAATATTTCAAAATTTCAAAAAGTTTTTAGCAGATTACGTATGTCATCACATCGTCTGGAAATTGAAGCTGGCAGATGGGCAAGGCCTAATAGTATTCCCATTGAAGACAGAAAATGCAGAACATGTAATTTAATTGAAGATGAATATCATTTTGTTATAGAGTGTTCACTGTTCAGGGAAATTAGAAGTAAATGTATTCATAAATATCATTGGAAACGACCAAGCATGTTTAAATTTGTTGAACTTATTAATTCATCAAACCAAAAGACAATTCGTAACCTAAGCTCATTCATTTTTCAAGCATTCAAATGTCGCTCTGAACTTTTGTATAGTCGACAAGAGTTACCACATTAATTTTAATACAAATATCTAACTTATTTTCACTGATGTTCAGGTTCTGCATTCGTAGTGCTAGTTGGAACTGCCTCAAGTGATCGAGCATATATGACGCATTTCCACACACACTCTTGTCACAATTACGTCTTGACAATACCCTGTCATGTACTCATGGAAGCCAGCTAGAGTGGTCTCACAGAGACCATTCTAACAAGCATACATGATTCTAATCCAGACAGTCTTTAATCTAGATTGAGGGAAAAAACTAGCATGGTCGTGTATAGAGTTGTCAACAACAACTAACTATTGTTGAACTATGGTCATGGTCTATTTGTAAGTGGCATAAACCAATAATTTTTTCACCATTGAGTTATATATATACGTATGTATCTAGCTGTGTGCATTCTCGGGTGTATATTATATGTTTAAAAAGTACAAGCTTGTAATACTTGATTAGATTAACCACTTCAGTAAAGAGTGCGCAATGAAAATTAAATTTTCTTATTTCCCAACCAAAACATATTTTTGTGGGTACTCAAAAGAACCATCTCAATGAGACGATTCTTTTGATCACCCAAAACATTTGTTAAAACTCATGGGTAAGAAAATATTTACATGTTTACGCTGAAATTTTTGGTTTATCTAAAATTGGCTGTTCTGACAAGCATTCTGAACAGCATAAATTTGGCAAACATTGGTGACCCCAGATGATATGCTGCAGAAGTTAAGATAAGTGGCATAAACCAACAATTTTTTTTTTGACCATTGAGTTATATATATATAAATGTATCTAGCTGTGTGCATTCTCGGGCATATATTATATGTTTATAAAGTACAAGCTTGTAATAGCTGATTAGATCAACCACTTCAGTTAAGAGTGCGTAATGAAAATTTAATTTTCTTATTTCCAACCAAAACATATGTTGTGGGTACTCAAAAGAACCACCTCAATGAGACGGTTGTTTTGATCACCCAAAACATTTGTTAAAACTCATGGGTAAGAAAATATTTACATCTTTAAGCTGAAATTTTTGGTTTATCTAAACTTAGCTGTTCTGACAAGTATTCTGAACAGAATAAATTTGGCAAACATTGGTGACCCAGATGATATGCTGCAGAAGTTGGCACCTCATCATGGTTCTCACTGTTTGACTCTCGACTTACAAAGACTGAATCAAGAAATTCTTAAACCTGTAAAACCCTAAGTTCTGTGCAATGAATCATAAAACTTTTGGTTTCTAGACTACAAAGGTTGACGAATGCGAATCAACTTATCTGGATTAAGTATGTGTTTTATAAAGATTTATAGTACACGTGACTTTAACACAATGCACAAGATTAGCGGTTTCTTCCATTCATTAAAAAAGAAAACAACGATACCTTGTTCTGCAATGCTGCACATATGTAAAACGGGATGCATACAATATAATTCCGCAAAAGAATGAACTCAAACTGAGGCGAGTTCAATGATGCGAGTGCTTTACTGGTGCCAGGCTTTACACATTACGAATAAAGATAGGTACCAATCAACGAGCGCTCGGCGAGCTCTCGCATTGTTGAACTCGCCTCAGGTTTAACATGATTTCGGCCATGACAGTTTAGTGACCGCATGTGGAACTATTTATAAAATGTGTACTAAATCTATATATAACACCAGATATGTCCATGTATTTTTAGATGCAGGTTTTCCGGGACAAGTTTGAACTTAAATAAAATCGAATGTATATGCCCCCAAGTCAGTCTTCTGTTTCGATTTCGCTAGAAGATGACGGATGGGGGAATGCTAATGTTTTCATTGTTTTGTTATTGACTATTTGGCAAAAATACCTACGTTCTTCATTGCTAAATGAAGAACTTTGGTTCTTTTCTCAAATAACACAGCCAGATGCTTTAACACTCTCTTAAATGTATTTATTTATTTATTTATTTTGTATGTGATCAAATGTTAATTAATTTGCTTCTTAAACACTACCAGTTTATATAAAACATCGATTGATCTAATCAGTACTGTGCACACCTTCTCCATACTACCACCACAAATCGGATAAACTTGTTGAATCATTGACAATCATTGTAAACTGCTTATGTACTACACTGTTCTTGCCATGTATATGTATATATGTTGTATCCTCATGGGCATTTTTGCCTGTTGGAATTTTCAAATAAACCATCTATCTAACGGTTGGATATAACTCGGTTGTCAGGCGACAGTCTGCTTGCCTTGTTTCAAACCCAGCTATGATTTCCTCTTTAATTGTACATGCCCCGCTCTGACGTAAAGCTTTAATCGGTGGATTGGTGTTGATGCTTATCTGTAGCTGGGTCCACCGTGGCTTAACTTGAGGTATTCTTTAGCTCTGACTATCTGTGAGTCTTGAGCCATTTTCTTTGTTTCATCATAGTGCATGTGCTAATTTGATTAGTGTTTCTCCAAGATGAAACATTGCAATAGTTAGAAGGCTTCCATGCGAGCTGAACATTTCTTGTACTTCAACAACAGTAGAATCCAGGGCGAAACGATTTAAGCCCCCCCCCCCCCCCCCCCGGTAGATTGGCCTGCTGTTCGTTCTAAGGCGGACAGTCTGTTGTTGTTGACGTGTTGTTTATTGTTACTCCCATTGTGGGAGTTTGTAATAGTTCTATGTTTTGTTGTACGTTTCTTTATGACCAGTTTAGTTTTGCAATGATCTTGATGGGGAAGAGAGAGCTGGTTGCTTTGCTTAGTTTGTCTTCCTGGTGCTCGTGATTGTTGTGTGGCTCTTCCTCGGGGCGCCATGGGTTTGTCTGCAGTTTGTGGTATTTCCTGATCATACTCACTTACTATTTTTATAACTTTCATCTATTCAGCACATCTTTGTCAATACGTAAGTGTGAAATGGTTAAAGTGACCCTTCATTTACCTTTTCGTATTCAAGCTGCGGTTGTTTTGAAAAGGTTAAAGTGACCCTTCATTTACCTTTTCGTATTCAAGCTGCGGTTGTTTTTCCCTGGCCCTCTGTCGCAACAAACTTTTTACCGTCCGAGCGGCTCCGGGATTTCGTCTCCGTATTTCTGAATGTGCCATGTTGACTTTGCCATCAAAGCTTTTACGACTAGAATCACGATACATTTCGAAACTAAAGTCATAGTTCTTGAGAAAGGTGTCTAGATCAAACTGTAAAGTTGGTTTTATCTTGCTATGGAAAATTGATCTTCTAGGACCACCGTAAAAATGGAGTTTGTCACTCATGATTTGCATCAATTCCTCCATTTTCCTCTTCCTCGCTACAGACTGGTACTGTTCATAAGTAAGCGCTGGTTTGCTAACGTTAGTAGTCACTGTTTTGTTCCAATTATCAAGTAAAGATTTTTGGTCATTATTCACAGTCTTTGCATTATCCTCAACTGTGGCATTATTGTCACCATTTTCATTATTTTTGTATACTGTTCTATTTTCGACACTAGAATGAACACAATCGTTCCCTTGAAAGGGTTTCCTGTTGTTGATAGCATCTCTAGATAGTAAACTGAAATCACCGAATTGAGATACATATAGAATTTTCAGCAGATGACACCTGCTGTTGTCGTCTGCTGTAACAGTCTCTGTAATCTCATTGAGGAGAGAGATCAGTGTCGAAGAGAGTCTTTCTTTTTCAGTTTCCAAAATACTTTGAACAAATGTTTTATGTACTGTCAGTTCTGTCAAATTTCGCTGCCATCCTGAAATTAGGAAAATATGACAGTTAAATTTTCATCAGAGAAACTTTAAAAAAGAATAAGGAAAAAATGAGTACTTAGGGACTACTTTCAAACGCTTTCGGCATTATTCTTTCTCAAATATTGAATCAAGTTTTCCTCAGGGAGAGGAGTGAATACATTAAACGCTTATCTTTTATATACATCGGCTTGGTCTACATTAGGGGGTTTCATTTGTTTTTTACTATTTCGAAATATTTTTCGATTTTCAGAAAAAAATATTTTCTTCGTGGGGGTGGGACTGTTGTAGATATTATCGTTGTTCCCTTCTAAACTTGACTATCTTTGTGGTCATTTCTAAAGTCAACTGGTTTTAGGGTCTTTACGATTGATTTTTTTAACTGCAAACCATTTGAAAACAACAGAACTATCTTTTTACATAATCAAATAAAAGTGGTTATTGTGTATACTGCTTGAACACCACAACTGTTATTGAGCAAGAAGATCAAAGTACCAAATAGGGTATATTTATTTTTATTTTACTTACTCATTTATTTATTGCAGGGGAGGAGTTATGCGAAAATTTGTAGTATTTTTGGATTTGCCTGATATCTTTTGGGGGTTAACCGCCTACACTTCAGCAAAACAGTATAAAGATGTTAACATAATATATTTCTTGTTCTTAAGTCATTGTTATGTTGTCATTTAAAGCATTAATGTTTTGAAATAAAACACTGAAGACTCTTAAAACGTGTTTTTGTGTTTTCAAATCGTTACATAGCCAAAACACGTGTACAGCATTTTCAGACAAATCATCAGTGTTTTAATAGAAAACACCAGACTGAGTGTTTTATTATAAAACAACAAATTTACAGCGTTTTTTCTTTTTTTTTAAATTACACGTGCTTTCAAATCGTTAGCCTACATAGAAGAGTTTTCATATGTGTTTAGAATCAAAACACCTAGGGTAAAGTCGGGTAAATTCGGACAAATGGTAAAATCGGACACACATTTGCAAACAGTTTAAATCCAGATGAGACGGCTCCTTATTTTCACTGTTTGCTTTATTAATTTATTTTTTATTCCAATATTTGAAATGTGAAACAAATAAGACCGCTGTCCGAAATTAGCCGTCTGTCCGAATATACCCTACTTTTATAGTGTATGAACTTACCTAACTCTGTTCTACAAGAGCAGATGGCGGAAGCTAAACGATGGATACAAGTTCTCGGGATCAGCTTTGACCGCTTTATCTCCTTCTCCAGAATATCGAACTTTACTCTATCAGCATGAAACAAACAGTTTACATTCGAGCTTGGCATTGTTCTTGGTACTGCAAAATATAGAGGATATTCAAAGCATATACTCACCGGATATACATTTTCTCTGCTCTAGATGACATGGAAGTCATGTTATTGTCACGACATTGAATAATATTTCTCTTTTATACAAATTAGTGAAATACTTTGAAGACTAATCTTAAAGTAATCCGTATACGTTCTATATATTTCACTTATGAACGTTTTAGTGCATGAGAAAAAAATATTTTTGATTCCTATACAGTATCAATAGATTATTTTTAAAACAAAATATATATTATTTCCTATCGTATTAATATACCCGGTATACAATGGATTGAGGCAGCAGGCGACCAGTGCAAGGACCAAATTACAAAAACAGGAAAAGCATGTTGAAGCAAAGTGGTCGCAAAGAGCAAGTCTAAAGTGATCCCAAAGAACAAGTCTAAAGTGGTCCCAAAGAATAAGTCTAAAGTGGTCCCAAAGAACAAATCTATCTTTGGACTGTGTATGTTTTCTCCAGCTTTACTAGTATGAATTGGTTCAGATCATAAGCTGGAAGATTCAACGCGTACGATTAAGCCATATAAGCCTATAGCGTCCTTTTTCTATGACATAAGCAAATAGTGCAGATCCAGATCAGACGCCGCAGGACACGCGTCTGATCAGGGTCTCCACTGTTTGTTTACAGAATATTCTATTAAAATTTGAATAAAGATGAAAAATTCCACCCAACTACCCTTAAGATTGAAATGGAATGGTCTAATTAACAAGAATGGGAAATTCCATTCGGCTTAAAAGGGTTAGCATTTTTCATACTCCCAGCATTATTGCACATATAACTCTGTGTATAACCCTTTTCAAGGACTTTTAGCGATAAGGCGGGCTATTTCCCTAAATGAGACATTCGTTTTATTTTGTTGAAATAATGACTGAAGACACTAGGCACATTCAACAAATACATATAGACCAGACGTATGCACCCATGCACACTATACTAGCCCCTATATTTAGATCGTTTTCCCCTTAATGCATGTAATAACCCTGGGTCTTTTTGAATGAAAATTTGTTTTGATCATCAACTGTACTTGTTTTTTCATTTACATGTATGAGGGTCTGCGTGGGGTATAATGATTAGTGAATACTGGCCCTTTTTTATAGTGATTAGTGAATAATGAGCCAAAAAATGATGAATAGTGAATATTGAGGGCTTAAAAATTACTGAATAATCCTATTTTTTTAATGAATTGAAGAAAAAATTAATAAATAGTGAATAATCAGATTTCTTTGCCGCCTTTCTTACTGTTAATGAATAATTGGTCTTAATTTAATGAATAACCCCAAAATTTAATGTGATGAATAATGGGCTAAATTTTTAATGAATTGTGAATACCAGACACACCCCCATCCAGACCCTCATGTATGGGTAATAGACCGTTAAACTAAGGTAAACAAACGTTATATCACAATAGAGTATGTATAGATCTACCACGACCTCTGACCAATGACCTTTGGATCGGATCGTTCCATTTCAAAAGGAGAGGTTGGTCTGGAACGGGTACCATTTTACGTTGAAAATGATTGTTTAATCCTGTTTTATTTCGATATAGATAAACATCCGCAGTGGCGCAATTGGTTAGTACACAGAGGGCTTATAAATACTTGAGGTAGAAAGTCTTGAGTTCGAGCACTGCATCTTCCATATTTTTTTTTTATTAATATGTTGCTGCCTTCTACTATTGTGGCATTTTGTTTAGTTTAAGAACTGTAAAATGTTGTATTACTTAAACGTGTTTTTTTTTCAGCAATATATTTAATTATTTATTTATTCATACATATTACATTCACCGGCGTCACTGCGTTGTGGTCCTTGAGCAAGACACATTTATCCTAGCTTAGTACTGGTTCAACCCAGGAAGACCCGTCCCGCATAACTGAAAGATTGTTGAGTGGACGTAAAGAATCAAATCAAACAAAACAAAACAATACATATTACATTTCTGAAATATGCATGTAGATGTGTAACAACTCATGTCGACCTCGAACTCATCTGCCGTGTCTGTTTCTTCATTATTTTCAATCAGAGTGATGACAACGGGTTCGGGCATCTCATCCCTAGCAATGTCAGATGCCCAGTAGACCAGCGATCAACGATGATAGCAATTCAACCTTCTTGGTTATAATTCTCTGAGCAACCCCACGAAGAATGTGTACACATTCTCGACAATTTTTCGAGCATCCTCTCAAAACTTCCATATAACAGGCATTTTTATGTTATTTTTAAGTCTGGTAACTAACAAGCTATACAATAATTCAAAATAGCGCTTATTGCAAGAAAAAATGCAACGCTTATTTCGTACAAATTGAAAAAAATGCATGTGATCGATAAGGCTCGAACGCGTGTATCCGATTCATTGGTCACAAAAATTATGACTGGACAAGGTACTTTCGATCTAGCCGACTGAGCCAGTGAGGGTATAGACTTTGTGAGTTGAAAATATTGTATTGAAACGTTAATAAACACCTGGCACCCCTATTTTTAGGATTAGTTCAATATTAATAGGATTAGTCACGCCTCAAAGCCTTTTGGATATCTGTACATGTATAATTGAGCCGCGACTTGTGATTTCCAACAATGTGGCATTTTGACATGATTAGACTCAGACGAGCCTGTGCAGCCTCCTGTTAAGCATAGAAACTCCAAAGGCTGTTCAGTCAGTAGGTTAACACTCATAGAATATTCAAGCGACAAGCAAAGGCTCTGATCAGACTGCGCTTATGCGCAGGCTGATCTGAGTCTTTGCTGGTCGCACATATCACATTGTTGGAAATCTCATGTTGCGGCTCAATTATTTGTACAGTTGATGTACAATAAAAACCACCATCTTGCGAAGTGGTCTATTTTATCAGATGTGTGATGTATTCTTTGGTTTGTACAACCCCGTTCCCCCTATACCCAAGACGCCCTTTACACAGTTGTATATGTTTATAGCGACATTTTACTGTCCAAATGGCATCTTGGGTCGGGGGGAGAAGTATCTAAAAACAAACTGAAAGTGACCAATGACAAACGTCACGATTTTAAGTGTATTTCGTATGCATGCACAGAAGGAATACCGTAAAGTTTCGAAAATGAAGAGCCCTTCTATCCTTTTTACTATTTGAAAACTAGCAGTGCATTTACTCAAAGTCTGGTCTAAACGGCACCCAGTATAAAGACGTAAAATGAGGGGTGGGGAGTAGAAAGCACAAGTTTTCACAGCTTTGTGAATGATGAATCGCTTTGGAACTTTTTCTTATGCCTACTATGGATATTTTACTGCCGAACCACACCAATTTTTAAAACATTAGCTAGAATTCCTTTGATGGATTAGCCCATAGAAAATGATACATCAAATATGGAATTGTCCATTTTGTATTCTATGGGGTTGCAAGTCAAAATTTTGATACAAAGATTTACGTCTATCCACGAAGATGCACTGTAAGCGGCACTTCACCTGGGTCTTCACTGTTTGCCAAAGTAGCTATCTCACGGATTTCTGGAAAGGGGTTCATATGTATAAAGGTGTGTGGGTTCGTTTTGCTGATTTTATCTCATTTTTCTTATTAAATATCCCATGAACATGAAATAATTTGGTCTCACTATGTCCAGGACATAGGCAATTAGTGTAGACCCAGATTAGACACCGCATAATATGCATAATGCGATGTCTGATCAGGGTCTCCACTGTTAGCATTCAGAATGTTCTATTAAAATTTGCATAAAAATGAAAAATACCACCCAACTACCCTTTAAACGGAAATGGACTGGTCTAACTGATAAGAGTGAAAAATTCCATTCAGCTTAAATGGGCTAAAAAGAGAATCATAAACGAGTGCTCACAAAATGATATTGATACCATGCAAGGACAATGGTTTTACAAATTTAACCCTTAAAGCGCCCCCTATAATTTGCAGCAGACGACAATTTTAAATTTTGGCGCTTTTTCAAAATTAACCAATAAGGCATGATATTTCATGAGAATCGTCTGCCGGCAGACGATTCTCATAAAATATCATACCTTATTTTTGTCGAACATTAGGAAAAATGACACAAAATTTGTCGTCTGCTGCCGTCGTGATTGGCGCTTTAAGGGTTAAAATATTAATTAGACTTACTTGTTGTGAAATATATCTTCACCTGCTACCAACAAAACTTGAAGTGTTCATAAATAGATTTGACAGCATTTTATATAGATCTATTGAGAAAGAAACCTCTAGAATAGTATCGATTTGCAAACCCATCATATTTGAAACGTTGTGCAATATGTTTACCAACATAAGAACGTTTCACGTGGAAAAGGAACCCACATGTATATAATATGTATAAAACCTGAAAACCTTCGATATAAATAGAATAGGTATACTTTCTCAATCGAGTGATCAATTTTGATAATTAATAATGAAATTATAATAATTAAGCAGGTCATGTGATCAGCAATGTGCGAAAAAACCGACTGATCTTGGCCTCTTTTGAAATGTCTCTTTTGTTTTGATATAGTTGAGATGGTTTCCATTCTTATTGAAGAAATAAGAATGATTAAATTTAATGTTCGGGTACCGGAAAGCTATTTTTAAACCATATTGATCTACGTTTGTCGCCGATGCATGGCAAAACCAACAGTGTCGCATAACCATTAGAAGTTAGTTAACTTTTGGTTGTTATCTCTAGGCCAGAATGTGACGCCAATGCACATCGGCACACAACAGACTAGAGAATGGTGGTATTTTATTGAATGCCGAAAATGGGCAAACATACAACTGTAGATATGATCGAACGTTACCAATTTTAAACCCATTTATACACACTCAAACTAATAGGACCAGTCCATTTTCATTTTAAGGATTGTTGGGTGGCATTCTTCGATCTAATCAAATTTTAATAGTACGTTCTATAAGCAAACAGTGGGGACTCTGTTCAGACGTCGCATTCTGCATCTGCACCGTTTGCCTATGTCCCACAAACAGGAATATAGGCCTACATGGGTTAAGTCAAAGAGGCTTTAAAGAAACTGAAAAATACAGCAGGGTGCAACCCCGAAAACATGTTTTCTGGTGTCAAGGTCCAAATCGATGTCTTATTACTATTGTGTTTCTTTCGGTTTGTCTAACAAGAGGAAGAAAAAAAATAAAATGCGCTTTTTCGCAAGGACTTTTTGCTAATTACTTTTCATTTACTTATCTATTAACCTTTACAATTCTGGCGTCCTTTTTGTGGGATGCAGACTCAGACCAGACACGCAAAACGCGGCGTTTGATCAGGGCCTCCACTGTTTGCTTGCAGAATTATATATCATTTAATTTGAATAAAAATGAAAAATACTACCCAACATCCCTTAAAACAGAAATGGACTGTTCCAATTGATAACTGTAGGAAATTCCACTCGGCTTAAATGGGTTAACACTATTCACATTTAAAGCCTGTTGGCTATTCTCCCATGCGGGCTTCCTCAAAGACTTGTGCATAAATTCAAAATATCAAACAAAACAATAAAATTACGTTAAGAGGCTAACAAATGCTAAATACAGACAGACTAGCTCATCCCTGAAAAGCATTATTATATGGGTTCAACCAAAACAAAGGTACGCATTTGAAAGTTCTTACAATAGTTGCACATACAATTAATCAAAACTAAGTAAAAACCTAACATGACTCTAATTTGCGGATACTATTTTGCGGGTACGCATACGCCCAATAGTAGTTCATTCAGAAATCTAATAGTTATGAATGAATCTAGTCCAACAACAGGCCACTGAAATTATGACTTTACATTCCATTCCCCGTGGAGCCCTCAACAGCCAACTAGTACCCCTTTCGCTAAACAGCTACAAAGTGCGACCATTATTCTCTACATAAATGACAATTACGACATGAT
>OZ026526.1:21814037-22122777 GCA_964019695.1 Loripinus fragilis | reverse complement strand
CCTTATGCATTAGAGATATGCTACGTACATGATTATTCTTAAAACTAGGTAAGAGGTCAAGGTCACAATGACCAGAAAATGGTTTGTGACACTCCGCCATTCCAAGATACATTTACACACGCAATTTGGAATTCCTATCTCAAAGAATATAGGAGATATTCACCAGACTCAATATAGTTTCAAGAAACTAGGTCAGAGGTCAAGTTCAAGGTCACAGTGACCCAATTATTGTACGGGACACTTTGTCACCCCAAGTTGCATCCACACACCAAATTTGGGATTCCTACCTTTAATAATATAAGAGATATGGTCCGAAACTATTTTTCTAAAACTAGGTCAGAGGTCAAGGTCACAGTGACCCATAAATGGTACAAGACACTCCACCGTCCAAAGATGCATTCACACACTAAAATTGGGATTCCTATCTCAAATAGTAAAAGAGATATGCTCCTGACACAATTATTATTAAAACTAGGTCAGAGGTCAAGATCACAGTGACCCAAAAATGGTAAGTGACACTCCCCCATCCCAAAATGCATATACACACCACATTTGGAATTCCTACCTCAAAGAATATAAGAGATATGCTCCGAACACTATAATTCTTAAAACTATGTCATAGGTAAAGGTCACAGTGACTCAAAATGGTATGTGACACTCCGTCATCACAAGATATATTTAAATACCAAATTTGGATTTCCTATCTCAAAGAAAATAAGAGATATGCACTAGACTCAATGCAGTTTCTAGAAACTAGGTCAAAGGGGCCATGTACAAGGTCATAGTGACCCAATTGTGATATGCAACACTTCATTATCCCAAGATGCATTCACACACCAAATTTGAGATTCCTACCTCAAATAATATTAGAGATGTCCTCCGGACATGATTATTCTAAAAACTAGGTCATAGGTCAAGTTCAAGGTCACAGTGACCCAATTATGGATGGCAACACTTCCTCATCCTAAGATGCATCATCACACCAAATTTGAGACTCCTACCTTAAATAATATTAGAGATATGCTACGTACATGATTATTCTTAAAACTAGGTAAGAGGTCAAGGTCACAATGACCGGAAAATGGTTTGTGACACTCCGCCATTCCAAGATACATTTACACACGCAATTTGGAATTCCTATCTCAAAGAATATAGGAGATATTCACCAGACTCAATGTAGTTTCTAGAAACTAGGTCAGAGGTCAAGTTCAAGGTCACAGTGACCCAATTATTGTACGGGACACTTTGTCATCCCAAGATGCATCCACACACCAAATATGAGATTCCTACCTAAAATAATATAAGAGATATACTCCGGACATTATTATTCTAAAAACTAGATCAGAGGTCAAGGTTAAGGTCACAGTGACCTGAAAATTGTATGTGACACTCCGCCATCCCATAATGCATTCACACACCAAATTTGGAATTCCTATCTCAAAGAATATTAGAGATATGCTCCGTACACAATATTTTTTAAAAATAGGTCAGAGGTCAAGGTCAAAGTCACAGTGACCCAAAAATGATTTATCACACTCTGTCATCCCAATATGTATTTACACACCAAATTTGGAAATCCTATCTCGAAGAAAATAGAAGATTTGCACCAGACTCAATGCAGTTTCTAGAAACTAGGTCAGAGGTCAAGTTCAAGGTCATAGTGATCCAATTATGGTACGCGATACTTTCTCATCTCAAGATGCATCCACACACCAAATTTGAATTTCCTACCTGAAATAATATAAGAGATATGCACCGGACACGATTAATCTAAAAACTAGGTCAGAGGTCGAGGTCAAGGTCACAGTGATCCGAAAATGGTATGCGACACTCCGCCATCCCAAGATGCATCCACACATCAAATTTGGAATTCTTACCTCAAAGAATATAGGAGATATGAACCAGACACGAAGCTGGATGGATGGACGGACGGACATTGTGATTACTATAAAAACTAAGTCAGAGGTCAAGATCAAGGTCGTAGTGACGTGAAAATGGTACGCGACACTTTGCCATCCCAAGATGCATCCACACACCGAATTTGGAATTCCTACCTAAAAGAATATAGGTGATATGCACCGGACACGAAGCGGGACTGACGGACGGACAGTGCGATTACTATATGCCTCCCAAAGTTCTTTTGGGGGAATAAAAATGCAAGAGCTATGGTTCTCGTGCATGACACGTTGTTCTGAGTGTGCTATACAAATGTATGAAGTTTCGTTGAAATATATCTAATGGTTAGCAATTTATAGAGCAGAAACGACTTTGTGACGGACAGAATGACGGACACTCTTACAGTTGAATACATGTACTTGTTGGGTACTTACAGTGTTAGAAAAAGTAGCCAAGAAAGGGTAAGTACCCAACAAATCCCAGTAAATTTTTACGGAATAAATGGAGAAATGTCGGAAATTTAAAGTGAGTACAGACGAAAGGGGAAAAACAATATGTCTCCCGACCCTTCCAGGGGGGAGACTTGTTATTCAAGGCATGATATATATTATGTTATATAAAAATGCTTGTGATATAATTAACAGTCACTTCCATTTTACAGCTGTTTTACGTTTGTTATTTTATACTCATGTGTGTCTAAACATATTTCCTGTAGTTTAAATGTTTTTGTTTATGGAAACCGACCTTAAACAAAATTTCTTGTATCTTGTGACTTTGATTTTAATCTGACAATGCACAGTTCCCACCTTTTTTGGACTTAGACTTTCCCATTACAAATGGCATAGTCTCAACTAAAATTATAGTAAACGGGATGACTTTAATTTTGAAATAGTTAATTTTTCATTTCTTGATGGAGATGTTCCACGCACCTCTTCCTATGGAGTATACATTTCGCAACTTATTCGTTTTGCAAGAGTTTGTTCTCATGTTGGTGACTTCAACATCAACAATAGAAGCAAATGTTTGACTTCTGAGTTACTAAAACAAGGTTATCGATACCATAACCTCTTTAAAGCTTTTTTCTAAATTTTACTACCAACACTAAAGAGTTTGCTGTTAAACACAATATTTGCTTAAAGACTCTTCTGCAACAAGGCATATCAGAACCGGATTTTTTGGCGATTTAGTTAAAAATTTAAAAGAATTGTTTGAAAGCCTAATTTTAGTGATCAATTTAAAAAAATTATTAAACGGTATAAAAAAGTAGGATACAGCATGGATATCATGCAACAGTTAGACTGATATTCAGTCTACTTCATATAATATCTTCAATCCTCTCTAACAGCACTGGCATCCTTCTTCAGCCTTAGAGAAAGTAATTCATGGAGTGAAATATATTTCATAAATATCTTTAAAATAAAAAAATATAAGAAGGAGACTTGCATAAGTCTATGCAACAGTCTGCATGCTTGGTTGTGAACCCAATCACGGTTGATAGCTATGGTTTCCTCTTGAATTGCAAGACGGTGAGTCCAGGCTTAGACTTAATGACAGCCCTAATGTAAAGTTTTAATCTGTTGGTTGGTGCCTGATGCTTGTCCATTGCTTGGCCCACCCTAGCTCAACTTGAGGCTTTCTTTAGTTCTATCTGTGAGTCAATAGCCCTTTTCTTTGTATCATCATAATTTGTTAATTTGATTTGATAGTTTCTCTGTGATGATACATTAGTTAGGAAGCCTCCATGCGAGCTAAACAATTTTGTGTTTTGTTCAACAATGGAATCTAGTGCGAAGGCTCCATGGCTTATGCTGCTGTCCATTCTAACGGGGTGGTTCTGTTATTGTTGGTTTTTTGTTTAATGTACTTCCCATTTTTTGTAGGGGTTCTGTGTTTGCCTTTGTTTTGTTATGCATAACTTTGTGTCCATACTAGTTTGCAATTATTTTGAAGAGGAAGAGAAAGCTGGTTGCTTTGCTATTAAAACTAGAAATGATGTTTATGAAACACTATGCCCCCACCCTTTGCTTGTCAAGAAGGTTACTGACCATGTTTGAAGCTGCTGGCTATAATAATTTTTGAGATATTCTGATGACAAGTTTTCAATGCCCAAATTTGCAAAGGGCAATAACTCGAAGACCAGGTGAGTAATTTTTTTGTAAATAATGCCTATTTTGGTAAAACTAAAAGTTAACGTTCAAATTTAGATTAAAACCGCAATTCTATGGAAACAAAATCAAGTATAAATTCAATAACCCCTTCCCTTAAGGCAGTTTTGACTTAATAAAAATGCTTTTCAGCGTTTAAAAAATACCCACTATTCCTCACTGATTTGTAGCAACAACTCAGTATGAGCGATTGACATATATTGCCTTTGAGTAAAAAGTAGCTTGAAAGTTGCTTCGTGCATTTTGTTAGAGAAAAGTTTGACTGAAACTGAAAGGTGGTGTTGTGTTTACCATTTATTTGCAAACATAAAGAGGCTTTAGTGAAAACGAATCGATATAATTTAACCAAAAACATGTCGGATTTTCGCAAACTGTCACAGAATCATTATATAAGTATATGGGGATACTTACGTAAAAATTCAAGAAATTTCACCGATTTATCTAAGAATTATACGCTCGTCAATATCACTGGTATGTTCAAATCATTGAGTTTGTTAGTATACTAAAGTGACCCTCATTCAAAGGGCTATAACTTAATAAGTATACTGTACTTTTCTTTAGGTCTGATGTCAGTTTAAAGCTGACATATACAACTTTATAGAAGCGTATACCATTTTGTCTAAGCATATATGTGACGAAAGTTATGAAGCTACTTGCATTCATATTTGAACAGCCCTCGTACTATTGGCTCACCAATGAGCCTCGGCTCAGGTGAGCAAAAAATAGTGAATTTTCATGGACAAAGGGCAATAACTCCAGAAAGCAAGGTGCAATATGGACCACTATCGAACTTAAAGAAGACATTATAGTACGAGGGTCATTTTGAAAATTCACAGCATGGCATCATAACTCCATAATACGTTGATAAAATGCTATCAAATTATACATTTTCGGAAACTAGAATTCAACGGCTACTTGATGATTTAATTTTTGTCGAAAAAAGAACATGGCGTGCACGTGCAGTGCATGCTCAAAATGAGTAGGGGTTTATAGACTGGTGGAAGTTTTCAGCAAAATACTTGGAAAAAAACGAAGGAAAATTTGGGACCTTATTTCGATCATGATTTGACAAATTAACGATTTGGTGCCAACTTTTTTTATTTTTTATTAATATATATTATGCGATCACTGCTTGCACGACTACCACCTTTACGTTTGGAAAATGTTGACTAATAGAGAAATGGTAAACTTTCATAAATTAGACTTTTTTCGATTTTTCTTTATACTTTTACCATAAATTGTGTTACTACAGGAGCACAAAAAAAGTCTATTGAGTATATGTTTTGCTTTATTTATAGCCAACAATGCATAAATATTATTTCGTCGTGCAAAATGTGTGGCTTTATCAGTTCTGTATTCAAGAAAATTATTCCTTATAACACTACCCCTACGTTTCAAGAAGAGGCTGGGGTAACTCAACCCCTCACATTTTGTCAATGACATATGAACTTCTCATGGTATTGCGTTAACCATCACAAAATGGATTGATTTCTACTCTCAAGGTATTTTTACTTTTTTTCCACTATTTTCAATTGAAATGAACCAGAACGTAAACTCATAGCAAAACTCATTCTGCCCATAGGAAGTTTTAAAGAGTTATCTTCCCTTTGTTCTGGTTTACAAAATTTCTCTTTGTTTCAATACAAAGAACATAAAGTGTGCTTGACAAAAATACCAACATACGACATTTTTAAACAACTGTCGGTTATATATTTTCAAAATATGTGAATTATGACATGCGATTTTTAGACGTAAAACTAGGCGCATTGCTTTGCTTTCTAAACGGTTTTGGTATTGCTGTTCCTGTATTTATATATATGGAACATCCAACTCGGTCATCAATTGTATAATTACTGTACCAGATTGTGGCCTACCAAATGGTACAAACTTATCTAATTTCATGAACTATTCTTTATGTTCTGCACACTTTTCAAAAGAAAAAAGTTATATTTTTCACTGAAATTTTGCGTTTTCCAGTTTACAAACAGTACATGTATTCACAATAATATTTTAACGTGTTTGTATCATAACATTCTCATGAAATTTGTGCTATGACAAAGCGGAAAGATAGTTCTTTAAAATGATACCAAACATGATAGGGTTTGTGAATGGGTTACTGAGATAAAAGACCATGCTAAGAACTTTCCAAATGCCCCTCGTACTAAACAATGTGACCAAGTTTCAATACTATTCAACTTAGAGAGCAGACATTGTTTAAACTTTAAATTAACATTAACAAAGGACCATAACTCCTGAAAGCATGGTGTAATATGGACCATATTAACTTGAAGAAGACATTATGGTACTAAACAATGTGAACAAGTTTCATAAAAATTCTGATTAAAACTATTCAACTTAGAGACAGGACATCGTTCCAAATGGTGAACTTTCATAAAAAAAAGGCATTAATTCCTGAAGGCAATGTGCGATATAGACCATTATCAAACTTGAAGAAAACATCATGAACTTCTTCAATTCGTATATATGGAAGGCAAAGTAGAAAGAGTTGATTTCACAAACTTAGGTACTATTATTCATTATCAAATAGTGCAGCAGATGAAAATTGGCTGTTTTGAAAATGCTTTAATTCCATCAAAAATTATTTTCACATCATTACACTTCTTCATGTGCATCTTCAATATGTTTTCTTATATATCTCAAAAATCATTTTTTCATCATGTAAACTAATTAATGTCCATCTTCAATATGTGTGTTACATACCTGTAAAGTATTAAAAGGATACACTGAAGGCTTTAGGAGGAAGTATGGACTAGTATCCACTATTCAATATGTGCATTGGTCGAAAATTTGGCAAAGTTAACTAGTATTGTCAGAGAATCTGACTATAGCCCCGCTACAGTGCTTTACATGCAGTAAAAGGCCAGAGTTTTGCAGAATATTGAGTGGTAACGTAATTCTGACATCAATCAAGGGCAATAACTCTCTTACAAATTAGCAAAAAATGACATCTAGCAATCCCAACGTAGATCTTGTCAGTATAAAAAGTGAAAAACTGTCCATTTTTTCTCAAGATATTGAGGGGAAACAAAAATTTTGAGTAAATCAATGGCACTAACTCTGGTACAGATGTGCCAAAATGATGTGTAACAATCCAGACGTGGATCTTGTCAATATGATTGCATATATAAAATTGGTCAAAAACTGTCCAATTATTCTCAAGATTTTGAACGGAAACAACATTTTAGCATTAATCCAGGGCCATAAGTCTGGTTAAAATGTGCAAAAAATGATGTGTAACAATCCCAATGTAGATCTTGTCAATATGAATGCATATATAAAATTTGGTATTTGTTCATTTGTTCTCAAAGTATTGAACGGAAACAAAATTTTAATGTAAATTAAGGGCATAACTCTAGTACAAATGTGCGAAAAATGATGTGTAACAATCCAAAGAAAGATCTTATCTATATGAATGCATATATTAAATTTGGTTAAATTCTATGAATTTGTTCCCAGGATAATGAGCGGAAGCCAATTTTTTGCATAAATCAAGGGCCATTACTCTGGTACACATGTTAGAAAAATGATATGTAACAATTACAACATAGATCTTGTCAATATGAAAGCATATATAAAATTTGGTGAAAAGCCGTCAATTTGTTTTCAAGATATTGAGCGGAAACGAAATATTGGCGTAAATTAAGGGCCATAACTCTAGTACAAATATCTGAAAAATGTTGTGTAACAAAACCAATCTAGATCATGTCAATATCAATGCACATACAAAATTTTCTTAAATAATATAAACTGTTCTCAAGATATTGAGGGAAAAACCCATTTATGACAGATGGACAGATGGACTGATGGAATGACAGACAACCCAAATCCAATATAGTCCAACTATTTCAAAGTGGGGCTATAAAAATCCTGTAAATCCATCATTGTTTTTTCAATATTCAACTTCTACTGGCGCATTTTAATTATTGCTGTTACTTATTTGCAAAGAATCAAAAGGATACCCAGAAGGCTCTAGGCGGATTAAATCTCACTAAGATTGCACTATCAGCCATTACTTAATAGTTATGTGGAGAGTTCGAGAATTTACTGTAAATTTTACAAAAATATCTTTTTCATTATGAACTTCTACAGACACATTTTTGATTTGTCAGTAATGTATTCGCAAAGAATCAAAAGGACACACAGAGCTGATTTCACAAAAATATGCACTATCAGCAGTATTCAATTTGTGCAGTGGTTGAAAATTGGATAGCAGGAGATATAGAAAAATTGGTTTTGTGAAATTCAAATGCTGCAATTTACAGTAAATAACATTGAATTAGTATCTATTCTCAAACATTTGTTTCGATTATATTTGTCATTTATTGGTCATGCCAGGATGGAATTATCGAAAGTAGTTATAAGTCAAGGTCGTATACTTTGATATGTTTAAAAAGGTCTTCACATTAAGTATACAAATGTAAAGTATCAAGAATCTAGGTCCAGAAGTTTTAAAACCATAGTCAATTATTACACATGTTACTATCATATATTTTTAATTTTTTCAAAAGTAGTTCAAACATCAATGTTTTATATCTAGCAGACATTAAAAGGTCTTTCCAAAAGTTAATTGCATGCAAAATGTCAACAATAAAGCCGTTGCCAAATATGACATTAATAACTATTATTCATTTCTTTTAAAAAGTAGCTTGTAGGTCAGCCTAGTATGAAATGGTATTTCCTTAAAGCATTCACATGCAAAATATAAACACTCTAAGTTGAGCTGATAGAAAGTCAGGACCAAAAGTAGAATTTCAGATTATAATTTGTAGATTTATATACGTAAAAAAACTGTCTTACCCACTCCTAAATGGTCTCCTTTTGTTTTTGGACTGAGGGTGTTCATACTTATACAATGCTTGCCTTTGGTCAGTAAATTACAGCTAAGGTTTTAAATAATCAGTATGGCCTTGAAATCAAAGGTTATAAGATCAAATATACTTAAAATCTTTCTCATGACTGGTAATTATAAGTACATGTACATCTTTTATTTATTAACAGGGGGTGTTCATATATAATTGTACAATGATTGCTATTGTGTGAGATTTCAACGAAGGTTTCAAATCAATGATATGACCTCAGAGTAGAAATTGTGTTTATGAAACACTATGCCCCCAATAATTAGCTTGTCGATAACGATGCTCTCACTACCATCCTTTTCACCAGGTTATCCACTCACCATCCTCTATCAGCTGACCAAATCTGAGGCTACTAGCTGTAATAGTTTTTGAGATATTTTTATTACACATTTTTGATGTCCAAATTTGAATAGGGCAATTACTCAGAAAAAGCAAAGAGCAATAACTAAAACAACTTTTTTTGTAATTTTCACCAGGTAATTTTCTTATTATACTCTATTAGCTGTCCAAGTTAGAAGCTCCTTGCAGAAATTGTTTTTGAGATATCAAGTTTTCTATGTCCAAATTTTCAAAGGGAAATAACTAAATAAAATACTTTTTTTAATTTTCAACAGATAATCTTCTCATTATCCTCTTTAAGCTGACAAAGTTTAAAGCTCCTAGCTGTGATAGTTTTGGGTTTTTGAGATATCTTGACTACAAAATTACATTATGACCCTTTAAAAGGGCATAACTCCACAAAGATGGATAATCCAAAATTTAAAAAAAAATGCGGGTCAGTTATTTTTTATGAGGAATCCATCTCAAAACCCTAACTTACAACTTGTTCGGACGGACGGACAAGCCAAAAGCAATATGCCACTTCAACTTTTCCAAAGTATGGGGCATAAAAACTCAAAAAACAAACTCCTTTTACATGTTTTGATTGATGGTGTCAAATTTAGCATGATGCTTCTGGTGTGTAGATGAAAATGAAGGTTTCAGACCACAGTCATCACTCCTCTGACCCTGGAGTTGAGTCAAGGTCAAATATATTTAAAGTCTGCCTTATGGATACTAATGCAAAATCCTCTAAAAGATTATGGAATGTTGTTTTTATTTAGCACAATGGTTTGGACTGTTGATATGACCTTTAACTCAAAATTCAAGGTCAAAGTATTTAAATTCTGTCTATACGACTTGTTATGTCAACATTTTTAGATATAAGTATTTCATATTCGGGGGTTGTCTATAGTTTTTAGATGAGAGCAAAGGCTTTGGATTGCTGGTATGACCTTACAGGCAAAAGTAAAGGTCAAAGAAGAATACTATACAGTACTTAATGTGAATTGGGATATATTTGATGGGCCCATCCATCGATTTATCTCATTCTAGTTTTTGTATTGTTTTGTCTTCACTGGTTTTCTTTGTCTGCTATAGTGAACCAAAGCAAGGCTGGCATTTTTCTCTGTGCCAGAAAAGTCACACGATCAATTATGAAAATTTTACTGTTGAATTATTGTTTGAGTTGACACATTTTCATGCATCATTTAGGGTTTTACAATAATTGTTTAACCCTTAATGCGCCATTGCAACAAAAGTCGTCTGCTTTTCTGGTCTGCTGAAATGTTTAAGAAGCCTCTATGGCAAACAGTGTGAACCCAGACCAGACTCGTCCTATAGGAGCAGTCTGTCCTGGGTCCACGCTGTTTGCTTCTATACTTAATTCGTCAGTAATGTTAGGCAATTATTTGCAGCAGACGACTTCAGCAGATGACATTCTCAGATGATTTTTTTCTTGGCGCTTTAAGGGTTAAGACTCATGAAATGTAACCTGAAGGCTGGCTGCTATGAGTTAACAACATTAGAAACCAAAGTTTCATTTTCCTAGTATCCCTTATACTGCAAATATTTTGTCCAAAAATGTCATCTGCTTATTACATCTGCTGTATATATTCAAATGCAAGCCAGACTAATTTTATCACAGAAGCCAACACTATGAACCGTGATCAGTCTGCTCCTATTAGGACCAGTCATATCAGGGTCCATATTGTTTGCAATATAGGCTTAAGATTATTTAAGCAGAAGAGAGCAAATGCCAATTGTCTTGAATAGCCTGAAAATGGCTAAAAGGAAAATGACGACGAACAAAAGTAAATGGATAACAATAACAGGTAATTTGGATTTTTTTTTAAGTTAATGAGGGGTTGGAGGATCCAAATACCGATATAAGCAGGCCATCATCAGCCTGCCAGCGAAACGCCATTTAGATGGCATTTCGCTGGCGTGCTGATGATGGCCCAACATTGAATGCTGGCGGCTCAGTAGCTTTGTGATTTTTTCAGGGGATCTGAACCAGAATTGCTAAGACCCCCTGCCCCCCCCCCCTCTGGATCCGCACATGCAATAGAGGGGTAAAAGGAGAAGTAAGAGGGGAGAAGGAGAAGGAGGATGAGGAGAAATTTAGATGTAGCATGTCTAATCATAGTCTGACATGTATGCACTAACATGTGCACTCAGGCTGTGAACAGAGCACTCCGAAACCTCATTTGGGCTTGGGATTTGATGGTTTTCTCATAGAAGGTAATTTATAGTATCTTAAAATGCAATGGTACAAGAGAAAGGGTAGAAAGAGGAGGAGGGTAGGAGGGTAGGAGAATTAGGAGGAGGTGGAGTTGAGGAGGAGGTGATCTAGGATGTGACACAACCTTTTCGTGGTCTGGAGCGTTGACTCACCCTCTCAGGTGTAACCTAACGTGTCACAGGATCATCCGAGGTCGAGAGGTCATGCCCGATGGCGGCCATCTTGAACTCGATGCCCTTATTTGGATTTTGATTTCGTGACGGAATTGACCCTAAAGAGACCCGTATACTACTTACACTTATTGTGTTGCAATTGGGAGAAGCGTACACATTATGGCGCATGTTTCATATTTTGTACCTTCAATCCATGGTAAACCAAAGGCTAGCACCCATAACGCAGGTTACGCACGTACGTAATAAAAATAGTAAAATTCAAGGGAGGTCACCTAATGTGGTAAAAGTGATGTTCCTTACCATAAGGAACTGCTCTTAAAGGAAAAAATTCGATCCCTCTGGGAGCAAGTTCTTTCCTTTAAGACAAGTTCCCATTTTGAAAAGGGACATAATTGAAGATAATCATTGTTCGATCCAGTAGTCTCCCTTTGATGTGCGCCACTTTTTCAGCGTTCTGGCTACGCCGTTGATACAGTTAAGCCAGGATGGTCCATTATATGTTGAGGGGTTTTAGGTTACAATTAAAACAATTGCGTCGCTCACCTGAGAATGACTGATCAGTGGAGTGGAACTATTTGTGAAATTTTGGTAGAGTGCATTATGAGGAACAAAGTATTTGGAATTTGGGTCGGTGGTTCAGGAGAAGATGTCATTTGGAATTTGGACCAGTGGTTCGAAAGGGGATGTCGTTTAAAGACATTTTTTATCTAGAGCTCTGACAGCCCCTTTGTCCAGCAGACCCGATACATTTGTGCAATTTTGGTAAAAGGTATCATGAGGAACAATTCTGTGAAATTATTTTCAATTTGGACCAGTTGTTCAGGAAGAAATGCCGTTTAAAGGTTTTTCTTATCTGGATATTTGGCAACCCTTTTATTCAGCGGAGTGTAATTATTTGTACAATTTCGGTAGAGGGTATTATGAGGAACAATTCTGTAAATTATATTGAATCTTGGTCAATGGTTCAGGAGCAGATGTGATTAAAAGATTTCTTATCTGGAGCTCTGACGACCCTCCTTGTTGGTGGAGCGAAACTATTGATGCAATTTTGAAAGAAGGCATCATGGGGAACATTCATGTGAAGTTATATAAAATTTAGACCAGAGGTTCAGGAGGAGATGTTGTCTAAAGACTATTCTTATCTAGAGCTCTGGCAGCCCCTTTGTTCAGTGGACTGGAACCAGTTGTGCAATATTGGATGAAGACAACATGAGGAACACTCCTGTGAAATTATTCTGATTTTGGACCGGTGGTTCAGGAGGAAATGGCATTTAAAGGTTATTCCTATCTGGATCTCTGGCAGCCCTTTTGTTCAGCGGAGTGTTACTATTTGTGCAATTTCGGTAGAGGGTATCTAGAGGAACAATTCTGTGAAATTATTTTGAATTTGGGCTAGTGGTTCAGGAGGAGGTGTCGTTTGAAATATTTCTTATCTGGAGCTCTGGCGGCCCTCCTGTTTGGTGGAGCCGGACCATTTATGCAATTTTGAAAGAATGCATATGGGGAACATTGATGTGAAGTTATATGAAATTTGGACCAGTGGTTCAGGAGATGTCATTTAAAGACATTTCTTATCTAGAGCTCTGGCAGCCCCATTGTTCAGTGGACTGTGACCATTTAAGCAATATTGGAAGAAGGCATCTTGAGGAACAACCCTGTGAAATTATTTTGAATTTGGTCCAGTGGTTCAGGAGGAGATGTTGTTTGAAATATTTCTTATCTGGAGCTCTGGCCGCCCTCCTGTTCGGTGGAGCCGGACCATTTATGCAATTTTGAAAGAATGCATATGGGGAACATTGATGTGAAGTTATATGAAATTTGGACCAGTGGTTCAGGAGATGTCGTTTAAAGACATTTCTTATCTAGAGCTCTGGCAGCCCCATTGTTCAGTGGACTGGAACCATTTAAGCAATATTGGAAGAAGGCATCTTGAGGAACAACCCTGTGAAATTATTTTGAATTTGGCCCAGTGGTTCAGGAGGAAATGCCGTTTAAAGGTGTTTCTTATCTGGAGCTCTGGCAGCCCTTTTATTCAGCGGAGCGTAACCAATTGTGCAATTTTCGTTGAGGGTATCAAGAGGGTATCTGGAGCTCTGGCGACCCTCCTGTTCAGTTGAGCGAACCATTAATGCAACTTTGAAAGAGGGCATCATGGGAAACATTCGTGTGAAGTTATATGATATTAGGACCAGTGGTTCAGGAGGAGACGTCGTTTAACGAAAAGACAGACGGACCGACAGACGATGGACAAAGACCGATCACAATAGCTGAAAAAGGCGTTTCTTTCTCTGAAGATTGATTTTGTCATAGCATACATTGCAGGTCCTGATGAAACGCTGTATGATGCCGCATTTCATCTTGGTCTTCACTTTTTGCCAAAGTACCCATTTAAGGACTTCTGGTCGTCAAAGGGTTAATAAACAGAGAATTACGAGTAACCTGTGGACATAGTAGCGGATGAATTTTCGGTCGGGCCTGCAGACTGAGTGGGTCGCCGGTACAGATCTGTGGTGACGACCACTTCTTGGTCTGTACCTGTGCTTTTGGCCACGGGTGTCGTCGTCTCCGATAGGGGTGTCGTCGTCGTCGGCAGCTTGTACTCATCTATGGCATCGTCGGGACTAATATACTTGAGTGTCGGTTTTAATAGGGCTGAAATGCATACACAAAATAAACAAAAAAACTGAAACAGTATCATATAAATTATCATCATCATTAGCATCATCAACAACAACTATAACAACAACAACATCATCATCACCACCATTAAAATCATCATCATTAACAACAACAACAATAACAAAAACAACACCATCGTCATCATCATCAACATCATCATCATCATCATCATCATCATCATCATCATCATCATCATCATCATCATCAACAACAACATCATCATCATCTTCAACATCATCATATTCTTCAGCATTACTTTTAAGTCTTCCCCTGCTCGTAACTCCTGCTCACAACCTTTACAAACAGTTTGGATCTGGGTCCTTAGATAGTGAAATGCTGATGAAAATATTAAAATAACTTTTGGAAAAAAAAACACAGGGAATACACTTCTTGATATTGGCTTAATGAAAAAAAATGCAAAAAATATTATCAAGCTACATGTAAACACTATTTTTTTCGATAAATTCTTACAGTTTGGGTTCCAAAGATTTTGAAACGCTCACGATGATAATCGTAAAATAACTTTTTGAAAAAAAACACACTCAAAAACAACAAGAACAACAACAACAACAACAGCTGAGAATACACTTCTTATATCAATGGGGAAAATTGCGAATTAATTATTTTTAAGCTACATGTAAACACTATTTTTCGATAAATTTTAGAGCAAAGTAAACGTTGATAATCTAGAGTAAAACGCAACATACCAGAAAATTATAACTTAAAAATGTTTTATAGAAATTTATGTTATTCATTCTCATCTTTCAACTACAGTGCCTCTACATTGAAATATTTATGAGGTAACCGATTTCTAAGGGCAATAAACGTAGTTAATCGTGGCAAAGAGCTTGTTCAGAAAGCAGCAATGTTTATTTACGTCATAGAGAAACAAAAATAATGTTGGAATGTTTTTCTTGGGTGCTAGCCAGTACTTCACCCATAAAGCGCCACATATAATTTGCAGCAGACGACAATTTCAAATTTTACTGCTTTTTCAAAAATAACAAAAAAGGCATGATATCACATGAGAATAGTCTACCGGCAGACAATTCTCATGAAATAGCATTCCTTGTTTTTTTCGAAAATTAAGAAAGATGTGGCAAAATTTGTCGCCTGCTGCAGTTAAGGGTAAAAGTGTCTTGCTCAAGAACACAAAAGGCTCAAATAAGGGACTTCTCTATCTCAAGTCGAGCACTCTACCACTGAGCCCATAGGTAAAGTCCCGGGGGGGGGGGGGGGGGGGGGTTACTCTCATATTTACATGCATACGTAGGCTCAGGCCATTTTTTCGGTTCAAAATTTTGTATTTCAATATTTTTGGGGGAAGGGGGGGGGGGGTCAGAAAAATGAATATTTTTGGGGGTATGAAGATTTTGTGGATATTTTTGGGGGTCATGACAGGATTGGACTATATTAAGAGGTCATTTCTATGCATTCTAGGGTCTTTTCCTTAAGGTCAAGGTACAGAATGGGAGATATTGTTTTGGGTTGATAAAATTTCAAATATTTTTTGGGGGGTGCTTAAAATACCTGATATTTTTTTTTGGGGGGGGTGAACGGTAGATGCTGGGCCCGAGCCTACCTATGAAGAAAAAATGAGAGCCTCCCCCCCCTCCCCGGGGGTAAAGCAGGTACGCTATGCGAGTTAAATTCTTATCCTATAGGCCATATTTAATGCTCAAACAAGCATGAACGTGTGCATAGTCATACTAGAGCAACCACAGCTCGCATATGAATTTAGTAGGCGCGTAGTCCAAGGCTCAGACGCAGATAACATATATAGCCCCAGTGGATAACTTTAACAAGAGTAGAGGCACGCCCCAGTATTCAGCCAATGCTTTTTATGGTACCCATCAGGTGGTTTGTGGGTTTCATCGCAGCCCTCGCAAGCATTACGCCATGCTTCAAATTGGCACAAAAAACGCAGTGACTCAGTTGGTAGAGCGTTATACAGGGGATAACACATGCAAATAAATAAATATATTTTCTTATTTTACAAGAAATATGCACAGATACATTAACCCTTAAAGCGCCACCTATAATTTGCAGACGACGATTGCAAATTTTGCAGCTTTTTCAAAAATAACAAATAAGGCGTGATATTTCATGAGGATCGTCTGCTGGCAGACGATTCTCATGTAATATCATACCTTATTTTTTGTCGAAAATTAGGAAAGGGGACGCAAAATGTATCGTCTTCCGCAGTCGTGATTGGCGCTTTAAGGGTTAATGCACATCTCATACTCGAAAGACATCTAACGTAAATTAGATGGGAAAGTAGATGCATCTATCAGCCTTCCACAGTGCGCGTATGCCCGAGCTGATCAAGGTCTTCACTAATAGACTATAACCCAGCAAATGCGTTATGCAATTTGGCCTTATCTACATTTTAATTGATGGTGCTGATTGCCTTTCAATTGCTTCAAAAACTATGTTCTGCTAGATTGCATTAATCCGGAGAATAACTGCAACAATAACAGGTAGAAATGTTGAACATTAAGTAGAGAAATGCCAGACTCAAATTGCTTTTGTAGTAAAGTAAGCGTAATTTAACACCAACAGGGGTTGCAGTTCAGATGCCACCTCTTTTTATGTTAACTTACAAGTATTTTACTGAACAGTAGTGTTACAACCAGGCAACCACCAAGTAAGCATTTCATTCCAATGAAACATCTAAAAGATAAACTGTCAATAATATAAACTTGGCTATTAATTATGGTCATCCAGGTGCATGCCAAACTACACAAAAAAATTTTCATTTTTACATGCTCATTACACTGAAACATAAAAAGGAGTTGAGAAGTTTCTGAAATACCTGTTTAATGGTGAAAAACACTCATTTATTGAATGTACATATGTTGTAGGTACCAACAACATATGTTACTGAAATTAAGGAAACCTATTTTGAAATATCGGTAAACAAGTATCATGTCCATCGGCTTTCCTCTTTTGAAAACATCTCAAATTGCCAATCAGTATTAAAATACCTGTCACTTAATGGCAAATTGTTTATATACTGAACAAAAGTGATAACGCTACCCCTGAATTGTTTGCCATTTATTTACAAAATGATGCAAGCCAGTTAAGCAAATGAAAATGTGTCTGAATATTCAAAGACTGGGTTATGCATAACAGTAAAAGTTTTGCGGATGTTGTCACGAGGAAACACATGAAAGTCATTTAAATGTGACAGGGATCCAATTTTTCAGGTTGCAAATTTGAACAGAAATCTCACACGGTTAACACCTTCTGAATCCACTACCAACCAGATCCGACTACACGAAATGGAAGTCTAGACATGTGACAACCAGAAATGTGAAGGACTTATCACAAGTGTGTTTGATCGTTTAGAAAAACAATCTTAAAAAGCAGGTTTCTCATCAAATTGACAAGTTTGAATTTTTACCACTGAAATCTCTAAAGGAAAATCAATGTGTTGTTGCATCGTAGTCTGAAGACATTGCTAGTCGAGAAATGGCAGAAACAATGTGCTGTTAGGTCTCCCTGGTTGGGCAAAAGAAAATCACGGAAAATCGTGATAAATCGAATATTACCAAACATTTAATATTCCCTATTTGTCATTGTCAAAGGGAGACAATTTACGTTTTTTACAAATTTGATGAATTCGAAATTGATTTCTGAGCTTGTTTCAAGTGTCAGTGTTCTTGTGTTTCTATGCAACACAATTATGAACAATTCTGATAAGCCTAACAATCATTTTTGCGCATGCGCAATTGCAAAATTCAGTGAAAAAAGCTTAAAACACAAAAAGGAAGATACCTCAGACATCAAAAGAGACAAATTGCTGGATGTCTGGAAAACATTAGTAAGCTTGAGTATATTCATTTCATCCAGCTTTTTCTCACAAAATATAAACTATTGTAGTGTAGCGTTTTCACTTTTGTTCAGTATATTTACACGACAGTTATATCATTAAATATGCTTTTGCTAAGCTGGTAGGTGGATGGTGGTATATTGAATGACGAGAACGCATCTTGAAATTCTTGAAAAGTCATTATCCCACACAATATATACATGCATTACCGTTTACGCAGATGACCTTGTGTTTATTGGAACAATCGTCTGACCTCAGTTGTCCAGTTTCGTCCAAAAGCAGACACTTCACGGTTATACTACTATGTAGCGTGTCTGTAAGAAAAAAGGCAAATCATCACCATATCATGATAACCGCTCCCTACAACAGTGGTAAAAATTTAAAACATGTATATAAATATAGAAAAACCTCAAAAAGTCGATTCTGATTGCTCAAAATACTTGCTAATCAGGGGCGGATCCAGGACTTCTGGTAAGGGGGTTCATAGGGGGTTCGCTTTGCTGATTTTATCTCATTTTTCTAAAGTATCCCATGAATAAATAAATAAAATTTATCATCACATGACGTCGCGTCTGGGAGTGAAATAACGCCATGCAATAAAACTGATAAACTACTAGTGGCTTACAGATAAGTGCGAAACGTAATGACGTAGATAAAAACGTTGCGTAACAGATAGCAAAATCTTGACGTTTCACCGCGGCCAAAAATGTGTTATAAATAATTTTAATGTCATGTGATAAATAGAATCTAACATTCGTGCTCCAGTATCTTTGATTTTATTAAACTCATTGTGAAAAAGAGACAAAATGCTCGGCAAGCCTCGCATTTTATTTCTTTTCTCCAACTCGTTTAATTAATTCAATAAAACATGAGCACTCATGAAAGGTTCTCTATTTAGATATAAAAATCTTAGAGAGCAATAACCATATTTGGATGTTTTTTTCTCGATCAGTTGGGGAGATAGTCTGCTAGGTAGAATATTAAATTTTGTATAGAGCAAGCTGGACTATATCCTAAAGAGCGAATAAACTAAATAACAAAGACGCTGATAAGACAGTGCGAATGATCAGGCTGGTATGTGCTTTTGCTGTACGCAGGCAACAAAGGCAGGTATTTGTCCCAAAGATTTGTCTCTTTTATTCATTTTTTAACCCGTTAAGCGCCAATCACAACTGCAGCAGACGAAAAAAAAAATTGCGACATCTTTCCCAATTTTCGACAAAATAAGGTATGATATTACAGCAGACGATTCTCATGAAATATCATGCCTTTTTGTTATTTTTGAAAAAGCAGCAAAATTTGAAAGTGTCGTCTGCTGCAAATTGTAGGTGGCGCTTTATGGGTTAAAGAAAAAATGTTCTAAATCTATATAAAACAGCAAATAAGCCAACTTTAAAGTGTGCCCATACATGTGCGGATCCATAGGGGTGGGGAATAGGGGGTCCGGACCCCCTGGAAAATCACAAGTTTATGGGTTTCTATAGAAATTAGCATTTGGACCCCCTCCCCCCCCCCCCTGAAAAATATTGGACCCCCTCTGTAAAATGTAAAATAAATTGAGGACTAAAAAAAACGTTGTCCAGACTGTTTTCTGGCCGTCAGGCCTGGACCCCCCCCCCCCCCTTGAAAAAAAATCCTGGACCCGCGCACGCCATATTCAAACTATAGAATTAAGATATTACATGACTGTATAGATACCTGTTTCAATATCGTTTTATCACTCCATTTTTGATCCGGTAATGTACATTTCTCTTATCATCTTCAATCAGGCGTCTTGGTAATTCACTCAACCATTGACACATTGAATTGCAATGCTTAGCTCTCGGCCATTTTACAGCAAAAAATATGATTGATGTATGGAGCATGTGGACGGCTAGATGACAATTTTTGACCAATTTTAGGCGATAGCAATTGGATTTCTCAAATTTCGGCCTCACATCAGTCAGAATACAGGGTACAGGTTCAGAAATGTAAAAATAAAATGTGATAATTTGCACACATGCCATTATTAATGCATTCAGTCACATTAAAATAATACCTTAATAATAATTTGAGCCGTTACATGAGATTTCCAACAATGTGGCATGTGCGACTGGCAAAGCCTCAGATCAGCCTGCGCATACGCAGTCTGATCAGAGCCTTTGCTGGTCGCTTGAATATTCTATGAATATTAAGCTAGTGACCGAACTTCATTTGGAGTTTCTAAATTTAAAAGGCGGCTACACAGGCTTGTTCGAGGCTACACTTGTCAAAATGCCACATTGTTGGATATCACATGTCGCGGCTCATCTTATTTTGCTTATATCACCCGTATTAACCTTAGCACGAGTTGTCACGAAATGTGCAAGGTCTACACTGATATAGGCGTCTTTAAAAACAATCATTTTGGGGTTGCCTCGGTGCGCAGTTGGTATGATACAGTGCAGTCCACACTGGTAAATGTATACGTCGATTTGGTGGTATTTACGCGTATTGCCGGTACTTCATATACCGGAAGTGGTGGATATTGATGTTATTACTATATAGAAAAAAATGCCATATGCCTAAAGGACTATAGACTTCAATCGTTTTTAAGTATTCAGTATGTGCATGGCGATTTATGTAAGCATTTAGGAATAGATTCGAGTACCGATCATCCAGATCGGTACTCGAATCTATTCCTAAATGCTTACATAAATCGCCATGTGCATGCCAAATGCTTAAAAATGATTTAGTTCTATAGTCCTTTAGGCATATGGCATGTTGTTCTATATAGTATTAACACCAATATCTACCACTTCCGGTCTATGAAGTACCGGCAACACGCGTAAATACCACCAAATCGACGTATACATTTAACAGTGTGTTGTCGCGGTCTCGAATTCGAATCATTTTTACAATTATTTTCATAATTGATGAACCGGACGAACAATATTTTCTGCTGTTTTGATCAAGAAAACCGCCAGGTTTTTTTCTCCTTTTTGTTTGCTGCTTTCGAAGCAGCAAACTTTCAGATTGAATTTTTCGGAAACCCGGTCATGCGCACTGCAGAGTTACTGTCTGATGCAACCCATGTCATTGTTATAAATAGATCTAGTCTGATGATAACGCAACACGGCCGCCTGTGTTGAATAGATGAGAAACTTTGATTTGGGACGATATATTGTAGGATCAGCTAAGGCCAAAAAAAATATGTGTGTGTTAGTTTACGGTTTGCCTTATAGCTGCCGACTCTACCATTTTTTCTCCGAAATAAAAAAACGAGTACGTTGTCCGGCCCTGCTCGATAGTCCTGTAGTCGACAGCTATCGAAAACTTGAAAAATTTTCACTATCGATTGTTCAGTTTATAAATTGACCTACCTGGTTGTTGAAGTGTGTATTTCAAACTCCCCCTTTATTAAAAACTCCATTATTTTAAAACAGTTATACTCTGATATCAACTAATAATATATTCCAGTAAACAATGAAAACTTGACACGTTATTTTCTGTCAAATCGACTATTTGACTGCAAGCGGCTAATTTTGTCGTCGCAAACAGTTTGAACCAAGATTAGAACGTCAGGGCTGATCTGGGTCAAAGCTTTTTGAGACGCTGAAATTATCCTGAAAGGTTATTTTGATAAAAGTAATGCAGAAAAATATCTGCAGAGACGAAACATTATTCAGTATGCAAAGAGTCTCTTTGAAGTTTTTGTGTCATCTTAACATTGAAAGAAACCGCAAGCTGGTCGTTTCTGATGCAACACATTGATTTACCCTTTACCTGCTAGTAGCTGTAACTCTGCATGCTGGATAATAAGTTTGCATCAGCCAGAAATCTAGTTGGTATAGAAAGTCCCTGACGGATATTTAGTTTATTTACCTTTATGTCGGGTTGTAGGCAGAAACAACAAGCGTAATGTATGTTGAAATGGCCGTTTAATTAACGAGGAGTTTGGCTATAATACATTCACAAGATATGATGATTACCTACTACATACATAACAATATATGTAATAAAGCATAATACATATTGATTTTAAAGTTAACGAAACAAGTCAAAATTAAAACAGCATGGGTGAGGGAGAAAAGTACAACTTTTATGTCCCCCACCCATGGGAGATAACTACAACTTTATGTCAAAATTAAACAACCACACACTTAATCCAAGTAAAAAGGGAGGGAGTAATGGGTGGGTTAATTTAAAAGAGAGACAAAATATTGCAATAATTCAGTGTATGCGCATTGTTTGCGAGAGACTAACTGCTGTAACCAGATAGTTTAAGCTAAATTTAGAGCACAGAAAGTTTATCATAACAGCCAGCCCCCGACATAAATGTACTCAAGCGCCTGGTCTTAAGTTTTGTATTTAATAAGCATGCAATAAACCATCAGTGAAAGTGTGAATGTGATCTTGCATGATACATGTAAGTATTGATTTTCAGACTGATAGTGTATTAAACAGAAAAGAACAGAAATTTTATTTGGACTTAAGCATTACAAGCTCATCGTCACAATAATACATAATATACAAAACATATATTTTACGCATGCATTTAAAGTGTAAATAATTTGATAAGTGTAGTTTGAGAGTGAAGCAAATTTAGGCACTTTTGTCCCTATTTTGCTGCAAACTCATGTCAGTACACCCTTGGTGAGACTGTCTACAAAACCCTACCACCACAGTCGTCGCATCATCGCCAATTGTATATTTCTGTATATCACAGAAGAGCATACTGCAATAAGGGCAAAACCAGGCCGGACACTTAAAAGCAACATTGGTCCGGGGTTCGCACTCTTTGCGTCTCTCCAAAAACTATAAATTTTGAACGTATATTTCGAAAAAGTGAAAAAGTGAACTCACGGTCATTTGTCCCCACCCTGGCTCTCTCTGTATGCGAATGTTCATTTATTGTTATATTAAATTCCAAAAAATAGGTGCATCTGTGAACAGTATAAGTATAGATTCCGACCAGACGCTGCATGAAGCAACACCTGGTCCGGGTCTACACTGATCACCAGGCAAACTTCAACTCTCGTATTACGACAGAGGATGGTCCCACGCCGGGTCGTCCAAGTTTAAGCCGATGCCAAACGTTTTGGATCCAGATCAGCCTGATGTCTCTCGGGTGTGACCCGGGTCCAAACCGTGTGTGTTAAGTCCCCACCAGCATAAATCATAGTGAATCGTGTTCCAGATATCATATTGTTTTTGAATGTAGAATTAAAGACTGTCCGGTCATGTCAAATTACGTAATGCACAATTTCTCAGGTCAGCTGATACAGAGCTTCAGACAAGTTGGGAAAAGCAAGATAATTTTTTGTGTATTTGAAATGTATTTACAATATTGAAATCGGTTGGACCCAGATGAGGCCCGACATAATGTAGGTCCTGATTAAGATCCAAACTGTTTGACACTCTGATAGTGTAGCTGGAAGATTTTTTTTATATTTTTATTAAAGTCTGCAGATGACAAAAATCCAGCATATAAAAGAGTTGGGCAGGATTATTGAAGGGGAATTATAAAAGTACTTTTCTGCATTAACCCATATCTATCACATCTATCACCTTTCCCTGATTTTTCATTCTATGGAGAAGACTTCTCCCTGAAGTGGATGGCCAGCTTGGTCCCTGATTATAAGGTCACCATACTTTTAACAATAAACTACTATTTTTATGTAATACTCTAAATGGATCTTACTAGTCCCTTGTCTCCAAGTGGTGACTTTTGACACCTTATAACCTTCGCAAACAGTTTGGACCCAGATCAGGACCCACAGGCCTTGACCCTGAACTGAGTCAGAACCATTTGACACTCTAATAACGTTCCTGAAAGTTTTTTAATGAATTGTAGGAAATGTTTTTGGAAGCTTTAATAGAGTATAGATTGTGTTTGTGTGTACGTAGGGGGGGGGGGATTTCGTCCGGGAGGGTTTATGTCCATGTTGTAAAATTCATAGGGGGGATTGTGTCCATGTTGCAAAATTCATCAGGGGATTATATTATGTCCACGTATACAAATTTGAGCAGGGGGGGGGGGGGGGGTTGTCCGGGGGTATATTAGTGTCCTACACTGAGCCACTGCGCTCTCAAACATTTTAATGCTCCTTATCGGGAGAGCATGCAGTACTTGAATGTTTTTACAACTCAGATGCGTAACTGGTCAATCACACGCTAAATTCTGATGTAATTTGAAAAAAACAATAAAATAAAGTTTGATGTTTTGAGATGTTTTTTTTATTTTCGTTCCGACTGGAAATTTTTGAGCGTTTTAATTTTATTTTTTATTTCCTCCTCCTAGCCTATCCAGAGAACCAGGAAAAATGGCCTGACCCTTACACACAATTTACGATCTAGATGTTGAAATTTTATTATAATTTTCCTTTTCCATTGTGTATCATATGCAAGCGGACAGTTCACATGATATTGTGATTTCTTAGCCAGCAAAACAAACAAATACTGCCTGTTGCAATTTTTGTGGCGTTTTAACAGGAATGAACAGGATGAATAAAGGTTATTATGCATGTGCGGATCCTGAGCGGGGATAGGAAATCACAAGTTATATATGGGTTTCTCTAGAAATTAAATTAATGGACCCTCCCCCCTGGAAAAAAATAGACCCTCTGGAAAATGATAGACCCCTCTGAAATAAAACCAGTGGAACCCCTCTGTTGATAGGTTGAGGACTACAGAAAACAAACAAACAAACAAACAAAAGCTGTCAAGGCTGTTTTCTTGCCGTCGGGTATGGACCCCCCCCCCCCTGATAAAAATTCCTTGATCCGCACATGTTATGTATACTTTGACTGGCCCCAGTCTTGAAACATTGAAATATCTTCACATTCAATTTGTACTGATTAAAATGGTTCTTTCAGCTACCATTTTTGTTATACATGTAATTTTAATGTAGGCTGGCCCCAGTCCTGAAACATTGATATATCAGAGAAATCCCCCTACTCTAACAAAATTACTGTACCTTCTGAGGCTGCCAGGAAGTGTCATTTAAATGAGAACGTATACAGAATATGAAAAATGTTCTGCTATATAAATGTTTCAGGATAGGAGCACTGGCCCCAGACCCGTTTGTCTAATTTTTATAGAGGATTTCTGTCCGAAATTCCATTGAATTTGGAACAGTGGTTCAGGAGGAAATTTCTATTTTGAGCTTTGCAGGCCATTTTGTTCAGTCATGGGGAAAAGTTTGTGAAATTTTGAAACTATTTTAAGCCCTCCAGCGCTTTTCTTACTGACCGTTCCAAGGCAGTACTTCTTTTGTAGATTTGGGTTGTTTGTCTTTGACATATTGTCGAGCCTGTGTCTTGCAGTTTTGTGGTCACCTGAAGGAAAGGGATGATCTCTTGCCTCTCCTATGTGTGATGTTTTTTTTTGTTTTTATCACTTTCCCATTTGATGTCCTGGCTCAGGTGTGGTACTTGATTGTATCGATTCCTAATCTTTGCCTTCTTCACTTTGGTAGAGGGCATTATTAGGAACATTTTGTGATATTATTTCTATTACATTGGAATTATTTTGAATTTTCATATTTCTGATCTCGAGCACTTCTTAGAATGCACATTCATGACCCGGTTTGTGCAGTCTAGCTTGTCATCATTTGTGCTTATATTCATTTAAATGTTTTAATCCCTTTTCTTCCAAGTCATTTTTTTAATTTTCAATAAGATCAGACTGTCCCATGAATTGAATCAGTACCAAGCAGAGGATAAAGTGGAAAGCACACAACACAGTAGGAGTAATCCAGTGATTCTTGAATCACCAACCCCATTATCTCAACAATGAGCCGCTGTACTCCCCTGATTTAATATTGAATGATAATCAAAGTAGTGCGAAATGGCCAAGGACTATTCTAGAAAAGTTCTAGAATTTTCTAGAACTACCGACAAGAACTGCTCTGAAACTGTTCTCGATATGTTTTAGTATGTTTATGGGACTGATGTAGAACGTTAAATGGGACAATTTTGTTCTACAATTGCTCTATCCAAGGTCAAAAGATTTGTTCAAGAAAAGTTCCAGAAAAATTCTAAAGATGTTTCCTAGAACAGTTATAGAACACTTCAAATTTGTTCTAGAACAGTTCCGGAACAAATCTTTAGAACTTTTATGAACAATTGTAGGGCATCCCTCAAAAAGTCCCATTTAACATTTTAAATATGTCTCTGAATTTTTCTAGAACATTTTTAGAATGGTTAAAGAACAATTCCAGAAATGTCATAATGGTTTGTTCTTGAACTGTTCTAGAATTAACCTTGGTTTGTTCTAGAACTGATCTAGAACAAATCTTTATTATTTTTCTGGAACAATTGTAGAACACCCCTCAAAACATGTCCCATTTAACGTTCTATAAATGTCTCTGAATTATTCTAGAACATTTTTAGAATGGTTCCAGAACAATTTTAGAAATGTTCTAATAGTTTGTTGCAGAACTGCTCTAGAAGAAACCTTGGTTTGTTCTAGAATTGTTCCAGAACAAACCTTTAGAAGCTTTCTGGAACAATTGTAGAACACCTCCCACAAAGATGTCCCATAAGGGTTCAATAAATGTCTCTGAATTAATCTAGTAGATATTTTAAATGGCCATGGTCAGGAATGTCATTTAGCAGAAGGCATATTTCCCTAGCCCTAGTAGATCATTTGGAAATATGATTGTGAAATGCCACTTTATTATATCTGAAATACTGTTGACAAATTTGGGTTAAACCTCCAAAATCTAATACCAAAGTGTATTTCATGCTCATGCAGGTGACTCAATACAAATAAATAAACATCAACTAAGGAATAATTATTATTGAAAAAAAAAAACATAACAGAGGCCCCACGTTGGCCTTAATGTTGTCAGTTGTCGCCATCCTGTTACCCCACCCATTTCAAAACACTGCCATGCATTTCAGCTTGGAAGACCGCAGTAACAATAAACATCAAAAACTGTGCCACGGGCCTACTCACTGTCTCCGACAATATACTACTATCATGTTTGCCATCTAAAAGTTGCCAAACAAATGTTTTTGGAAGAGCCTCCATATTATCCCTCCAATTCTAACAGCAGTGTTTTCCCATCATCCATCTGGCTATGACATGCTTGTTCTAGAAATGTTCTAACTTTTGAGAACATTTCTAAAACTTGTTAGTTCTACAAAAGTACTGAAGAAGTTCTAGAACTTAATTTGCATAGTAAACGGAAAACAATTCTTTAACTTATTTTCCCTTTGAGAAGTTCCAAAAATGTTCTAGAATTATTAGTATATTTTTAGAATTAACTAGTTCTAAAAAGTAAAACAAATGATCTAGATTTTTATTTGAATCATTTTCAATAGTTTCTTTCAACTTATTTTGTTCTTGAAAAGTTCTAAAATTGTCTAGAATAGTATTAGAACATTTGTAGAAATTACTGGTTCTTGATTTGTTCTAGACTATTTCAAGAACACTTTTAGAATGAAAACAAGTTTAAGAATGTGTTTGATTTGTTCTAGAACATATTCTAGAACAGTTGTAAAACAAGAGTTCTAGAACAAACATATTTACCTGGTTAAGAACAGTTCTAGAACAGCTTTACTTCTAGAACACCTCCAATTTTTAGAACAAAATTTCGCAGGGAGTAGTCTACACAGATACCTGCTCTGATCTGAGCGGTGAAGTTTCAATGCGATTATTGAATGTTGTAGCTTGTGATAAGGATTCCTAGCCTGGTATCAGACAGGTAAATAGAGTAATAGTAAAATATATAGCATTCGCCTAACCAAGCACTACCTCTGTGTGCCAGTTCACACCAAAAGTGTATTTTGGTCAATGGGAGTTACAGAACTTTCGGTAAGCATAACCTGAAGCCACAGCATAGGGGTCATTATCGCTCCAATCGGATAAGAAGGCATGCGTAATTATTAAACAAAAAAGTGCATCTAAATGTAAATTTTGACCCCAGACAATTCAAAGATTGGATGAGACTAATTAGTAGCATGTGTACAGTTACCCAGATGGTAACAGTTATTTTAAATCGAATAGCTACTAAATGTTTTATTGACATTGAACAGAAAACTGATACTTCACCCATCTTTCGATTTTATGTGTTACTTAATGTTCTTATCTCACTTTTAAGATTAAAATTTATCAAAACTTAAATACTGCATCTGATATGGTTTCCTAGGAATTAATAGGGCAGTAATTCATGAGGAAAACTGGGCAAACTTTCCTTTTAAAAGGAAACTTTATTTGTGCAAATGATGTACATACCTTGAATAAGGTTTGACTCGTTAACTGGCCTGATCCAGTATTCCTGGCCAAAGAGACCTTTCCATTGAATGTAATTGAATATATTGTGAAATTCAACATTCAGCAGTGATTCGTTCATGGTCGTGTTTAGCTTCTTGGGAATGTCGCTGTAGGATTCTTGGCTATGACTGGTCGTTACTGATGTCTCGGTGTCTGTAGCAATAGAGAAATCAGGCCACGAGGTTATACAACTATTTTTCATGCTCAACTCAACTGAGCATGAAATAAAAAAATGAAATGCCGAAAAATAAAGATTTTTTGTATCAAACTCTAGATGTAGTATTTATCCTACTACTAAATGTTAAAATACCAACAATTGTTGGCATTTTAACATTTATGAGCAGGATGACGTTCATACTCAGCTGAGTTGAGCATGAAAAAAGGTTTATTACCTCGGGACCTGGCTATGTAGTAGTTATACCATGGGTTGTCCGCATCTACGTGGAGATAATCCACGAGCTTTAGCGAGTGGATTATCTTACGTACAGGCGGACAAACATGGTATAACTATTTTATACCACCTACATCAATGTAGACCTTGCACAGCATGAGCTATTTCGTGCTAAAGTTAGTAAGGTTTGTATAAATGGAACACATGCATTCATTTTCTCTTTGCATGCTGTATAATTTTGCAATCTGATTTTTTAATCAATTTTTTTTTCCGAAAAATTCTTTCAGGAACACCATCAGAATGCCAAACAGTTTGGATCCAGATCAAGACCAACTTTTGACCAACCTGATACGGGACCATACTGTTTGCTCAGTTTATCAACAGAAAACACAAGTTAGCAAAGAGTTAACAACTAATACATAGCTTTTTTATATATAAAATTGTTTATATGAACTTATTTTGAATGGTTGAAAAACATGGCCGCCAGAGGGCGTGGTCAGTTTTTCCTATGTTGATATATGGAAAAACTCAAAAACTTCTTGTCTGAAACCACAAGGCCCAGGGCCTTGATATTTGGTAAGGTACATCATCTAGTGAACCTTTACCAAGCTTGTTGAAATCATGGCTCTGGGACCAAAAGTAGCCCCATCCTGGGGTCACATGTTTTACTTGTAAAAGGTTTGTATAGGTAAATCATTAAATACCCTTCAAGTGTCTCACAAATATGGCTAGCTCCTTGATAACTGGTATTGGACCATTTTACCATGTTTGTTCAAAGTATGCCCCTTGGGAACAAAAGTGGCCCTATCCTGGGTGTCACATGTTTTACATACATAAAATTAAAGAATTTTCTTGTCTGAAACCACGAAGGCATAGAGCATTGGAAATTTGATATGTAGCATCATCTAGTAGACCTTTACCGTGTTTGGTCCAATTTTACCCCTGGGGCCAAAATTGGCCCCGTCCCGGGGGTCACATGTTTTACATGGACTTATATAATTACTAAGAAGGTTCTATCTTATTTTGTCAACATAAATGAAGGGAATTTTCTATGTAAATTCTTTATCAAACTGCTGTTCTATCAACATAGGTAGGATTTTGGGAGGAACAAGTTATTCTTAGTCGAGAGATCCAGGACCCGAGGGCCTTCTTGTTTATACACTATCTATCCTCTGGATAACACTTATCTCCAAAGCTTTCATTGTCTGCGCAGGCGCGATACTCAATGGATCGTAGGTCTTTGAAAAAAATGCTATCCCTCGGAGACAATGCCATATTTGGATTAGCCTACAACTACAGGTACCAGACCCTAGAAAGGTCTAGGGATGGGACACAGGCTACATTTTTCCTATCACTCAGAGAGCCTCATGATACATCCATCGACAAGCACCATGATATCTTTAGAAGTTTCATGATCTCTTGGAACTGAGTTATCTGCCAGGCAATCGGCCCCAGCCAACTAAGCTGGTGACCAGCAAAAGGTAAACATTGGCATGTGCGCACATCGAACACTCAAATTAGTATTCGCATCTGCACAGTCTTATTAGTGGGATTCTTATCAGAGTCTTCACTAGGAACTCTATGGGTATCCAAGTCATTGGCGTAGCGCCCATTACGCAGGTTACAAATAGTAACATTCAAGGGAGGTCACTTAATTCGTTTAAAGTGATTTTCCATACTAAAAGGAACTGCTCAAAAAGGAAAGAATTGGCTCCCTCATGGAGCAAATTCTTTCCTTTAAGAGAAGTTTAGATCTGAGAAGAGACCAGCATTCTGGCCAGTGGCCTTGCCATTGCGAGGTTCTAATAACTCTTTATATGTACATTAAAGAATCTGATCAGACTGTGTGTGTGCAGATGCGCAAGCTGATTTGAATATTTGCTGTAGGCATATGCCAACTTGAACCATATTCTAGATACCGGCTCATGAATATACTTGCCCTTATATAGATATCGCAACTTGACATCAGAACGTCTTGAACAGATGCTAGATACTGGCTCATTAATATACTTGCCCTTATATAGATATCGCAACTTTACATCAGAACGCCTCGAACAGATGCTAGATACCGGTTAATTAATATACTTGCCCTTATATAGATATCACAACTTTACATCAGAACATCTTGAGCCGATGCTAGATATATGCGCATAAATACACTTGCCCTTATATAGACATCGCAACTTTACATTCAGAATGGCTTGAAGGGATGCTAGATACGGGCTTAATAATATACTTGCCCTTATATAAATATATCGAAACTTTACATCAGAACGTCTTGTACCAATGCTTGATACCAGCTCATTAATATACTTGCCCTTATATAGATATCGCAACTTTACATCAGAACGTCTTAAACAGATGCTGGATACTGGCTCAATTATTTACTTTGACAGATGTGATACTTGATTGTATCGATTCCGGATCTTTGACCTCTTTCTTACTTTGCCCTTATATAGATATCATAACTTTACATAAGAACGTCTTGGACCGATGCTAGATACTGGCTGATTTATATACCTGCCCTAAAATAGATATCACAACTTTACATCAGGACGTCTTGAGCCAATGCTAGACACTGGATAATTTACAAACTCGCGTATAAAGATATCACATTTTTATTCGAGAAGGTCTTAAACTGATGCTAATTACCGGCTCATTAATATACTTGCCCTTATATAGATATCGCAACTTTACATCAGAACGTCTTGGACCGATGGTAGATACGGGCTAATTAATATACTTGCCATTTTATAGATATCACAACTTTACATCAGAATGTCTTGAACCGAGGCTAGATACTGGCTCATTAATATACTTGCCCTAATATAGATATCCTAACATTACATCAGAATGTCTTGAACCAATGCTAGATACCGGCTAATAAATATACTTGCCTTAATATGGATATCGCAACTTTACATCAAAACGTCTCTAACCGATGCTAGATACTGGCTAAATAATATACTTGCCCTTATATAGATATTGCAACTTTACATCAGAATGTCTTGAACCGATGCTAGATACCGGCTTATTAATAAACTTACCCTCATATAGATATCACAACTTTACATCAGAACGTTTTAAACAGATGCTAGATATCGGCTTATTAATATACTTGCACTTATAAAGATATTGCAACTTTACATCAGAACGTCTTGGACCAATGCTAGATACCAGCTCATTTATATACTTGCCCTTATATAGGTATCCCAACTTTACATCAGAACATCTTGAACCGATCCTAGATATGGGCTAATTTATATACTTGGCCTTATATAGATATCCCAACTTTACATCAGAACGTCTTGAACCGATGCTTTATACCCGCTAATTAATGTACTTGCCCTTATATAGATATCGCAACTTTACAACAGAAGGTCTGGAACCGATGCTAGATATCAGCTAATCAACATACTTGCCCTTATATAGATATTGCAACTTTACGTCAGAATGTCTTAAACTGATGCTAGATACTGGCTAATTTATATACTTGCCCTTATATACAGCTCCATTACAAAAGTTATTCCACTACGCAATATTTCAAAAGTTTTTTCACATTTTTTAAATACATAAATGGTCTGAGTTTTACCATACATGTAATTAAATCATCATGCACTTTTGTTTCTATAAATCATATCAACGTATAATCAGACAACATTTGTATATGAGTATTAAATACATTACAATGAAAACACAATAACATGCTAAAATACATTCCATTGAAACACAACTGTATATACCTCTACGCCTACATCATAAAGTCAGTATTCGTTGCACCTCCATTTGCTTAATAAGATCTGCAATCCTCCTTGGCATTGAATTGTTAATTCTTCCAGGACGTTTCGATGCTACACTTTACCACTCTTCACATACTCGCTTCCACATCGTTTCTTTTAAACACGGCAGTTGGTTACCAATATCTTTCTTCATTATCTTCCAAACGTTCTCTATGGAATTCATTTCTGGCGAATATCCTGGACATTTCAGAACGATTATTTCGTTACATTCTAAGCATGTTCTAGTTCTTTTAGAGTTATATCATGAGGCAAGATCATGCATAAAGATATATCCATTCTGTGGGCACATAACGCATTCACATTTGTCTGTATTTCACAGTCATAACAATCGACGCCATTGTCGTGTTTGGCGCAAACATAATGTAAAATATCAAGCTAAGTTAATTCAAACTACTGTAAAATTGCCAGCAAGTGTACAAATCTGGGGAGCCATTAGCAACAGAGGTCAGTCTCTTCAGAGAAATGTGAATGGTAACATGGATAGTGCAAAATACCAGAGTGATATTATTCATGATAATGAAATGACACGTGAATGCGTTGTATTCCTACAGAAGGGATATATTTTTATGCAGGATCTTGCGCCATGCCATTACTCTAAAAGTACTAGAATATTCGTAGACTGTAAAGAAATACGCCTTCTGGAATGACCAGGGAATTCGCCTGACATGAATCTCATAGAAAACGTTTGGAATATAATGAAGATAAAGATTGGTAAACAAATGCCATGTAAACTAGAAGAGATGTGGAAGTGAGTATGTTAAAGATCATGTGAAAAGGTTTTAAAAATGATTAGAAATGAAACAACTTATATCATACAGCAAAATGCTGATAACCGCATAACAAATTTCCAATTATTAAAAAAGTTATGGCTGTTTGAATTTCAGACTTGGTTTTGGTTTTCCAAAACAGACTTGGAAAACTAAAAATAGATTCTATCCCACAATGCACCATTCTGTGATGTCATATGAGGATTTAAAAAGGTGGTTTAACTTCAAATATCTCAAATTGTGTATTTGAAAAGTTTATCTTCAGTTTTTAAATGCCAATGTTTAAATTGCCTAAATTACATTTTCGTCAATTAAATGTTTTTTTTTTGTAAATTTGTGTAGTAAAGCAATAAATTGAATTTTAAATTTTTGCTTTGAAATTTTAAAATGTATTTTTTTCCTTTCAGACAACATGTTTTTGGATAAACTTTTTAATGTTTCAAAATAAGTTAACATAAAAATTGGATTTAATTATTTTTGTATTATCAAGAATAAGAAATGCATGGGAAAATAGAATTTAAATTTTTATTTAAATTTGAATTTAAAGCATAAAAATATAATTAAATGTAATTTACCATACAGAAAACCATTTTTGCGAGATCAACCTTCGTTGTTTCGCAGAAAAGCATACTAAAATTCGACAACTTCTTTGCATTTGCAAATATTTAAATTCAATGAAAAATTTCAAACCTCAAATGACATCACAGAATGATGCATTGTTGGACAGAATCTATTTTTAGTTTTTCAAGTCTGTTTTGGGGAAATATTTCTGGTCCGAAATTCAAATAGGCATAACTCCTGAATAGATAGGAGTTTTTAGATGCGGTTTTCAGCAATCTCTTTCTCCCAATAACTGCTATTATCTGAAATATTTGGCTCAAAATGTATCAATACCTTTATAGTTGATCTTTAAGCGTGGTATAGTGTAGCACTAAACGTTCTGGAAGAACTTTCCAATTCATTGCCAAGGAGAATTGAAGATCTTATTGAAGCAGACAGAGATGCAACGAAATACTGACTTTATGATGTAGGCGTACAATGTTCTTGTGTTTTCATTGGAATGTATTTAAAGTAATGGCGTTGTGTTTTTCATTGAAAAGTATCTGATATTTATATACAACTATTGTCTGATTATACGTTGATATGATTTATAGAAAAAAAATGGAATGACAATTTAATTACATGCATGGTAAAACATAGACCATTACTGTATAATAAAAATGTGAAAAAAACTTTTGAAATATTGCGTAGTGAAATAACTTTTGTAATGGACCTGTAGATATCGCAACTTGACATCAGACCATCTTGGACTGATGCTAGATACTGGCTAATTAATATTCTTGCCCATATATAGATATCGCAACTTTACATTAGAACGTCGTGTACCAATGCTGGATACCTTCTCATTAATGTACTTGCCCTAATAAAGATATCTCAACTTTTCATCAGAACGTTTTGGACTGATGCTAGATACCGGTTAATTATTATACTTGCCCTTATATAGATATCGCTAGTTTACATCAGAACGTCTAGAACCCTATGCTAGAAACTGGCTCATTAATATACTTGTCCTTATATAGATATCGCAACTTTACATCAGAACTTCTTAAACCAATGCTAGCTACAGGCTTAATTAAAATACTGCCCTTATATAGATATCACAACTTTACATCAGAACGCCTTGAAACCATGCTAGATACCGGCTCATTCATATACTTGCCCTTATATGAATATCACAACTTAACATCAGAATGTCTTAAACAGAGTTACCTGCTAATTAATATACTTGACCATATATAGATATCGCAACTTTACATCAGAACGTCTTGGACTGATGCTAGATACCGGCTAATCAATAAACTTGCCCTTATAAAGATATCGCGACTTAACACCAGAACGTCTTATACCAAAGCTAGATACCTGCTCATTAATATACTTGCCCTTATATAGATATCTCAACTTTTCATCCAAACGTCTTGGGCTTATGCTAGATACTTGCTAATTAATATACTTGCCCTTATATAGATATTGCAACTTTACATCAGAACGTCTTGAACCAATGCTAGATACTGGCTTAATAATATATTTGTCCTTATATGGATATCCCAACTTTACATCAGAACGTCTTGAACCGATGCTAGATACCCGCAAATAAATATACTTGCCCTTATATAGATATTGCAAGTTTATATCAGAATGTCTGCTACCGATGAAAGATACCGGCTAATAAATATACTTGCCCTTATATAGATATCACAGCTTTACAGCATAACGTCTTGTACCGATGCTAGATACTGGCTAATTGATATACTTGCCCTTATATAGATATCACAACTTTACATCAGACTGTCTTGGACCGATGCTAGATACTGGTTTATTAATATTCATGCCTTTATATAGATATCGCAACTTTACACCAGACGTTCTTAAACCGATGCTAGATATCAGCTTATTAATATACTTGCCCCTTTATAGATATTGCAACTTTACATCAGAACATCTTAGACCAATGCTGGATAACGGCTTATTTATATACTTGCCCTTATATACATATCACAACTTTACAACAGAACGTCTTGAACGATGTAGATACCGGCTTAATAACATACTTGCCCTTATATAGATATCGCAGCATTATATCAGAATATTTTGAACCAATGGAAGATACCGGCTCATTAATATACTTGCCCTTATATTGTTATCCCAACTTTAGAGGGTCACTGATGAAGCCTAAATGGCAGAAACTAGCTAGTCTGGATCAGGAAATATGCACACTTTGGTTTCAGTTCTTTTGGTGTGGTCTTTGCTTCCAAATGGTACCCTTTTAAGAACATATTTCATCAAAATGTCTTGTACCGATGCTAGATATCAGCTAATTATTATACTTGCCCTTGTATAGATATCACAACTTTACATCAGACTGTCTTGAACCAATGCTAGATACCGGCTAATTAATATACTTGCCCTTATATAGATATTGATATTTTACTATAGTGTAGATTTTATTTTCTTGTCCTTTGGAATCATGGGTTCCATTGTGGAACTTTGAATCTATTAGAGGGTCATTGACGAAGCCTAAATGGCAGAAACTAGCTAGTCTGGCCCAGGATATATGCACACTCTAGTTTCAGTTCTTTGGTGCAGTCTTTGCTTCCAAAGCATACCCTTTTAAGAACATATTTGACTTCACTACATATGGTGACTAGGACTATGTCGCGACGGTAGAACGTCTCCCTGCCCTTCATTATCGTGTAGATTTTATTTTCTTGTCCTTTGGAATCATGGGTTTCATTGTGGAACTTTGAATCTATTAGAGGGTCACTGACGAAGCCTAAATGGCAGAAACTAGCTAGTCTGACCCAGGATATATGCACACTCTAGTTTCAGTTCTTTGGTGCAGTCTTTGCTTCTAAAGGATACCCTTTTAAGAACCTATTTACATCAGATCGCCTTGTACCAATGCTAGATACCCGCTGATTAATATACCTGCCCTTATTTAGATATCACAACTTTACATCAGAACATCAATGACCAATGCTAGATACAGGCTTATCAATATACTTGCCCTTATATAGATATATATTGCAACTTTACATCAGAACGTCCATATGCTAGATACCAGCTAATTAATATACTTGCCCTTATATAGATATCGCAACTTTACAACAGAACGTCTTGAACCGATGCTAGATACTGGCTAATTGATATACTTGCCCTAATATAGATATCGCGAATTTCCATCAGAACGTCTGGAACCGATGCTAGATACAGGCTTATTTATGATTAATATACTTTACCTTATATAGATATAGCAACATTACAACAGAACGTCTTGAACTGATGCTAGAAACCGGCTAATTAATATACTTGCCCTTGTATAGATATCGCAATTTTACATCAGAACGTCTTGAATCATTGCTAGATATCGGCTAATTGATATTCAGTAAAACCTCGTTATAGCGCCACCAATGGGGATAGGGAATTTTGGCGGTATAACGAGTTCGGCGATAGATCGAGGTCTGGATATCTGTCAGTTACATGTTGACGTAGTAAGACACGCATGCGCTATTGGTGAAAAAACGCATTCTCGCGAGACCTGACAATACCTCATCTAGATCTTTTGCATTTCGCACTTTGAATTATGGGTAGCTATCGTTATCTGGTTAGTCGCCTCCAATTCTAGCGCTCCTGTAGTGACAGAATTTATTGTTAAAAATCGCAAAAAGTTAAATTTTTGAAAGTTTACCATTTCTCTATTAGTCAATGTGCTAGAGTGCTTCCTGTTTGTGACAATCGAAAAACGGTATCTACATTATCCTGACGGGTAATTTCGTAGATGTAAGTGGTTACTGGTTACCAGAAAGAATAATTGAAACTAAGACATTTTCATACAAAAAACAACTAAACAAACTGAAGACAAAATAGTTTTTATTTTTCAAACTAAACAAAGGTGAAAACACCTCACCTTTACTTACCTGGGTTAAAACTTTTCAATTCATCAATTATTAGTCCATGCGACTTTGACCAGTTAATTGATATCGACACAAGGTCGCGTACGAGGTAATTTATGCATAAATATGCACGTTTGTTATTTTTAAATGGCGGTTAGCAAATTTGGAGCATTAACGAGGAATTTTCACATTGTGGAAATCGGGACATGGGAACATTATGTTGGTAGGCGAGTTTGGCGGTTAATGGAGGGGCGATATAACAAGGTTTTACTGTACTTGCCCTGATATAGATATTGCAACTTTACATCAGAACGTCTTGTACTGATGCTAGATATCGACTGATTAATATACTTGCCCTTATATAGATATCGCAACTTTACACCAGAGCGTCCATATGCTAGATACTGGCTTATTAATATACTTGCCCTTATATAGATATCCCAACTTTACATCAGGACGTCTTGAACCGATGCTAGATACTGGCTAATTGATATACTTGCCCTTATAAAGATATCGCAACTTTACATCAGAACGCCATACTGGCTAATAAATTAACTTGCCCTTATATAGATATTGCAACTTTACATCAGAACATCTTGAACTGATGCTATATACAGGCTAATTAATATACTTGCCCTTATATAGATATCGCAACTTTCCATCAGAACATCTTGAACTGATGCTAGATACTGGCTTATTTATATACTTGCCCTTTTATTGATATTGCAACTTTACGTCAGAAGGTCTTGTACCAATGCTAGATACCGGCTCATTGATATACTTGCCCTAATATACATATCGCAACTTTACATCAGAACGTCTTGGACCGGTGCTAGATACAGGCTGATTAATATACTTGCCCTTATATAGATATTGCAACTTTACATCAGAACGTCTTGGACAGATGCTAGATACCGGCTAATTAATATACTTGCCCTTATATAGATATTGCAACTGAACATCAGAACATCTTGGACTGATGCTAGATGCCAGCTAATTAATATACTTGCCCTTATATAGATATCGCAATTTTACACCAGAACGTCTTGAACTGATTACAAACAATTCCCATTCTGCAAAACAAATAAATCAACTGACGGTAAAATGCATGACCAGTGTTGAATACTTGGTGCCAGAAGAAAGTGTGTAGAACCAAAGAATTGAATGATTGTGGCCCACTTCGAATAGAGCTTTAGTTCCTTTTTTAACTTAAGTTCGATTTGAACAGCGATAGTCGCTTCTATAGTGACATCATGAACCTACTAGAGATCAACGGTTGGTCAGTGCAGCGTTACTCCAGTAGCTTGTCTAGACCTATCTAGTAACATAGGTTCAAGATCTATCAATTGTCTAGTAAATGGGTCTGACTGGAATGGTGCCTCCATGATCCAAAGCAGCTACGACAAAATGTATATACCTACGGACTTTAATAAAAATTTTGGGGCGTGACGCGAGAAAACCTGTCTTTGGGGTTTGTGAACAACAAAAGCGCAGACCAGCCTGCGCATCTGCACAGACTGTTCAGCACCTTTTTTTCGCTTTTGAAAAGTATCCTATATAAACGTAATACAGGTGAAATTTCAATTTTCTATCTAGTCTCCGTAGCTGAGGAGAAAGGTTTCAAACTTGCTTTTGGAAAACCCCGCAGACAGGTTTTCTTGCGACAAGGCCCCAATATATTTCATTATTGAGCAGCAACATGAGATTTCCAACAATGTGGTATGTGCCACCAGCAAAGTCTCAGACCAGCCTGCACATACGCACAGTCTGATCAGGGCCTTTGCTAGTTGCTTGAATATTCAATGACTCTTAGGCTACTGCCAGAACATCATTTGGAGTTTCTAAGCTAAAAAGGAGGCTGCACAGGCTCGTCTGAGTCTACACTTGTCAAAATGCCATATTGTTAGAAAGTACATGTCACGGCTCATGTGATTTTATATAAGAGATGCTCTTAGAATGGACAGGGAACCCTTTACACATCAATTGCCTGGGGACGAATGTTTACATCTGTTCTCAAATTTAACATATACAGATTTTGCAGCCGTCCCCATCAATACTCTCTGTGCTTTGATTTCTTTGGAGGATTTTATCATGTTCGCCATCCGATGAAGTTTTGAACTCGATTTTTAGTCTTAAATTTACTTAACAGAGGGCCATATAGACCCTCCTCGAGTCAAGGGGGATGCACCAGTGTTTCTAAGGAAACCTCTGGGCCCGCGCATGTATATGCTATAATTGAAGTATTGGATTTACTTCTTGAACACTTGTATAGTGCGTCCAGCTAACAGAGACTGGGCATGTCAGACAGAGCGCTGTCATACACTGTCAAATAAGACGAGTCTACAGTAAATCGGGTGTAATAGCCTATGTACGCTTTACTCGTGCAACCAACTGAAGCGCAGACGACAAGGGTGACCAACTTTATACGTTAGCATGCTTGGTAAACGTTTATCTTTATTATGCGGCTGGGGACCTGCTGCATTTTTATTTTCCTGGATGGATATGTTGTGAAAGTTTTTGGGGAGGGTAGATTTGCACTTTCTTCAAATTCTGTCTGTATGGCAAAACTGGCTTGATTTTTAAGCCTGATACAATAATAGCAAATCACCAATTAGGATTAAGTGGGACAAGGGTTTAGGATCTGGATCATGAGAAAAAGACATACAAACATGAGATTTGGTCTAATCGCCTATCCGAAAAAGCCTCTTATAATCGCTTATTCTGGCGTGTCCAGAGAGACTAGATGTCTAAACGTTGTTCAGAGTCTTCTTCAACTTGCATACTTCGTTTATACGAGGAGCAAAAGCCCTGGCGAGGTCATGCGTACACGCAGGCTCGTCAGAGCCTTCGCCACACGCCGATGTAATAAGAACCACCATCTCGTGTAGTATCAATTTTTCATTGCGGATCATTATTTTATTTTCTTATTCATTATTATAATTTGAATAGTTAAAATTTAAAAACATTGTCAGAGTGCATATATCTAGGCTAGTCAGTCTCCTTGTTATCCAAAATAGTTCGAGATGCCTTTTTCTCACAATGAGCTCAAAACTACAACAGGTATATACAGGTAAAGCGTTTCACGAGTGAATAAATACACTCTGCCTTACCGATTTTTATATGGAAATGTCCATGGGTGTGTCTTTGCTAAGAACCGCCCAGTCTCTCTAAACTGGTCGGACTATAAGGATTCAAAATTATACAAGGGAGAGAGTAGACGATTTTGAAAACTGTATTTTAGAGCTGCAACACGGTCCGCGGTATGCATGTTTTTTCTTTTAATTACAAAACAATCATATAAAAATATTATTCAGTGAGATATGAGACTTTCATATCGTAAATCTACAAATCTACAGATACACTGTAAATATAAGCCTCAAACTAATTTAACAGGAAAGTAAGTGTTAGTTGACACCAAAAGTAGTGGCATCCCAGATGCCACCTCTTTTGGTGTTAACTTTCACTTATTTTACAGTGTATTAAAAAGTACCATTTTTCCGTGAACCCTCAATTCCATAAAGCCATCCACTCATTCCGCCCAAATGCCTGTGGAGGTTCGTTATGAACGTTTTATTTCTGTCTCCGAGAAACGCATAACTGGGCGTAGACATTGGAGGCTGAAGTTCTCGGCAAATTTCCAAAGCATCCAACCACATCTTAGGTTCTATACTGACAATGACGTCATCTGACGCTGCAAGAAACAGAAAGAACATGACTAGTAATGCACTCGATAAATACAGGGTAACCCTTATTTTGCATTTTAAAACTACACGGGAGAATCCAAAGGTTGGGCGCAGGGCCCAGGACCCCCCTACATACACACACATACCTAGAAAATCACAAATGGCTATAAGTTTCCTTAGATATACTGGCACGCCCCCGTACCCAAAGTTCTAAAATATAATTTTTCAATTAAAACTGTGCTTGTGAATCGCTGCGACAATTCACCATATGCTTTTTCATAAAGGTGTCGCTCCTTTAAACAAGGACATTAACACTGATATTATTTCTGGTAAGCCGGTTTGGGGGACTATAGATTTTTTCTCGATTCTGTCTGTCCGTCCGTCTGTCCGTCCACCCACCAGTCACGCTTTCGTCTCCGGAGCATGTATCCTATATTATTTAAGATAGGAATCCCAAATTTGCTGTGTGGATGCATCTTGGGATGGCAAAGTGTCGCATACTATTTTAGGTCACTGTGACCTTAACCTTGACCTCTGACCTAGTTTCTAGAATAATCGTGTCCAGAGCATATCTCGTATATTATTTGAGGTAGGAACTTCAAATTTGGTTCGTGGATGCATCTTGGGATGGCGGAGTGTCGAGTACCAATTTTGGGTCACCTTGACCTCTGACCTCGTTTTTAGATTAACCGTGTCCAGAGGATTATTTGAGGTAAGAATCCAAAGTTTGGTTTATAGACTCATCTTGGGATGGCGGAGTGTTGCGTACCTTTTTTGGTCACTGTGGCCTTGTTGACCTTGACCTCGTTTCTAGAATAATCTTGTCCGGAGCATATCTCCTAAATGATCTAAGGTAGGAATTCCAAATTTGGTGTGTGGATGATCTTCGGATGGCGGAGTGTCGCGTTTCAATTTTGGGTCCCTGTAACCTTGGTTTCTGACCTCGTTTCTAGAATAATCATGTCCGGAGCATACCTCCTATATTATTTAAGGTAGAAATCGCAAATTGGGTATGTGGATTCATCTTGGGGTGGCGGAGTGTCGCGTACCATTTATGGGTCACTGTGACCTTCGCATTTACCTGACCCGTTGAAAAATCAACTTTTTCAGAATATAGTCATGTTGCATGTCAAATTAAAGGTCATGAAATGTACGACAACATACAAGCAAAACTTTCATCCTTACACGCCCCGCGGCCCCTGAGCGGGGTCAAAAGGTCAAAACAGTTTTTTTCTGAATTGGCCATGTATCATATCAAATTAAAGGGAATGACGCGTACAACATCATGCAAACAATAGTTTTGTCCATTAGCGCACCCTCAACCCCTGGGGTGGTGTCAAAATGTCAAAACAGTTTTTTTTCTGAAAGTAGCCATGTTGCATATTAAATTAAAGAGGTGTGAAACGTACAACAGCAATCAAGCAACTATTTTTCCCTTACACACACAATCGTTAAAGGTCAAAACATTTATTTCTTCTTCTGAAAGTAGTCATATTGCATATCAAATGGCGTTTCGCTGGCGGGCCGATGATGGCCCTATTGTTTTAGTGCTACTTGGATCCTCTCTGCCCTCATCAATAAAAACCTTGTCAGAGTTGGACCCCCTCTAGCAAAATTTTCTGGATCCGCGCATGGTAAAAACCTGTCTTTTAAAAGCGACCACTAAAAATAGACAAGCAAAGATTTTAATGACAAATGGTAGCTTAATGATGGTCGAAATTATTGTAGAAAGCTCCCCTTGGAGCATTCTGTAATACTCAGTATGCCCTGCATAAAGCGATAAGTGGTATTGAAAACCAATTTTGGTCTTTTTGAGTGGACGCTTTAGATAGATTTTACTGTATCATTATAACAGTCAACCCTCTTTATACTGACACTCTTTGTAACAGCAAAATTCTTCACAACGCCATTTATACCAGTTTAGATTGAATTTGATTCCATTACAACAGAAAATCAGTTTACGTCATATTAGAGCTGTGGCATGAGATTTCCAACAATGTGGCATTTTGACATGTGTAGACTTGGACGAGCCTCTGCAGCCTCCTTTTAAGCTTAGAAACTTCAAATGGTGTTCAGTCAGAAGCTTGACAATCATAGAATACCCAAGTGACTAGCAAAAGCTCTGATCAGACTGCGCACATGCGCAGGCTGATCTGAGGCTTTGCTGGTCGCACATACCACATTGTTGGTAATCTCATGCACTGGCTCATTATTATGGGACAAACACTGTCATTGTTAAGAGGGTTGACAGTGTTATTATTATTATTATTATTATTATTATTATTATTATTATTATTTTATACCTGAACATAGCATAATAGCTAAATAAAATATCCAGTACAGCACCAATAGCATTTTATTCTTAATCCGTTTGTAATGATACACTTCAGTCCACACACAGCATACGCGGCAATCATAATTTTAAGTCATGAGAATCGAGTGCCGCGGATAAGTTTAGCATTTAGCGCTTTTTCTTAGTATATCTCACCCACCTAGCATAGAATCTCGGACCTAAATCTTAGCATGGAGCAAGTTTGGGTCTTAAATTACCCACTAAGTGCACAGCGAAGACCTTGGTCAGACTGGGCGGGTGTCCAGCAATGGCGTAAGAGTAACGCACATCAAAGGGAGACTACTGTATCAAGCAATAATTCTCTACAATTACGTCCCTTTTAAAAATGGGAACTTCTCTTAAAGGAAAGAATTTGCTCCCAGAGGGAGCGAAGTCTTTCCTTTAAGAGCAGTTCCTTAAGGTATGGAAATCACTTTAACCACATTAGGTGAGCTCCCTTGAGTGTTAATATTTTTATAAGCACGTGCGTATACTGCGTAATGGGAGCTACGCTTATGTCCAGGCTGATCTGATTCTTCACTCGGCATGTGCAAATGTCCGACCCCCCCACCCCCTCCCCTGAAAAATCACAAAAATAAAGGGTTTCTTAGCAATACTGGTCCGGATCCCCTGAAAAATCATAAAACTACCAAGCCAGCATTCAATGTTGGGTCATCATCGGCACGCCAGCGAAACGCCATTTAAATGGCGTTTTACTGGCGGGCCGATGATGGCCAACTTTTAGTGGTATTTTGATCCTTCCTCCACTCAACAACTAAAAAACAAAAGAAAAACGTTGCCAAAGTTGGACCCCTTCAGACAAAACGTTCTGGATCCGTGCATGCTCGGCACACCCTCTTTTTGTTGGTTTTGTCATGTCACATGCGCGGATCCAGAGAGTTTTGTAAGAGAGGGTCCAAATTTGATTACGCTTTTCTTTTTTCTTTTTTTTTCAGTTGATGAAGGGAGAGAGGATCCAAATGCCGCTATAAATGGGCCGATGATGGCCCAACATTGAATGCCGGCTTAGTAGCTTTGTGATTTTTCAGGGGATCCTGACCAGTATTGCAAAAAAAAAAAACACTATATTTTCGTGATTTTTCGGGGGGAAGGGGGTCCGGACCCTCTTTCCCCCCTCTGGATCCGCACATTTGTCATGACGTGTGTATATGTAGCGAAAATATATCTATAAATGTTTCCGCACCCGCCTAATGATATGTTTCCTCTCCGGATGCTTTAAAGCGATGACATATACATCTTCCTTGTTCTCTTAAGAAGTATACAAGTATTGGGGGTTTTGCAGACACGGAAGTGATCATGCGAGGATCCAGAGGGGGGAGGGAGGATCCCCATGTGCGGAATCAGAATAGATAGGGGGTCCGGACCCCTCCCCGGAAAATCACAAGTTATATGGGTTTCTATAGAAATAAGCATTTGAACCCCCCCCCCCCCCCCCCCACGAGAAAGTTGGACCCCCTCCCCCCTTGAAAATGTTAGATTCTTGGGAAATTATAGTTTTCTCTGTAACAACACCATTGGACCCCCTCTGTAAACTGTTAAATAAGTTGAGGATTAAAAAAACAGCACATAAAAAACAGGCTGTTTTCTGGCCGTCGGATCCGTACCCCCCCCCCACCCCCCCCCCTGACAAAAAATCCTGGATCCGCGCATGATCCACTGGAAAATTACAAAGCTACCAAGCCAGCATTGGTGCATTATCGGCCCGCCGTCAAAATGTCATTTAACGGCGTTTCGCTGGTGGGCCAATAATGACCCGTTTTTTGCGGCATTTTGGATCCTCCCTCCCCATCCACTCATAAACAAAACAATAAAAAAAAAAGAAAATGTCGCGCCAATCGGAACTGCCTCGGCCAATTTCGCGAAATTCCGTGGAATCAGACCACGGATGTACATCGAGGATCTACGTTGATATCGCGGATGATAATGTGACGCTGACGTTATATAACGTTATAGCACTGACGTCACAGAAACCATGTTAGTGTGATTGCAGCAAAACAAACGGCTTAAATGAAGGTTATGTGTTGTTGTTTTTTCAACAAACTATCGCGATATTTTATTGAAAAAAACAACACATAAACTTAATTTTGTCTGCTGATTAAACTTTTCAGATAATCAGAATAATCGATTTTAATAGAGCTGAACCCACATGCTACAGAACTCATTTTCTATACGCCAGTTCCGGCTAACAAAATGGAGCTTTTTTGGTACATATACGCGTAATGCTCCTTACATACACCCGAGCCACGATTCGATTCTCGAATTGTGGCGGACTTTACCGAATGGATCCGCGCATGGCTAAAGAGATCATCCACACTATTAAATACAGTTTAAATTTTTGTTGCACCCCTCTAGGTACCAAGGTTGCTGCTATATATAATATTTTCTCAGTTAACACTCATATTAACTGCATTGTTGTACGTTGCCTGATAAATGTTATTAAATGCCTTAATTATTTCATGAAGACGTTGCACTTTTCAAATGACGGCGCTAATGACGCTTAATCAACACAAAAATCGAAAATTGGCAACCTGGTAAATAGTATATCAGGTTCGCGCGTCTTTTGGTATCAAGTTTACCAGGCTAAGCTTTGAGAACGCTTGTTGAATCGCTCGGCAAGCCTCGCGATATAAACAATCGTTCTAAAAGCCTTGCCTGGTAAACTTGATATCAAAAGCCACTCACCTAGTATTCCTATATCTCGGCAAGCCTCGCGATATAAACAATCGTTCTCAAAGCCTTGCCTTGTAAACTTGATATCAAAAGCCACTCACCTAGTATTCCTATATATTCCTTGCCTGGTAAACTTGATATCAAAAGCCACTCACCTAGTATCCCTATATCTCGGCAAGCCTCGCGATATAAACAATCGTTCTCAAAGCCTTGCCTTGTAAACTTGATATCAAAAGCCACTCACCTAGTATTCCTATATCTCGGCAAGCCTCGCGATATAAACAATCGTTCTCAAAGCCTTGCCTGGTAAACTTGATATCAAAAGCCACTCACCTAGTATTCATATATCTCGGCAAGCCTCGCGATATAAACAATCGTTCTCGAAGCCTTGCCTGGTAAACTTGATATCAAAAGCCACTCACCTAGTATTCCTATATCTCGGCAAGCCGCGCGATATAAACAATCGTTCTCAAAGCCTTGTCTGGTAAACTTGATATCAAAAGCCACTCACCTAGTATTCCTATATCTCGGCAAGCCTCGCGATATAAACAATCGTTCTCAAAGCCTTGCCTGGTAAACTTGATATCAAAAGCCACTCACCTAGTATTCCTATATCTCGGCAAGCCTCGCGATATCAACAAACGTTCTCAATGTCGTGGATACTCCTCGATTTTATGATTGCCTGTACATAGAGATGCAATTTTTATTCATAGAACTAAAATGTTAAAAATATTATTCGTTTAACTTAATTAAGCTGACTTTATTATTGTCACAAGACACTAATGACGTCAACGTAAGTTGACGTTGAACTAATTGTAATAAATAACGTTAGAGATAGTAATGGAGGATAATAACAGTTAAGAAGTTATGGACAATTTTAAGAGTCAAAGAAACTACTATTTTGAAAGGACTTTATAGAAACTTCAAGATATCTATTCTAGGATTACTGATTGTTAAGTATATCATCATTTAATCATATTTGATAAACTTTCTATGTTGCATATAGAGATATAGTTAATAATTAATGTGTTATACTGAGACATTGTTTTGGGCCAAAACCCAGGAACTAACATTGTATAGATATATTCTAAAGGGGAAAATAGAAAGGTGTCACTTCCGCACCTGAAAGGGAAAAGTACTCAATTCAGGAATTATCTGGAAAAGGAACTGTCAGCAGTTAGAACTCTTCTTGCTGTAGAGTACGGGTTCAATTGAATTTCATGACTTAATCAATGAAAATGATAATTATATAAGAATTCTCAATGAACTATTAGAAAAATTGGACACAGCATGTACAGACTTGTCAATAGAGGCAACAAACCAAGACAGAGATCAAGAATATGAACAATTTATTGAAGAAGACAATAGGCTAGCGACCACAGTTATTGACTGCATAAGTGAATAAGAAAGGCGGAAAAGGGCAGTTAACGAACTGATGGTACCAAGAAAATCTGCAGAACCAGCACTGGCAGAACAAGTAGTGCAGCTGCAGACACAGCTAGAACAACTTATGATTGAAAGACAACAAACACAGGAAGGATCAGCAATTCAAGGATCACATCAAAGATCAGTAAACCTCCCAAAACTTGAGATTCCATATTTTAATGGCGGCAAACTAAGATGGTCAGAATTTTGGGATACGTTTGAGGCTACAGTTGATCAAAATAATAATTTATCAAATATTGAAAAGCTGAGCTATCTGAATAGTAAACTGACAGGAGAGGCAAAACAGGCTGTATCGGGTATTTATCTTTCAAATGAAAATTATGAGGTAACAAAGGCACTTCTTAAAGAGAGATTTGGGAGCTCACAATCTGTTATGAATTCCCACTACACGCAACTTATAAACATGAAACCTGCCTTTAACAGTACAAAGGGACTCCGCACTTTATATGACCAATTTGAGAGGCATCTTAGAAGTCTGGAAGCGCTGAAACAAGATACCAACCAGGATGTGTTTGTCAACATTATGACCTCAAAAATACCCAAAGAGGTCTTACTGCAACTACAATTTCAAAGAGGTGCCAAGATTAAGTGGACTGTTGGCCGGTTAAGAGAGCTACTGAGTGACTATATTTCAGTAAGGGAAGAAACAGAGGAACAATGTAACAACACAGAAACAGCTGGGAGTAATCCAGGTGCCATAACTAGGCCACTCAGAAGTTCAACAGAAGCATTGGTAGTAGGCTCAAAGCCATCAACTAGACAAGGTAACTGCAGGTTTTGCAATGGTCAGCATTGGAGTGATGAGTGTCAGCGTTATGCAACAGTAGAAGAAAGGAAACAACGAATAAAAGGCAGCTGCTTTATTTGCATGAAACAGGGTCACAGGCTAGGAGAGTGTGGATTAAAGAAATCATGTGCTTACTGTCATCAATGGAATAATCATCACATAAGTCTATGCCAGCAGAAATTTGGAGCAGAAAACATGGAAAGAGCTCATTTGGTTCAGGAGCTACATGCAGACGAAGATTATGGTATAAATGAAAATGCTCTTCTTTCTTCATGTGAAATGGTCCTGATGCAGACAGCCACTGCTGACATCTCAAATCCACACAGCAAACAGATGCAAAATGTGAGAATGCTTTTTGATACTGGCAGTCATAGAACGTACATTACAGAATCTTTAGCGAAGAGATTAAATCTTAAAAGGGGAGAAGAGTCAGAAATAAATTTAGTCACCTTTGGATCTGAAAAACCCCAAACACAGAAAACTGCTGAGACAACAATTGGCATTCTACTCAAAGGTGGAAGCATAATGAACATCAATGCCAGTGTCGTGCCAAGCATTACAGGATCCATATTAAGACGCCCGGTCCAGTGCAAATCCATACAGAACTGGGAACATTTGTGGAATGAAGACAATCTGGCAGACTCATTTCCTACTGAAAAGGAAGAAACAACTATTGAACTCCTGATAGGTAATGATTATTACTTGGATTTTATTTTACCCCAAAGGGTAGAAGTACAACCAGGATTGTACATGCTGGCATCCAAACTAGGATGGATATTGACAGGACGTACCACTGAGGCTGTTGAAGATACACCAGAATACAACATGCTAATTATGACACATTCTACAAATACAGTGAAAGAAACAAGTCTACCTATGCCAGACAAGTCATTTCCAACAAAGCCCAATCTAGAAGACTTCTGGAGACTAGAATCGATAGGTATCATGGATTCTCCTGTGGATTCTGACAAAGATAGAGCACTAAAAATCTTTAACAAGACCCTTAGATTTGAAGATGAAAGATACAGAGTAACCTGGCCATGGAAAGAAGACAAATCATGCCTGCAAGAAAACCGTGAGTTAGCTTTTGGTAGATTTAAGTCCCTAGTGAAGAAAATGAAAAGCAATCCTCAACTTGTTGACAAATACGATGCAATCATTCAAAACCAACTACAGCTTGGAATCATAGATAGGGTGACCAGCAATGAAAAGGATACAACCAAGCACTACATCCCTCATCATGCTGTTATAAATCCAGATAAGACATCAACAAAGGTTCGGATAGTTTATGATGCATCAGCAAAAATAAACAAAGGCCAGAGAAGTCTGAATGAATGCTTGTATCCAGGACCAACAATGTTAAAAGATTTAACCGGAATATTACTCAGATTTCGCCTGAATAAGATTGCCATTGTTGCGGATATAGAAAAGGCTTTCTTACAAATAGGATTGCTGGAAGATGCTAAAGATGTGACTAGATTTTTCTGGCTGAAGAACAAAAGTCGCCTGACAGTTGAGAACAATATTCAGGTTTATAGATTTAATAGGGTACCATTTGGAATCGTATCCAGTCCTTTTCTACTGGCAGCAACTCTAGATCACCATTTAAAGAATTATGAAAACTCTGCAGCTGAAACTGTCAGAGAAAACATATATGTGGACAATGCTGTTACAGGAAAAGACACTGTAAAAGAAGCTGTTGATTTTTACATAGAAGCAAAGAAAATATTCAGAAAGGCCTCAATGAACCTGCGTGATTGGTTGTCTAATAACAACTCGGTGATGAAAGAAATACCCAGTGATGACAGGGCGAATCGAGGTCCTGTGAAAATATTAGGTCTTACATGGGATATTGAAAGTGATATGATAGGCTTAAATAAGAAAAAACAAAGACAAGTAACAGCAAATCTAACCAAAAGAGAAGTTTTAAAACAGATATCATCAGTGTATGATCCGTTAGGTCTGTTTAGTCCAGTAACACTACAGGGGAAAATATTCTTACAGGCATTATGGAATAAGAGACTTGAGTGGGATGAACCTTTGCCTGTACAAAATGAGATTCAGTGGTTAAAAATAGAAACAAATCTGAGAGAACTGTCGAACTGTTACATTCCAAGATATATAGGACTCTGCGGTGATCACAAGCCAACATCTCAGCTATTAGTATTCTGTGATGCATCTAAATATGCATATGCAGCCACTGTGTATTTACGCCAGCAAACAAGTAATATGTGTATTACCAATCTAATATTTTCAAAGGCAAGATTAGCACCAAACCAAGAAATCAGTATTCCACGCCTAGAATTATTAGCAGCATTAATTGGTGTAAGATGCATAAAGTTTGTAGAGAGAGAATTAAAACTGAAAATAGAACAGAAACATATTTGGCTAGATTCACAATGTGTACTAAACTGGATTGGCAGCAAAAGAACATAAACAAAGTTTGTAGAAAACAGGCTGATAGAAATAAGAAGTGACAGAGAGATAAACTTCCACTACATAGCTTCTTTAGAAAATCCTGCTGACTTTGCTAGTAGAGGCCTTGAGACAGAACAGATTAGGAACAAAGATCTATTGTGGTATGGACCAGAATGGCTACTTTCACCAAGTGATATTTGGCCAACATGGAAACTAAAAAACATGGACAGTGACAATTTTGATAATGATAGCTTGATACAAAATGAATCTGAAATGTTGCCTAAGACTCCAATGTATGAAGCAAGACTTGTAGTTGGGGAGGGTAGCAAGCAACACCAGGATGAAAGTAAGTAAGGTTGCAAAGATCAGGAATCGATACAATCAAGTACCACACCTGACCCAGGATACCAATGGGAAAGTGACAAACTCACAGAAGACACCACAAACGAGAGCCAAGAGGTCAGCCCTTTCCCAGCAGGTGACCATGAAGCACATATAAACAGACGCGCACAAAACATAGCAAACACAAGACAGAACAAAAACATAAAAGATCCACAAAAGAAGTACCGCCTTGAAGCCAAAAAGAGAAATACACCACTAACTATCGACATTCATAGGTTTTCCTCTTTAACAAAGCTACTCAGGGTAACAGCACTAGCACAAAAGTTCATTTATAAACTCAAGAGAACAAATAGATCAAAAAGTTACCTCGACAATGAAGAGATTAACCAGGCTGAAACATTATGGACACGCTATGTTCAGGAGTTACACTTTGGTGATGTCATTGATGCCATACAGAAGAACAAATGCAACAATTTAAAACAGCAGCTTGGTATTTACTTAGACAGAAAAAACATACTCAGATGTTGGGGAAGGATAGAAAATGCAGAGCTAACTGAAGGAGCAAGACTGCCAGTATTGCTTCCAAAGGGAGACAAGTTTACACAATTGTTAATTGACAGAATACACAGAAATTCACTTCATGTTGGAGCTTCTCAGACATTGTCTCTTATTCGTCAGAAATACTGGATACCTCAAGGTCGTTCTGCAGTGAGAGCTGCATTACTGAAATGCTCCGTCTGTAGACATTATGAAGGGGGACCTTACAAAATGCCTTCAATGCCTCCTTTACCTACTAAACGTGTTTCACAATCCTCACCATTTTCTCACAGTGGAGTTGACTATTTTGGACCATTATTTGTCAAATCAAGGTATGAGAACAAAAAGGTATGGGTGTGTCTTTACACCTGTCTAGTTACAAGAGCCATTCATCTGGAGTTGATGTCTGATATGTCAACTGAACAATATCTGCTAGGTTTTAGAAGATTTGTGGCAAGACATGGTACACCAAAAGAAATTATTTCTGATAATGCTTCCCAATTTAAATTAGCTTCTGATGTCATAAACAAACTTTGGAGAAATATTCTGTCAGAAAATGATGTACTTTCTTATGCAACAAATAAGAATATAAAATGGAATTATATTGTAGAGCTAGCTCCATGGATGTTTTTATGAACGATTAATAGGACTGGTGAAACGATCCCTACGGAAAGCAATTGGAAAACTCTGCCTGACCTATGAACAGCTTCTGACCATATTGGCGGAGGTTGAAGCTATCATAAATTCTCGACCGCTTGTGTACGTAGATGATGATATCAACTCCAACATTAGTTTAACTCCATCACATTTCCTGACATTGACTCCTCAGATAGGTATACCAACATGTGATATTGACACTGAGGACAATGATTTCAGCCTGAATGAAAGTTCAGCAGACAAATTATTACTCAAATGGAAGAAGGGGATGAAACATTTAGAATGATTCTCGAAAATTTGGAGAGACGAATATCTCATAAACTTGCGAGAGAGAACGCAGACACAACTGAGAGAAGCCAAGAAAAGATCACAATATCCAGCACAAATAGGAGATGTTGTGCTCATTAAGGATGATTTACCAAGAGAAAACTGGAGAATCGGGAAAATAACTCAACTTATGACCAGTTTTGATGAGCAGGTTCGTTCTGCAAAGGTTATTCTGACTTCCAAACGTATCATCAGTCGTCCTCTTAACCTGCTATATCCAATTGAATGTTCTGATGGAAACTATGATGGAACAAGTGATAAAAACACACCAATTCAAGCACTGAATAATGATGCAGAGACAGTTAGACAGAGACCAAAACGGGAGGCAGCACAGAGAGCTATAAAACGAATAAGAGAACAAATTGATTAACTTTGTTTGTGGGGAGTGTCGTGGATACTCCTCGATTTTATGATTACCTCTACATATAGATGCAATTTTTATTCATAGAACTAATGAGTTACATATATTATTCATTTAACTTAAGTAAATTGACTTTGTTATTGTCACATGACACTAATGACGTCAACGTTAGTTGACGTTGACAACAATTGTTATAAATAACGTTAGAGATAGAAAAATGGAGGATAATAACAGTCAAGAAGTTGTGGACAGTTTTTAGGAGTCAAAGAAACTACTATTTTGAAGTGACTTCATAGAAACTGCAGGATAACTACTCTAGGATTACTGATTGTTAAGTATCATCATTTAATCATATTTGATAAACTGTCCTATGTGGCATATGGAGAAGTAGTTAATAATTAATGTGTTATACTGAGACATTGTGTTTATTTATTGTGTTTGCCACATATTTGGCGCCGAAACCCGGGAATGTGTCTTATGTAGGGACACAACACAGTGACGCTGGTGAGGCTCGAACCCGCACCCCTTCGGTCTCGAGTCAAGCACCAATATTAGTGCAATAACCCATAATATCCCATTGGCCGCCTATATAAAATTTCTAAACATTACCTCTCACCAATAGTAAAGGTTTTTCAGAATTCACTGCCTCGCTGGCTGACTGCAGGTTGCAAGCCTCACAATAGATTATTTTGTTATTATCAGTTTCAGAGGGTGTGAATGTGTAAGTGATGTCAGTTGTTTCCTCTTTCTCCACTGATCCAATATACCAGACAATTGTAGGAGCTGGCTTGCTGTTACTGGGTAAAACTTTGCAAGTAAGTGTAGTTGGTTCATTAACATTGACTTCTATTGGCCCGCCATTAATTATTGTACCATCCTCCTTCTGAAGCAGAGCACTGGCAACTTGCACTGAAACACCAAAAAACGAAACATATAAATGTTCAATTTATATTGTACCGTTCTGTATTTCAAGCTCTAATCACTCAGATTACATCACTATCATTGATGTTTTTTTTGTGTTGTGTTGTTTATTCTGTTGTTGTTTTTGCTTCATAGGGACTAATATACTGGACAAAAGTTTTAATCGGCCACGTGTGTTTTTACCGATTTTCTGAAAAGCTGTGAGCACTATATCAATTTCATTTGCACTACCGAATAGGTCAGCCTATCAGTAAATGATACCAGAAAACGGCTAAGCAAAAGTCATTAAATTGTATCCGGGAGGCTATGCCGAATACGGGTACCCTCAATTTCAAAATTCACAAGAATTTGCATACGATGGTGGAGTAATTTTTGACATATTGGCCAATAGCAGCGAGTTCAATGCAGATGGAGTGATCATTTCAACATTTTAGTGTTCAATATGAGTTTGGCTTTTAAACTGAAAACGTTTTGCTTGTGAAAGGGGGTTATTTCAAAAAGTCACGACTCGCAAATTATGCCAAATGAGAAATTTGAAAATGAGGGTACCACTATTCAAATTGGCATCCTGCATGTACTGTTAAACATTTTGTCAATAACTTTACTGTCTAGAGACAATGACACGTCTTAATATTTCGAGACGCAAAAAGACTAGTCACAGCATTTCACGTTTTGAAGAAAATTAATAAAATGCAGGTGGCCGGTTAGACCTTTGGCTAGTATATGTATACTTAAGGAATAAAGAAACGCAACAAACACTTCAAATCATTGTAAGCATACAATATGATGCAAGTTTCAGTGCAAATGATATTTATCCATATGAGCAGTATGTGTCCGTCAAATTACAGCAGGTTCAACGTCATTATCGATTACGTAATCATTTTGGTATGCGCGTAACCAGCCTGACCCCCGTAGTAAATTGCTGAAACAGGGTCAATAAAAGCAAAGTTTGAATCAACCATCGTTTTATTGTTTTAAAAAGTCTTAGCATAGATTGCGGATCAAGGAAATGATCAAATGGCGACGTTTCTGTAGGATTCTGAAACGGCTTAACGTCATTAACGTCAACTCTGAATACTGCGTGAAACGCGTAAACTTTCTTTTCTGCTTGATCTTTATTCATTACAAGGACGTTTTGTTCAAGAATTACGACTTGAGATCTTTAGACGTCAAAAAACCTCAATTCTGACGTCAAAGTTCGATATCCTACGTTTTAATGGTTTTCATGATGTTTATATGTTTTTCTACTGATAAATTGGTCCAGTGGCAAAATTTAGGTTACAGTTAAAAAGTTTGGTGTTCACTTTCGGCATGTAATTAGGTGTTTTCTCTTGCATTATGCCGTGTTTTGTTTGGCTAACGTCAATATAAACACCTTACCAGCGTATTTCTACGGTATCTCAAAAGTCAGTTTTTCCCAAGAAAGCACGTTCTGATGCCTCTAGGTTTATCTTATCACGTATATTCACCAGCAACCCAAACCCGACGGCTCTAAGTGACGTTTATCGTTTATTCACTACCATTGTGTATCTTGCCATTCAAGTAGCGTGCTTTGACGCAATACTTGACTGCATTACGAATGTGATTGGACGTTTGTTTAATTTGCACATTGTCAGGTCGACGCCAAACAACCAAACATGGAAAAGATGGGGGTTCTTGATCTTTATTCTGACGTAAACGTCACATTTTACGTTTTCATATGTTTGCATCTTGAAGCGTTAAATGTAGCGTTAAAATGACGTTTTGGTATTTCATCACATTCTATAAATACTCAATAAGAAATTTTCAAAAGAGATTTCACCAAACCGTCATTAAAACACGCAAAAAAAATATTTTTGTCTGTTGCGTTTCTTTATTCCTTAAGTATATATTATTCCATTAAATTATGACATAAATTAATTTATATGAATTGTTGATAAAAAAAAAATAAGATCATATAAGAATCATATATATAAAATAGATTAAAGCTCATAAAAGAAAGAAAAAAAATGATGTGAACCATGAATCTCTTATACATAAATATACTCACACCAAATGCGTATGTATGTATATACATTACGTATGCATGCACGCACGAACACACGCATACATACATAATCATGAAGCAACCATTTATTGAATTGCTTGTTTTATTTACCTATATATATATATTGTATGGACCAGTACATATTTTGGTACATGTACTTACCACACCTGCGAGCAGCAATTTAGGGCTCAGATTAGTCTGTGCATCCAGGTAGTCTTGCTGCAGAACCTTTGCTTTTCACACACACAAATAATGGATGTAGATGAAGAATCAGACCAAATTTAAGGAATCGAGATTTAAGGTATCTAGCTTCACTGAATACGTTAACATGAACGTTTAAATGAGGCTTTTGCGTATATGCGATAGTACTAAAATATTGCGTGCTGGTCCATATCCTAAATTTACTGTTTGGGATGTGGTTGGGGCTAAGTAGGAGATTGTGAGGAAACAAGTTGTGATGTGAAAAACTGGTTTGGGTTGTGGTCTGGGGTGCGAACTTGGACACACAACTTATTCACGCACATTACTGTCTTATTATTAACACTTTCACTGCCAAACTCGAAATTTTAAGGCACAGTTGATAGACGTCTATTTTTAACAGTTATAATACGCAACTCTTTGTTCTTTATTTCAAACTGCTTAGGGGACATAGTACTATCGTATACGGAGGTATATGCAATTTTCTGTACAAGAATTGACTTTACAAACGTTTTTGTAATGTCATTAGATTTCGCGAAAATCAAATATATCGAAAAAATGTCCGTGGGGATGATAAACAGGATGCATTAAGCCCTTCAACCGCTATATTTTGATTTATATCTGATGAAACAATATATCAGAATAAATCCTGATGTTTGATGCTTGATGTAGATGGATGTTTTATCTACTTTTGCATAAAATAGTTTTTTATAGGCATTTTTCATATTTTCAATATGGCTCCTAAAATGGTCGCCAAAGGTCACGTGATTATCTTTTTTTTTATTATTAGTTCATATAAAAGTTTTAAATAGTAGCAACATTCTGTGAAAGTTTCACAGCGATAGGTTGAATGGTTCTGGAGTTCTCTGTGTTGAACCCATAAACCCTCAATATTCAGGAGTCCTTGAAACAAGCGTGGCACTGATGTATTTTTTTAGGTGCTTGGCAGCGAAAGTGTTAAGTGAATTAATATAAATATGGAGAAAAATACTAATAAAGGGGAATAACTCAAAATATATTGAGGCTAGAGTTATGGTTATTGTTTATTGCACCCCATCCCCATTTAGTTATGTATGTTTTGTTTGGTTTGTGGTTTAACGTCCCAGTCATCTGAACAGAAAGGCATGGTTTTTATTTCAAATACTCTGAGCCTGGAGCAAATATTGACGATCTTCTGAGGATCATGACAATCTCGCCAGGCTACTAGAGAGACAAATTCTGTCGTCAAGACATAGATTCAACGATTCAACGGCTATACGGAAGACCGATTGTGTTGATTTATGACGTAAAGTTTGGAAAGGTTTATAATAATAATAATAATAACTAGAGCAGAAGTCGATGGTAGACCATCGCAAATACCCGCTTTTTGACCAAAAACCTTTACCTTGGGGTCAAGGTCACATACAATGTAGCTCAGTACCTTCAACATAATATGAAATATGCACCTGTAAAGTTTGAAGTTGCTATGTCCTATGGTTAAGGAGAAGAAGTATTTACAAAAAATACACTATATGACCTTGACCTATGGGTGAAGGTCACACTAAATGTTGTCTAGTGCCCTCCAAATCATATGACCTTTTCACTTGCAAAATTTGAAATTGCTACGTCCAACAGTTTAGGAGAAGATGCATTTACAAGAAAGCACATTATTTGACCTTGACCTTCAGGTCAAGGTCACACTAAATGTTGCCCAGTGCCCTCTACATCATGTGACCTATGCACCTAAAGAGTTTGAAGTTACTGCATCAAAAGCTTTGAGAGGAGAAGCATTTACAAGAAATTCAATATTTGACCTTGACCTTGGGGTCAAGGTCACACAAAATGTTGCCCAGTACCCTCTACATCATGTGAACCATCCAGCTACAAAGTTTGAAGTTGCTAGGTCTAACCGTTTAGGAGGAAATACATTTACAAGAAAATTCAATATTTGACCTTTGACCTTGACCTTGGGGTCAAGGTCACACATAATGTTGCCCAGTACCCTCTAAACCATGTGACCTATTCAGCTACAAAGTTTGAAGTTGCTACGTCTAACCGTTTAGGAGGAGATACATTTACAATAAAATACAACATTTGACCTTTGACCTTGACCTTGGGGTCAAGGTCATACGAAATGTTGCTCAGTACCCTCTACATCATGTTACCTATTCAACTACAAAGTTTAAAGTTGCTACCTCTAACGGTTTAGGAGTAGATACATTTACAAGAAACGTGACGGACGGACGTACGTACGCACGGACGGACAGACGGACGGACGGACAGACGGACAGACAGACGGACGGACGGACGACGGACCGACTTTGACACGAAATTAATATACCCTTTTTTCTAAAGAAAAAAGCGGGTATAATACTAAAAATAATAATAATAATAATAATAATAATAATAATAATTTAATAATTGTAACCGAGTGTTTTACTACAGTGTCACGAGCCAATTGTTATTGTTGTTGTTGTGTGAGGGCTCCAGCCCAATAAGGCTCAACAGCTTACTTAAAAGCTGAGTTTATAATGAGCTTTTAAAACCACGTTAAAATAAGCGTAGTTATAAAATTCTTGCAGTAGCCATAAAAGTTAATATAAAAGTTCACAGAGATTCACAGTTTAAAATTCCTATACTAGCGATAATACAATTCTTCGCGGGAATAGAGATCACATCCATACACTTTTTCTTCAGTCAGCAAGTTTGTGTGTAAATTCCTCGTGTCAACTAGCAGAATTATTTCATTATGACACTTATAGGGTGAGTTAAGTCCAGTTACAGCTTACTGTCCGAATTTGGCAGTATTCATATTCAAATAGTATTATTATTATTATCAAGAGGTATCTTAATAATACAAGCATAAAAACAGTTTTTAATTAGCAGCAACATATATACACCATGCAGGGATGTTATTTACAATCGACAGATACCACAACCATACAACTAAGTGCCAATTTCCATCTGATTTACATTGTCAATGCTCATTTAAATACAATCTGGGACTAGGAGCTATTTTCATGGCCACTCGAAGTTGAATCGCAATGCGGTAACCCTTCCGATTGGCCAGGACGCACAAACCCGGGTCACAACGTCTAATATACTAATCTTCCCTTAAGCATACGCTGTGGGTACTCAAAAGAACCGCCTCCTTGGGACTGTTCCCTCGAGCACACACAACACACGCCTATGCCAAAGTCCAGTTAAACAGCTAAAACCCCAAGATCACAATAATTCTTTTTCTAAATCCATGATCCCCCACTCGTTACCTTAACACATGTAACCAGAATTTACACCCCATCCCCCGGCCATGCCACGTCATTGGTTCTCAAAGGGACCCATATAAAGAGAAAGCCCTAAAGTTACTGATGATTTCGCAGAGATGAATGCCACGGATGCCCAGCAGGGCCAACTATATGAGTCCTCCGTGCATCCAAAGTATACAACCAACTTTCATAAGCCTATTTCCTAATGACCAAACCCAGGATTTTTCGATTTAGGATTAACTCAAAGCATTCATTCCGTGACCATTTCTCAAGCAGCAGCAGCATGGCATCGTCTATTTCTACCAGACCATCATTGGCCAGAACTTAGCTATCCAAAATAACCTGTGTCAAGTATTGTGGGTTTTCAATCACCATCCTTATAACGGGTTCTTGGTGCACAATATTGAGCCTAGTTTATCTATCAAGCCCTGTCTGCTCTCTGCAAGCCTTGTGCATACTGCCAGAAAGTGCACACGGTCCTCAGTCCTCGTGCCACAGAGAGGACAGCATGTGTTGACCTTTTACTGATTGAAACGGGCCCTATTTTCTCGAAGGATGAAAGTGCCGGTCAATAGCAATAGTATGCCACTGTGCCACACACAACACTAAGCTATGAACTACCAAAATCACAACTTATAACTCAGAATGTCTGTCTGTCCGTCAGTCAAGCTTTCCTGTCTGCTCTGTAACTTAAAAAAGGGTTTAGATGTCTTTAGTATTAGCCAACATCAATGGGTTGAAATGGCATGCAAAATGCAAGAAACCTAGCTCTGGATTAACTATTTTTGAGTTATGGCCCTCTGATATATAGTTGATTTTTGGATTTAATTGTGTCTGCTCTGTAACTTTAAATACTCACGAAACTTCATACAAATACAAACTATCATTACACAACATGCATAATGCAAGAACCATAACTCTATATTGCCTATTTTGGAGTTATGGTCTTTTTAAACAGAATATAGTAGATATTGCGATTCAATAAGGTCTGCTCTGTCACTTGAAAATTCTTTGTAAAAGTTTATGCAAATATTAACCAGTATTAGAAAACTTTCAGAATGCAAGAACAGTAACTCTGGATGATTGTTTGAAATTATGGCCCTTTGGAGCCAAAAATTGTAGACTTTTTGATTTTTATTGTGTCGCAAGACTTGCAACAAAGATGATGTGTTGTTGTTGTACAAGCCTTAGGCACTTTAAATGCCATCAATTAATCGTTAACGGTTGTTACAAATACCATTCAGTTGTCCCTTGCATAAATAACATCGTATGCTACACCATGGTTGGGTGGGGAAGGGAGGTTTTCTTTAATCCAGTAGAAGACTTATGTATTGCATAGCAATACAACATTATCATGTTTTACTCAATTCTTTTCATGCTATTCAAGACAACTGTTGTCTTCTCTCTCATCTGCTTATGTACTGCCTATATTGCAAGCAAATCGACCCAAGATTAGACAGTTCGTTTTGGAGCAGTCTGGTCATGGTTCATAGTGTTCGTTTCTGTGATAAAATGGTGTGCAATTGAATTTTGCAAACTTGCAGCAAACATAAAAACTATAAAGCAGATGACTTTTTCTAGACAAAATAAATGTAAGCAGGAAAAGAGAGTTAAGGAGATGACAAATTATTTTTTCTTGTTGTCGGATGAGCACTTCAGAACCTATGATCCACTGGTTTGTAAGTTTTTAGATATTTTCATTTATAAATGGTGTAGTCAGAAAGGCTTTATGTTTGCAAGTGTATGGCGAGAGTTTAAACACCAATAAAATCAATGAAAATAGTATCTAAATTATGTTGATAATTACATTTTTTTTTCAGAAATCTTTCACAGCTTAGAAGGAATTATTTAGACAGAAGACCATTTTTTGAATGACTTTAAAAGTTTTGATCATTTTTCAATGCAGATGGGCGAAGTTAAAGAGCAAGCAGAAGAGGAAGATAGTGTCATACAATTCCAATAGACATTAAAGCCAGTAATGTCTACCCTGTCATGCCTACACCATGGATGAAAGTTTCCAGGATTATTCCTAAATTCAGAGTTTTGAGACTGACTTTCTACGGAAAGTCAGGCTCAAAATAATGAATTTGCAGATTATTATTGCTTCTGATTTATTTTTAGATTATCTTAAGATAACTGACCTTTTAAACTTTTTATTGTTGATATTTTATATAGGCATACTACAAGTTATAAGAATTGATTTTGGAAATTTTGAAATTTCACCCTTGCTTTATTCAATTCACTGTTACATGCTTGGAAACGGCTGACCTCTTGGCTCTCGTTTGTGGTGTCCAACTGTGAGTTTGTCACTTTCCCATTGGTATCCTGGGTCAGGTGTTGTACTTGATTGTATCGATTCCTGATCTTTGCACCTTACTTACTTTTGCTATTACATTAAACAGTAGAACACGGAATTCCATGTTGTTATCTGTTTTTGGAATGTTTCTACTTTATGGGTCCGTATAGTAAGAGTTGAGTGTTATGACATCTGCATATGTTATTGCATGACCTTTGTCCCCATATCTCCATTCAAAATTTCGAGGACTGTTTGGCTGGTTGTCTGTTATTCTTGCAATATATCTTGGTCTAGATTTGTTCCAGTACCTATCTAAAGCAACAGGCAAATTCAGTAGAGGCTAGACACAAGTGGTAAAGTAGAAACTACTCCTATTTCACTTACAGACTAGGCTCAGTGGTTATAACACGTTTTCAAATTCAGCTGAACTGAGCATGAAATTTAGCATACTTATATACATGTATGTTAAAATCCCAACAATCATTGGCATTTTAGCATGTATATGCATGATAAACACAATCCTCTGAGTGTTTGAAAGCAAGAAAAGTCTTCATTTTTAGCATTTTAGTTTTATGAGGGTTTGAAATTTGAGTTGAGCATGAAAAAAGTTTTATAACCACGGGCCCTATAGAGATGTTGGACTATAAACTAGGCAATACATTAAGTCCTGATTCTGATATGATTTTTACACAAAAAATAGTCATATAAGTTTTATATGTAAATTAATGCATGTGATAATAATGTGTGGTGAATTAAGTTTTGCAACATTTTTTTATAATTTTCATATACAGAGCATTACACATCATCCTCATGTGACTGCATTTTTATATAAATTTCATATACAGGCGCTCATATACTAGGCCAAAAAAGAAACGTCGCACATAAAGATTAAAGATTAAAGATATTACGCGTTAAATGAGAGTTACAAAATTTCATCTGCTATCTATGATTCGCTACTATTCCTGCCACACATTATTCCCATTGTTTTATTGGGCTCAGTCAACCCAAACCAGTGTACTGACTGTCTTTTTATTTTCAAGTGTTTCACGTGCCCATTCATTTAATTTAGATTTACTCATGTAATAACTACTGAAATCACTAGTCTTATATCCAATGTGCTTGAAAACATTTTAAAAATTTAAAATTAAAAGATACGCATTGTTAATTTACGATGCCAAAAACGGACACATGTTGAACGCGAAAAGGCGATAAGAATGTTATAAGCTAACGTGACGCCATCGGTGATAGCCCAACAATTTCGATGCCATGCAAGGATAATTGAACATCTTAGAAAACGTTTCTGACAAATTAGAAAAATGTCAGACCGTGCAAATTCATGACGTCATCGGATAAAGACGCGATGTTAAGATCGATAAAATCGTAGGTTTAAACCGGTGTCATGGCCGACTGCACCAGGCGCGAAATTAGATGAAGTGAATAAAAAAATAAGTTGTGGGGGATAAAATGATGTCAAATAAGTAGTTTGAGCCTAGAAAATGCAGAAATAATAACAAGAGACACAAACAAGTATTCTAACCTTATCTTTAACCTTACCAAATATACAGTTCGACGTTTTGAACTCAGAGAGGCGGCGTGTGTTACCCCACCCATCATACTTTCATCAGAAGAAATATACCAACAAGACTAAGTTGACCCATAGGTAATCTTTCTGAATTTTAATCTGACAATAGCATATATACTACATACATAAATTGTGGCAAGATGTCCCAAAGCAGACAAAGTAGACAAAACCTAAAATCTGGTGGACAGGACAGTCCCAAAAGTACTGTTAAAGTTGCACCCATAGGAGAGGGGAGAGGGGCTGATACTGATTTTGCTAAATTTCGAGACGATATGCATAGTATGTTTACGCAGCTAGATCTGAAGATTGGCTCAAGAATTCAAAAATTAGATGATAAATTTACCAGTATTTTTGAGGAATACAGAAAAGATTTAGAGGCCATCAAGCAAGATGTAAGCCTAACCAGAAAAGATTTAACAAAGGTGGTAACAGATGTGGAAGAGATTAAAAAGGGCCTAGAATTCCAATCAGAAATAATTTCAAAACACAAGAGAGAACAGGAAGACAATTTAACTAAGATGCAGAATGAGATGGATTTAAAGATTAAGGAGCTGAATGAGAAGCTGTTGCTATTAGAGAAACATGATAGGAAATATAACCTACTTTTTTATGGAATCCCAGAGGAGAGAGGTGAAGACCTGTTTGAGAAAATGAGACAACTGTTCTTAGATGTCTTAGACATATCTGCCTCCAGAGTAGATGGTATGTTCTTTATGAATGGTCACAGATTGCCCTCTGAGCCAGCATCAGGTCCAAGACCTGTGTTAATTAAGTTCTGTTCATTTGAGGATAGAGAGATAGTTCTCTCAAAGGCATACAAACTGGCAGGGAGCAGAAGAAGGATATTAACTGATCTGCCAGTTGTTATGAAAAGAGAAAGGGGTAGGTTAGCAAAACAGGCATATAAGATCAGACAAGATGAGAAATTGCAAACTAGGATCAAGGAAAAGGGACTATCTGTATGGCTTGAAGTAAGAAAAGATAGAACTGACAATTGGGTGAAAAGAGTTATCTCTATTGACTAAAATAATTTCTAGTGATTTACAATAAAGTCTCTCGCAGCATGAACTTATACATGATATAATTCAATGATAAAACAGACACAATAATCTCTGTACCTGCTTATAGACAGGCACAAAAGCATATAAGAGTGGTTACAGAAGTAAACAACTCAACCATATCAAAACTTACATCATAATATCAGACAGTTCCTATGCAAAGTACACAGTACAAATACACAAATGACCACTGTAATAATTTACCCTATACCATAATGTGAGTGATATGGAGTGAATGATGACAGTGGACACTTTGAAATATGTATAGCTTGACCAATACTGAGGGTCTTAGAAAATAATTTAAACCTAAAGAAAAGTATCCCATACTACAGATGGTCCAAGACATGTATTATAATCTATCTCATGGTGTAAGAGCATCTATTATATCTGAAGGGACACAAATATATGGTGCAATCATCTCAAACAATAAAATAAAAAATGTATATTTATTTTTATGAAGCTCTGATGAAATGCTGTCATGCTACAATACATGTAGAATGGCATGGTAATAGTCTTTCTAATAGCATAATTCTGATGCTATTGGGCAGACTATTGTTTTGGCCATTTTCCCCCAAGAAATATATAAAGAAATAAAACAAAATAATGAAATAAAATATCTATTTATTTTGATGAAGCTGTGATAAAGGGCTATCATTATGATCAACCTTCCATACAGGTAGAATGCCAAGGTCATGGTCTGTCCAACAGTATAATTTTGATGCTGTTGGGCAGACTGTTTCTTTGGACATTCCCCCCCCCATCCAAAAATATATAAAGAAATTAAAAAAATAATGAAATAAATATATATTTTTCTTTATGAAGCTGTGATAAAATGCTATCATTATTATCAACCTACAAAACATATACATAGCAGTATAAGTTTGATGCTGTCAAGCAAACTATAGCTTTGGACATTTTTCCCCAAAAATATATGAAGAAATAAAAAAATAATGAAATAAAAATATCTGGTTTTTATGAAGCTTTGATAAAATGCTATCATTATTATCAACCTACAATACATATAGCATGACAAGGTTAATGATCTGTCCAATAGCATAATTCTGATGCTGTTGGGCAGACCATTGCTCTGGACATTTTACCCAAAAATATATACTCAACGTCAGTGAAAAGTTACCAGTAAATCACATACACTTAACATAGGGCAATATTTAGTTCATCCTGTACGAAGAACTGCGGATACTTAAGCACTCAATTTTATGGCATAGGGTGCCATGCATCACCACTATGGAAAACGGTATCCATCACACCCGGATGCATTGTAATCATTCCTTGACAGACCCCTGCAGTTTCCATTGCATTGTATAGGAAAATGCAAAGTTTTGGTGCTACCTTAGAGTTTGATCCTCATTTTTCGCGTTTAATGGGATAACCTAAACCATTTTGGTGGCGTTTTCAATGAAAATGTCTAGGGCATGTTCTGGCATGTTGTCCTCTGAAATGATGATTTCAAATTCTTAAAAAACTGCAAAAAACATAAAATGCACGTGCATCACGGGCACCATAGTTCTAAGGGTCGTGTAACTGTTTTATCTCTTCAAATCAGCTTGTCATTGACCAGAAACATGAACGTAATAGTAGTCAAAGAGCTGCATTATATAATTTCCGAAATATCGAAACTTTGATACTGGTAACTTTTCATTGACGCTGAGTATATAAAGAAATAAAACAAAATAATGAATAAAAATTTCTATTTATTTTGATGAAGCTGTGATAAAATGCTATCATTATTATCAACCTACAATACATATAGAATAACAAGGTAATGGTCTGTCTAATAGCATAATTCTGATACTGTTGGACAAACTATTGCTTTAGACATTTCCCCCCCCCCCCCCAAAATATATAAAGAAATAAAACAACATAATGAAACAAAATATCCATTTATTATTGATGAAGCTGTGATAGAATGCTATCATTATTATTAACCTACAATACATGTAGATTGACAAGGTAATGGTCTGTCTAATAGCATAATTCTGATGCTGTTAGGCATACTATTGCTCTGGACATTTTACCCAAAAAGCATATAAAGAAATAAAACAAAATAATGAATAAAACTGTCTATTTATTTTGATGAAGCTGTGATAAAATGCTATCATCATCATCAACCTACAATACATGTAGAATGACAAGGTAATGGTCTGTCTAATAGCATTAGTCTGGTACTGTTGGGAAAACTATTGCTTTGGGCATTGTACCCCAAATATATATATATATATATATATATATATATAAAGAAATAAAACAAAATATAATGAAATAAAAATGCCTATTTATTTTGATGAAGAATGACAAGGTAATGGTCTGTCTAATAGTATAACTCTGATGCTGTTGGGCAGATGATTGCTTTAGACATTTCCCCCAATATATATAAAGAAATAAAACAAAATAATGAAATAAAAAATGTCTATTTATTTTGATGAAGCTGTAATAGAATGCTTTCATTATTATCAACCTACAATACATGTAGAATGACAAGGAAATGGTCTTTCTAATAGCATTAGAATGGTGCTATTGGGCAAGCTATTGCTTTGGGCATTTTACCCCAAAGATAATTAAAGAAATAAAACAAAAAAATGAAATAAAAATGTCTATCTATTTTGGTGAAGCTGTGATAAAATGCTTTCATTATTATTAACCTAGAATACATGTGAGAATGACATGGTAAATGATCTGTCTTATAGCATAATTCTGGTGCTGTTGGGCAAACTATTGCTTTGGACTTTTTTCCCAAAAAATATATAAAAAAGTAAAACAAAATAATGAATAAACTGTATATTTATTTGATGAAGCTGTGATAAAATGCAATCATCATTATCAACATACAATACATGTAGAATGACAAGGTAATGGTCTGTCTAATAGCATTAGTCTGGTGCTGTTGGGCAAACTATTGCTTTGGACATTTCACCCCAAATATATATAAATAAATAAAACAAAATAATGAATAAACTGTATATTTATTTGATGAAGCTGTAATAGAATGCTTTCATTATTATCAACCTACAATACATGTAGAATGACAAGGAAATGGTCTTTCTAATAGCATTAGAATGGTGCTATTGGGCAAGCTATTGCTTTGGGCATTTTACCCCAAAGATAATTAAAGAAATAAAACAAAAAAATGAAATAAAAATGTCTATCTATTTTGGTGAAGCTGTGATAAAATGCTTTCATTATTATTAACCTAGAATACATGTGAGAATGACAAGGTAAATGATCTGTCTTATAGCATAATTCTGGTGCTGTTGCGCAAACTATTGCTTTGAACTTTTTTCCCAAAAATATATTAAGAAATAAAACAAAATAATGAATAAACTGTATATTTATTTGATGAAGCTGTGATAAAATGCTATCATTATTATCAACCTACAATACATGTAGAATGACAAGGTAATGGTCTGTCTAATAGCATAATTCTGATACTGTTGGGCAAACTATTGCTTTGGACATTTTCCCCCCAAAATATATAAAGAAATAAAACAACATAATGAAACAAAATATCCATTTATTATTGATGAAGCTGTGATAGAATGCTATCATTATTATTAACCTACAATACATGTAGATTGACAAGGTAATGGTATGTCTAATAGCATAATTCTGATGCTGTTAGGCATACTATTGCTCTGGACATTTTACCCAAAAAGCATATAAAGAAATAAAACAAAATAATGAATAAAACTGTCTATTTATTTTGATGAAGCTGTGATAAAATGCTATCATCATCATCAACCTACAATACATGTAGAATGACAAGGTAATGGTCTGTCTAATAGCATTAGTCTGGTACTGTTGGGAAAACTATTGCTTTGGGCATTGTACCCCAAATATATATATATAAAGAAATAAAACAAAATATAATGAAATAAAAATGCCTATTTATTTTGATGAAGAATGACAAGGTAATGGTCTGTCTAATAGTATAACTCTGATGCTGTTGGGCAGATGATTGCTTTAGACATTTTCCCCCAATATATATAAAGAAATAAAACAAAATAATGAAATAAAAAATGTCTATTTATTTTGATGAAGCTGTAATAGAATGCTTTCATTATTATCAACCTACAATACATGTAGAATGGCAAGGAAATGGTCTTTCTAATAGCATTAGAATGGTGCTATTGGGCAAGCTATTGCTTTGGGCATTTTACCCCAAAGATAATTAAAGAAATAAAACAAAAAAATGAAATAAAAATGTCTATCTATTTTGGTGAAGCTGTGATAAAATGCTTTCATTATTATTAACCTAGAATACATGTGAGAATGACAAGGTAAATGATCTGTCTTATAGCATAATTCTGGTGCTGTTGGGCAAACTATTGCTTTGGACTTTTTTCCCAAAAAATATATAAAGAAATAAAACAAAATAATGAATAAACTGTATATTTATTTGATGAAGCTGTGATAAAATGCTATCATCATTATCAACATACAATACATGTAGAATGACAAGGTAATGGTCTGTCTAATAGCATTAGTCTGATGCTGTTGGGCAAACTATTGCTTTGGACATTACACCCCAAATATATATAAAGAAATTAAACAAAATAATGAAATAAAGGTGTTTATTTATTTTGATGAAGCCGTGATAAAGTGCTATCATTATTATCAACCTACAATAGATGTAGAATGATAAGGTATTGGTCTGTCTAATAGCATAAGTCTGATGCTGTTGGGCAAACTATGGTTTTGGACATTTTTTTTTTTTTTATTTTTTTGTTTTTTTTTTCAAAAAATATATAAAGAAATAAACTCAAATTGTGAAATAAAAAAATATTTATTTACTTTGATGAAGCTATGGTAAAATGCTATCATTTGTATCAATATATAATACATATAGAATTAAAATGTCATTGTCTGTTTAATAGCATAAATATGATGATGTTGGGCAGAGTATTGATTTGGACATTTTCCCCCAATTAATATATAAAGAAATAAAACAATAAGGAAATGAAATATATATTTTTATGAAGCTGTGATAGAATGCTATCATTATTATCAACCTACAATACATGTAGAATGACAAGGTAATGGTCTGTCTAATAGCATGATTCTGATGCTGTTGGGAAAACTATTGTTTTGGTCATTTTCCCCCAAATGTATATAAAGAAATAAAACAAAAAAAATGAAATAAAAATATCTAGCTATTTTGATGGAACTGAGACAAAATGCTTTCACTATTATCATTCTACACCACATGTAAATTGACAAGGCAATGGTCTACCTAACAGCATAACTTTGATGCTATTTGGCAAACTATGGCTTTGGGCATTTTCCCCCAAATATACATAAAGAAATAAAACAAAATAAAGAAATAAAAATATCTATTTATTTTGATGAAGCTGATGTGATAAAATGCTATCATTATTATCGACCTACAATTTAAGTAGAATGACATGGTAGAAGTCTATCTAATAGCATTGGTCTTATGCTGTTGGACAATTAATATTTGTTACACATGTACCAAAAAGCAGTTGCGATGATGTGTGGTCTACTTGTGAATCTGTATACATGTAGTATATAAAGTGCAGATTATTCAGGATCAATACCTATTGCTAGTGAATAGAGGTTGATAATGGGTGCTGTTCTTATTTTATCACCTAGTCTGTGTAAATGGGTGTACTATCTTTTCAGTTATATCCTCATTACTTTACAATACAAAATCTGAAAATAATAAAGACTTACCCTATGATCGTTGTACACTCCAATTACTAATCCAGCTGCACATATCCATATATAATTCATTTGCTGTCCATATACACTAAAATACTGCCAAGTATAACCATTTACTGGATCACTATATATACTTCATGGATCCACTTCATAAGTATTTGCTCTGGACACTAAAAGGCTCCGGATCAAGTGATTAGACTTAGTTTCATTCTATAGTCTGAATGTTGTTTTTGTGTTATTGATTTTTATTATTTAATTGTATGATTTTGTAACGACGAACTGTGAAGATCATGATGACAGGTAGTAGCATTTCGTGTCGTCTTTATATCTGGTAATTTATCAAATATAACTTATGTGTTCATATCTTCACAGAAATAGGGCGTTTTTATATTGTGTGGACAAATATGGGATACCATCCAATTCGACCTATTAGGTGAGTTCACGCAAAACATGTACTCAAAATGCATCAACTCGAACCAATATGTTTTGAAAGTCCCCGAAAGTAACTCCTCTAAATACGGACCTTGGTGGACAAAGATATGCTTACATGTATGTTTATACAGAAAATGCCTTTATACATGTAGATGAATTTTATAAATAGTCGATGGTATCAAAAATTAAAACGCTCGAATCACGTGTCAGTTTCAATTGACAGGCGCGACTATCGAGGATAGAGGATGCAGAATGGTCCTGTATACAAACAGATATTTCGACTTAGCTTAACTTAATGTTGTAACATTAGTAGTAACCAGCTTCACCCCAGGTATTTTGGTAGAAGGTGGGATCCTCTATGGAAAGCCACATAAGTAGCAATTTCGTCGGGGTCTACGCGATTTGCCATTTATTAGTAGCAATTTTCGTGGTAAACTACATCGTTTTGACCTAGGGCCCCCCCGGGTCAAATGTGGACTGCTCCAGAGAATCAACATTTTATTTAAATTGAATGGATCTGCGACCCCTTGAGTTGCATGGACGGTGCTATATCTGTTGTGTCGATACCCGGAGTGAGTAGGTAGACCCTACAATTAATTGATAAGCAGTCGAAGCTCACTAGTGCAATACTTATTAATTAATTAATTAATTAATTAATTGGTTAATCAGTTATTCCTTAAACAAGGTTAAAACGAGTCAACTAGAACTATAGTAATATAACCTGTACAACATAATATCTAAAATAGGTATGTTGAAGATGGTTGAAAGTGTGTCTCATTGAGATGCTTCTTTTGAGCACCAAAACATAAAACATATATGCCTTGATGTAAAATTAATTAAACGCTAATAATGTAACCCTCTTTGTAAACCGTAGTACCTTTATGATACTTCAAAGTACACGATGGTTTTAGTAGAACATCCTAATACATTTTAATATAACACATTTTACACTGGCGACTTCATTTTCGTCATGGCGTCAGTCATCATGGTCTTCACTTGTTAGTCGAAATAGATCGTGTATACCACGGTATAGGGCGAAATGCCTGACTGGGCTTAGTCTTTTGGCTTGAAGAGGCGTCACTGTTTTTACCCATTTGTGCCAATTGGAATTCCCCATCCATATCAATTCATACGGCATGCACCCGTTTCGAATAAAATGGCGGATGACAGTTGTTTTCAACTATATTCAAAATTCTAAAGTAAACTTCTGTCAAAACAATGCACAACCTGATCGGACGCCGCACCTTGAGGCACCCGGTCTGGTTTTGTGCTGCTTGTCGATGCATCCATCTCGAATAAATTGGCTGATGGACAATTGGTTTCAATTATATTCAAAATGTAAGGGTGAAATCTGTTAAAACAGGGCACAACCTGATCGGACATCGCACTCTGCGGCGCCCGATCTGGTTTTGCGCTGCTTGTCGATACGCTGGTTACGATATGGGCCAAAGCTTAACCTAAACAACTACGCTCATTCAACGTCACGGGGTTCACATCTGGCTCCAATTGGGTTTCCCTTGACGTGACCAAAAACGACTATTTTGATGCATTAGAATCTAGATCTTCTTCAGATAATAAGCAAGAATTGCTGTGCAATCATTAGCATAAGACCGAACCCGTTTCTGCATTTAACACGCAAGTAAAACAAAGGAGACCCTGACCAGGCGACATACTCTGTGGCGTCTGAGCTGGATCTGCAAGGTTTGGCTGTAGGTTGACTTACATATGAGCCGTGGCATGAGATTTCCAACAATTTGACATCTTGACAGGTGTAGACTGGGACGAGCCTCTGCAGCCTTCTTTTAGGTAAGAAACTCAGAATGGTATTCGGTCAGAAGATTGGCAGTTATAGAGTACTACAGCGACTAGCAAAGGCTCTGATCAGACTGCGTGTATGCGCAGGCTGATCTGAGGCTTTGCTGGTTGCACATACTACATTGTTGGAAATCTCGTGCACCGGCTCATATACCTAGTCAACCATGTGTACATCAACTAGCCCAGCCAGGCGATACGAAAATAAAATGTTTAGTAATTTTACAATTAAGGTAATTTTGAAGTAAACGGTGTTGGTCCGAGTGATATGCTTCATTGCGCACGGTATCACCGGGAGCCGCAATGTACACGGTTTGTTGATAAATGAAATAAAACTTCTGGAAATCGAAAACATGAAAGCGGAGGACCCTATCTGTGGGCTGACACAACGTCGGTTTGTAGTCACACAATACATGTATCCAAATTTTCACGCCGTATCCAGTGTGTAGATATACAGTATATATTATGTTCAATACACAATATGTGGCACTTCACTTTTACTTGAATTATATATCCTTTCTGTTATTATGATCCATTATTTCAAGGAACCCTACTGCAAGTGCCGACGAAACAGCAAACGGTTTGAGCCCGGATTAGGCCTAGAAAAATCGGGCCTAATCGGGGTTCGACCCGTTGAAGATGTTTTCGACAGACCTCAATAATGATCAATAGCGAGTTAGAAGATACACTCTGAGTGTACAACACTTTGGGCCCAGAGCAGGTCCGGCGGCGTCGGGCCTGATCTGGGCGCAAGATGTGTGTATTTTTTTAGTAGATAATCAAAGACGCAACCAGCGAGTAGGGTAAACTAATCGTAAAACATCCACGCTGAGTAATGCCGCTATTGATATAAGTGCACGAGCTAAAAGTGCATTGATGCGTTAAGAATACACCGCTATATATACTTGACTTAAAAATGTACTCTTAGTTGTCGCAATGTAATCGCGCGTATAAACAGTTTTGATCCAGATCAGTCCCGACGAAGCTAGGCCTGTTCTGGGTTCGAGGTGTTTGTAAAGTTTTTGACATACAACATAGGCTTCAGAAATAAGTAAAGAAGATATTTCAATTTTATTAGAGCACACGACACTTTGAACCCAGAGCGGGTTCGATGGCGTCGGACCGGGTCCGATGGCGTTGAACCCGAGCTGGCTCAAAGAAGTTTGTATTTGAGCATCATCAGTGCATTTTCCTGACCTATAAGTTAGATATACTTGACTAAAGTGATCTCTCTCCATTTGTTTTGTCTGAAAGAGCATCCGGGTCCCAAAGTTATTTCTGAAAGAAGTTAAATTTGGCATTATGGTGAATTGTTGATTTAGTTATAAGAATATTGTTATCCCCCCACATCTATATAACATGTATGCCGGAAAAAGAGGTATTTTACGGTAAGCTATTTTTCTTTCTTCTCGTATAACTTTACTTTATGTTTTGTTTATGTTACTATCAGCTATGTCTTCTCAATCATAATGCAAATAGGTTTATTCCCTGGTGTTATATATTTTACAATTTTACTGAAGTTAAATAAAAACGGATGAAAACTTGCTTATATTCTCGCAAAATTGCAGAGGAGGATTGTCCGTGACAAAGAATATAATATAATATGTCTGCAAGATGTACATATAAATGCACAACTAGAACCTTTTATAAAATCTGAATGGGGATATGAAGTATTTTTAGCTCCTTCACAAATAGTAGTCGGGGGGGGGGGTCATGATATTAATGAATAACAATTTTGAATATACGGTAGAGAGAGTCAAAACCGATAAAAACGGTAATTACATTATACTGGATATTATTATACAAGGGAAACGAATTACATTAGTAAATGTATACGGTCCCAATCAAGATAATCCTAACTTCTATACCAACATTAAACAAAAAGTCTCCGAGTTTGAAAACGACCAGGCAATTATGTGTGGTGATTGGAACTTTGTTTTAGACCCAGACCTGGACTATAATAATTATTTACACATTAATAACCCAAAAGCAAGAAAAGTGATTTTAGATTATATTGAAGAGGAAAATTTACTAGATGTTTGGCGCGTTAGTAATGAAGATAGTCGAAAATATACATGGCGCAGGCTTAACCCAGTGATAAAACAAGCCAGGTTAGATTTTTACCTTATAAGTGAAAACATGTTTCAATTTGTAACTGACACCAAATTATTCCAGGATATAGAACAGATCATTCGGGGATAACTTTAAAATTAAAATTGATTGATAGCGAAAGAGGGAGGGGGTACTGGAAGTTTAATAACACACTTTTAAAAGATAAGGATTATGTTTCGCTTATAAAAAATACAATTGACGATGTAAAGAAAACATATGTAAGTAATGAAAACAATTTAAACCATGGAAACATTTCTAATGAAGAAATTCAATTTCATATAAATGATCAACTATTTTTAGAAACTTTATTAATGATGATAAGGGGCAATACAATTAAATACAGTTCAGAAAAGAAGAAAAAAAGATTAAAAGAGGAAAAAACACTAGAAGAAGACATTAAACGCCTTGAAAACGAGCTTTATGAAAATGGTATAAATATAAATAATCAAACTGTTGCCGATTTGGTACAAAAGCAAAACCAATTAATTAATGTGAGGAATGAGAAAATAGAAGGGGTAATGTTAAGATCGAAATGTAGATATATGGACCTAGGCGAAAAACCTACAAATTATTTTTTCAATCTGGAAAATAGAAATTATACCAGCAAAGTCATAAATAAACTAATATATGATGACATTGAATATACAAAAACGAATGAAGTATTAAACTGTCAAAAGTAATTTTATGAAAAAACTTTATGACAATGTAAACGAAATAGACGAATATACACCAATTGAAAATATTATTGGGGAAAACGACACCAAACTTTCAGAAGCTGAGGCACAAAAAATTGAAGGGGAAATGACATATGTTGGATTAACAAAGGCATTAAAAAATATGAAAAATGAGAAAAGTCCAGGTCTGGATGGCTTTACAGTTGAATTTTTTAAATTCTTTTGGATTGATATTGGAGTGTTTGTTCTAAGATCTATAAATTATGGCTATAGAACAGGTTCTTTATCAGTAACCCAAAAACAAGGTATAATAACATGCTTGCCCAAACCAAACAAATGTAGGTATAATTTAAAAAACTGAAGACCAATTTCTCTGTTAAATGTAGTATACAAAATGGCTTCAGCTGTAATAGCAAATCGGCTTAAATCAACTTTAGATGAACTAATCCACGAAAATCAAAAAGGTTTTATCTCTGGAAGATTTATAGGAGAAAATATACGTCTAATTTATGATGTTTTATTTGAAACTAAAAATCGGAATCTACAGGGCATTATTTTATCAATCGATTTCGAAAAAGCATTTGATACTGTCTCATGGAAGTTTATAGAAAAAACATTAAAATATTATAATTTTGGAGACTCGATTATTAAATGGATAAGTATCTTCCAAAAAGGAGCGGAATCATGTATCATCCAGAATGGATTTATATCAGAGTTTTTCTGTTTAAAACGGGGTTGCAGACAAGGTGACCCAATATCACCTTATATTTTTATCTTATGCGCTGAGATATTAGGAAAAATGATAAGAAATAACAATATTATCCGTGGAATTATAATTGATAATAAGGAGTATAAAATAAGTCAGTATGCAGATGATACTCAACTATTCTTAAATGGATCTGAAAACTCACTCAGAGAAGCACTAGATGTCTTACAAAAATTTTATGAAATGTCTGGACTAAAGATAAATGTTAAAAAAAACAAAAGCGATCTGGATAGGTTCACTCAGTAACTCCCCAACAAGACTATGGAAACTAAGTAAACAACATTTTAAAACAGTTAAACAATATACATGTTACACCAAGGGTGGGGGGTCCTGGCCCCATAGCCCCCTGCCCCCCCCCCCCCTCGGTAGCCACCCATGGTGTGTGTCGAAAAAATGACTAAGTGTATACTGTTAGTAGCCACTTTTATCAGAGATGTCTTTCAACCCTTTGTATACTAATGGATTCTTTCTTCTGGTATGATATAATAAGTCTGGGAAAGTCCATTGTACATATTTTGGTGATGTCAGTTTATTTTTTTTAAAAAATACTCTATTCTTTTGTCTGAAGATCTTTCTCGATTATAACACAGTGAAGACCGTGATGTATGCATTTTATCTGGTTCTTCACTGTTTGCAAAAGTACTTGTTTATGGGTGAGTAAACAGACTATTATGACTGAGGGGGTGGACAGGGGGGTACCCCATTCCCAGTTCCCTCCCCCTCTCCCCCCACTTCCCTCCCCCTTCTCCCCCACTTCCCTCCCCCTTCTCCCCCACTTCCCTCCCCCTATCAGATTTTTCCCTCCCCCTGATAAAAATTTGTTCTTATTCAAGAACTAAAGCGTATATATGTAAGTGAAGAACTAAGAATGGTTCACCATAGACTCAGCTGTCGTATTTTCATGCACAATTACTCAGTAGGCAAAGAACCAGTCTATCTCCAGATGAATGTCTTTTCTAGAACCAACAAAGGAAACATTAATAGGCAAAACAAAAACCTCTTGTTTATGGTCACTTTCGGCGCCTACTCAATTTTGAGCCTTTTTGGGATATTAAGGTCTATTTTCTAGACTTTTTAAAGGATTCTTGTTTTACTTTTTTCATACAAAAAGTTTGCCAACCTATCGATCTCTTAACATATTGAAGATATTGAAGAGGTAACGGCAAAAACAATATTGTTTTTTTTTTTATTTTTTGGCCTTACTTCTTAAATCATAAATACATGTACATGCTTTGCGCTGCTCTTAAAAATTGTGTGTCGATTAACTCTTTTTGCATACTTGGTATGCTGATTTGTTTTCAAAGCTAATTTTTTCGCAAAAAATAAAAATCAGGAATACCTGGCGCCATCAGAGTGCCAAAAGTGTTGGGTCAAGACCAGGGCCGACAGAATCAAGATCAGGCCTGATAGAAGCCGATCTGGGTCCAAACTGTTTGCAAAGGTTATCAGCAGACAAGTATTAGGATATTCTGCTGGTGTTGATTTATTGTTGATTGTTACTCCAATCGTGGGATTCTGTAATTGTTCCATGTTTTGTTGTACGTTACTTGATGTCCATTCTAGTTTTGCAGCGTTGCTTAGTTTGCCCTCCTGGTGTCTCGTGATTGTTGTGTGGCTCTTCCTCGCGGTGCCATGGGTTTGTCTTCAGTTTGTGATTGTGGTATTTCCTGATCATACTCACTTACTATTCTTGTAAAAAGTTTGTTTTAGAAGAACTATAAGGGAGACAAGGAAAGGTTCATATGCATGATTTTGAGTTGGCGAGATATATGCTCTAAGGAACCTTCATAAAACTCTTTCACATTTGTGGAAAAATAGATTCTAGTATGAACATTGTAGGGTGTAGGCCTAACTCTTTTGAGCACGAATCTCAATACTTGATTCTTGTGAATGTCACTTTAAAGCTGCTTAGTCTGTAACTTTTGATCTTTTAATTTTAGAAATAATGTTTCTATTTTTCAAGAACACAGTAAAGAAAACTAAAATTCAGGCATGCATTTTAACAATTTCGCAAATCTTAACAAATTATCAGTATCAAAACAACAGCATTTATGATAAAAATTAACCGTCTATAATTATTGGAGGGACGCAAATAATTACCAACAAGAGAAAAAACACCTGTTTTTATAAGATAATTCACTTTTCCATGCAGTTTTCAGCTATAGGGAACAGATTTATTGAGAAAACATGACTTAATTCTACTTTTACAGACACCATTTTTAGAAAAGAAAATTTTTCGAAAAATGTTCATAGTTGCAGACTTAGTCTCTTTAAAATACGCCATTCATCGCTATTTTGACAGATCAAAACACTAGCATACCAAATTAATAGTCTGCACTTAAAAAAGCGTATGCTGATGAATAACCTAGATGAGACGCCGTAAGGATGAGAGTAGTAATGCACAACACCATTTCTACTGATGAGACGCCACAAAATGAAAATGCGGCATCACGGTCCGCGCGCCACGATATAATACACTCTAGGTAGTGGTGTACAATATAAAATCTTTAAAAAATCAGGGTCTTTTTTTACTTCGATTTTGGGTGCCGAACCTCAAAGAAAGTAATGCCACCATAAACATGATAACACATGTCACAATTGGAAACACCTGCCACAATTGGATTTAGGCAGATTAGAATTGCTTTTCTACACACACTTTGTATACGTATTACCAGGAATAAAACTGGCATATAATAATTCACTAGTTTCGGTTTAATACGTACTCTAATGCGTTTTTGCGTAAGAGGTAGCTATATATACGTCCTTGACGAAATAAATAAAATAGTTATCGACGGCAGCTGAACGCCGTTTAAATGTGTAAATTCCAACCGGCATTTCAAAGAGGAAGAAATGCAAAGGGACACAATCCAATACGGAGACTGATAAATATGGATAGAAACAATCGATCAAGTTTGCTACTTTTAAGACGCCCGAAATTACTCGAAACCAAGACGTGAAAGTGAACTGCGTCCTTCTAGGTCCTTATATGACTAAAAGGTCTTAAAGGGTATCGTTGAGAATCATTTTTTATGAATTTCTAGTAAAAAAAGCAATTTCGCCCTCCAATTTTTCCAGACCCCCGCCCACAATTGCCACTCTTCCCGCCCCCTCTACTCCCGCTTCCCGCCCCCTCTACCCCCGATTCCGCACCCTCTACCCCCGATTCCGCACCCTCTATCCCCGTACCCCCGCCCCCCCTGCCCACCCCCTCATGACTGGTCTCACATCGCAGATGAAAATCCGCATACTATATATTCCATGTGTTCACTTATAAGGGCTGCAAGTTTTATTTGAAAATACATGCTCTTTGGTGTAGCAGGTGCCTCTCTAATTAGCACCCAAAAATTGTGTTGCCTCTAGAATGCTCCTCCTAGTTCAGTGTTAAGTTGGTGTAAGTTGATGCTCCTATCTCAGTGTTGGTATTGTTTTCTGAAATATATTAATTTTATATAGAGAGGATCTTACATGAATGCTCATGTTTTATTGAATTCATTAAACGAAATGAGAAAAAGAGATAAAATGCGAGGCTTGCAGAGCATTTTATCTCTTTCTCGCAACAAGTTACATAGTTTAAATGATACAGAAGCAGGAGTGTTAGATTCTATTTTTCACATGACATTACAAATACTTAAAAATTGCGTTTTTGGCGTGAACAAATTAAGGTTTTCCCCTCTTTTGCGCAACGTATAAAGGATAATTGCGTAACGTTACTAAATCTGTAAACCACAAGTGTTTTATCGATTGTATTGCATGGCGTTATATCACTCCCAGACGCGACGCCATGTGATAAATATATAGAGTTTATTAATCGCTCTGTTTAAAATATAGGATTCATAAACCGAGGGAGGCGAAAAGTCCGATAAGAAACGAGTGCACAAGGTGAAAAATCCGATAAAGAAATGAGTGCGCAAGCACGAGTTCTGTATATGATTTTTTACCTATCGAGGGTTATAAAGCCCATATTTTAATTAGAATGTTTCAATTTACTGTATATTACATGTATTCTACTTGAACTGCTTGCTCAAATCAAGAAAATACTACGGTATGCAATGTAGCAAAACTAGCAGGATCATGACAAGTTTAATTCTAACCTGAGTTGTAGTCAGCTGTTTTTCTGCTGAAAAAAATGGAATTCCGCCATTTTGGAAATCTTTTTTATCGAGTTCACCTCAGAATTTTTAAAGTCTGTAAAATTTTATATTGGTGAACGAAAACATAAAGTGTGGGTAGTCATTTTCTTAGTTAGATCGTAACGAAGATTTTGGTACCAAATTTACTGTGTCTTCTAGAATTTTTCGTTTTTGTACCTGGATCCTCCAGTTTTAGTGTAGGAAGACAGAAACGTTATACAACGTCATCGCATGTGTAAATGACATCATTTGTTAATGTTTGTGCCGTCAAAAGTGCAGACAAGCATTATGTTTGTAAAATTGTAAATAATCAAGCAAATATGAATATGACATGGGTTTCATCTCATTGATGCCTTGGGTCACCTGTGGTTAGGAAAAAGGAGTTCTGGCTAAAGAGATTTATTTCCCTAGAGGAAATAAATCTTTCTAGACAAAAACAAAATTACCACTTTTTCTGGCCATCTGAAACAGAAAGCTGAATCAACATACTGTGGTTTTCTGATTCCGTATCACTATCCTTTAAAACAAGGCTAACGTCGATTACCTGTTTTTGCAGCGACGTTACGCAAAGTAAATTTCTAGCATGGAACCAGGTACGGAAAACCTATGACGTAAAGTCAAGAAAGGAACCATAAAGGCAAACGTTCCTGCATATTTTTTGTGGAGGGTGGGGGGTTTAAGACCAAAACAATTTATAAAACCATAATATTGTCAGAAAAAGGGTATAATTTGACATATACGAGGGTTAGTCAAAAATAACTGAGCCTTACCTTATAACATTTAATTCAAGTAAAATGGACTCATACTTAAATGATATTTCATCGCATATATATGTCATCTATTCAATAACCTAATTTATATCTGTTGGTAGGCTTTATATACTGGTTGCTAGGCAACCAAACATGACCTGTCGAACTGGTGCGTTCACGCTGTAATGCATCAATATCTAAGCGTTGCCATGGAAACGATAATGCCAATGTAATGCTATATTCACTGTCGTTTGATACCTATTACATGTATCTACTCAGTGCCACAGAAATGAAAACAACTGACCCCAAATTATAGATGCTGTGTTAGTTTGATTTCAGAATTTAGCAATTTTTTACGTGCCTAAATTCATATAATTTACCCCACCCACATTCATATTAACACAATTTTAATAGAAAACGTAAAATAATAGCCTTATAATGCTTTTGCAGTACTGCATACACAAACAAACGCTCAGAAATATTAAATTCCTTGTTTGGAATAAATTATTCTGTTTCCATGGCAACACTATCCTCATGTACTTGAAAATTGGTGGAATTTTGACTTATTTTTGTTGCTAGGCAACGCATGCGATCAGTGTTCACCTAAACATTTACGAACCAAGTATAATGAGAAGATAATATGACATATGTTATTCAAGTAAATGTCGAATATGTCTTTTTCAAAAACTATCAAGCCAACAAGCTTTTTAAGACATTCTGTGTATTCCTGCTGGCGGAGATCATGAACGCATCGCTCTGACTGACGATCTTTAGTTGCCTAGCAACCATAACAGAAGCTTCATCAGGGTAATTATTTTGGGTCAAAACGTCTATGCCATGTTATACTTATAAAAGATAATCACATTTCTTGTCTACAATGTGAGGCTAAGATATGATGAGGTAGGGCTCATTTATTTTTGACTAACCCTCCTATTATCATAAAAGTAGTAGCTTCACGTTACAGGTGATCCGATGGTATGACCTCATCCTCTCGTTGTGGTTCAGTACGCCAGATCAAGTTACTTTATAATAACATATTACATGTTAATAATTGTGTATTTGTAACTTGACCATAGGTAGTGCCTTCTGCACATATGCGTGATAGAAATGAAGACATTTAAGGAAAATATACTTGATGTGCTATATTGTTTAATATCTTTAACATAAGGAACTGATTTTAAAGATATTTATCATAGTATTTGCCAATTTCCTGAATAGTTTGATGGACTGTGGATGATATGAAGACACATAAAACGTAATTTTTATCATCTTTGTCAATATATTAAATTCTTATATATCTTGTTTTGCGAATGGAATTTTCCCACTATCATAAATTGGATCTGTCCACCCATCACCTTTAAAAGGGTCGTTGAGTGTTTTTTCTTCAAATTTTGATATAACATCACAATTATAAACTATTATGCTTTCATTAACCCATAAAAGTAAAGGCATAGCGCTTATTGTGAGACATTGACATACAGTGCAGACCCAGACTAAACACGACAGAGTCACTCATGTATGGATACTTTTTAAATACTGCGATAATAATCAAATGAGACAATTACCTTGATTCAAAGAAGCATATGCCTGGGCTGATGTAATATCAGGTTGCAATCCTTCATATGTCGTTTCTCTATTACTGCAATATAAAATATTAAACAAACAACATAATTATTTCATACCTGATAAGTATATCTGATATAGTAACTTTTTTTCTCCCACCTTCCCCTATTTAATGTAGTCTGTCAGCTCATTTAAGAAATTTCTATCTTACCTGACAAAGTGACAATTTTTTAATGATAATATGAAGGTATTTTTTCTAAAAAGCCCAAAAAATATGTGAGTATAATCAGGGAATACCACAATCACATACTATTGACCAACCCACAGCCCCACAAGGAAGAGCCACAGAACGCATTCAGCAACAAGATGTCCAAAAGACAATAATAGCAAAGCAACCAGCTCTTTTATCCTCGTCAGGATGATTGCACAACTAGAAAGGACACAAAGAAATGCATACCAAAACAAAGAAAAACACATAGCCCCCACAAACAATGGGAGGTACATACATGTAAAACAATAGTTCAACAACAACATAACCTCCGCAGAACGAACAGGAGCCTAAGCCATCAGAGGGAGGAGGGGGCTAAAATGCATTTTACTGGTGCCAAATCTTCGCCCTAGATTCGTTTTTTTTCTCTCTTGGAATGTAAGAAACGTAAAGTTGATCTCATGGTTAGCGACAAAACAGCAACGTTAAGCGCATAATGTGTAATGAAAAACACAAATAATCATAGCTGTCATGGTTTACTTTCATTTTCAAGTTTAATGCCTAGTACAGTAGAGCTACCAAACGATATAATACAGCTCTTTTGACACGGTGTTACACAAAATTTATGTTTAACATGACATTAGTCCTTATATCGATTCTGAGGTAAACAATAAACGGCATTTTATCGAAATTCCATTCATTAACAACGGCATGGAGTTTATCGATTTGCATAGTATCTTTAAAGATACATCAGTGATTTCCTCTTTTCGAAATTGCTTTAATAATACAGAAATTCCTGTCATTTACTATAAATATAACACATCTATAAGGACTAATATATTCATCTTTAATAAGATTGTAACTGCTATTTATATGGAATTCAATACTCCCAGCTCCTGAGAGTGTCAAACTTGTACTTATTCATACCCCCTCCCCCCTGCAGGGCATGTGCTTATGGGTAATCTAAATGTCATTTCTGATGCTAGAGTTTGACAAGAAAATGTTGAACCTGATGCCTCGAAAGACTGGAAGATTAACATTTGAAAAATTATTATACCCCCCCCCCCCATAAAAAGGAGTTTTCGGGGGGAAACTTTTTTCTGCCTGTCCATCCTTCTTTCATTCCATCATTCCATCAACATGTCAAGTTTTTGCTGAATAAATTACATAGCGTTTGTCTGATTTTAATCAAATTTGCACCACACATTAACCATTAGACAATGCATGTTTGGTAGGAAAAGGGGGCTTCAGGGTCAGTATTGCATGAGTTATCCCACTTTGTGATTATATATGTTTAGTGTTGCAATAAAGCTAACAGTGCATATTTTGTGTAATCAACTCATCCTAGAGCTTTACAATTTCAATACTGTGTATGTATGTCACAGACATATTGAAGAAGTGAGATGTGCATGAAGAAAGAAGTTCAATGATTAAAAATTATTTTTTTGATAAATTTACAGCATTTTTAACTCAGCCAACTTTCAACAAATGCACATATTGAATAATGGCTTGTGCTGCCTACTTTGTGAATTCAACTTATCATAGAGCATTCACTATATCCTTTTGATACTTTGCAGGTATGTTATAGACATATTGAAGATGTGCATGAAGACGTTTAATGTTATTTTTTTCAATTAAAAGTATTTTTAAACTTAACCAATGTACGACCAATGCACAAATTGAATAATGACTTATAGTGCGTAGTTTGTGAAATCAACTCCTCCTTTAGTCTTCAGTGTATATTTTTATACTTTGCAGGTATGTTACGGATATATTAAAGATGTGCATGAAGAAATTATATAAAGATAAAATAATATGCTTTTAAAAATTTACAACATTTTTAACTTGGCTATTTTTCGACCAATGCACATATTGAATAATGGCTTGTTGTGCCTTCTTTGTGAAATCAAGTCCTCCAACACAATCAGAATATCCTTTTAATTCTTTGAAGGTATGTTACAGACATAATGAAGATGTGCATGAAAGAATTTAATGATGAAACAAATATTTTGGTAGATTAACAACATTTTTTATTTGGCAATTTTTAGACCAATGCACATATTGGATAATAGACATTGGTGCTTACTTTGAGAAATCAACTCATCTTAGAGACTTCAACGTATTCTTTTGATACTTTGCAGGTATGTTACAGACAAGCTGAAGATGTGCATGAAGAAGTTTAGTGAAGAAAAATATTTTTTGATAAATTTACAGCATTTTAAACCAAAATAGTAAGTGAGTATTATCAGAAAATACCACAATCACAAACCGCAGACAACCCCGTGGCACTGTGAGGAAGAGCCGCTCCACCATCACAAGACACCTGGAGGACAAGTAATGCAAAGCAACCAGCTCTCTCTTCCCCATCAAGATGATTGCATTACTAGAATGGGCACAAAGTAACGTACAACAAAACATAGAACAATTACAAACTCCCACAATGAGAGTTACAATTAAAAAGAAGTCAACAACAACAGAACCACCGCCTCAGAACGGACAGCAGCCTAAGCCACGGGGGGGGGGGGGGGGGGCTTAAATGCGTTTTACTGGTACCAAATCTTCGCCCTAGTTTCTGCTGTTGTTGAAGTACAAGAAATGTTCAGCTCGCATGGAGGCCATCTAACTAATGCAATGTATCATCATGGAGAAACACTAATCAAATTAACACACCACGATGAAACAAAGAAAATGGCTCATGACTCACAGATAGTCAGAGCTAAAGAAAACCTCAAGTTGAGCCACGGTGGGTCCAGCTACAGATAAGCATCAGGCACCAACCCACCGATTAAAGCTTTACGTCAGAGGCGTCATAGAGTCTAACGCCTGACCCACCGTTGTGCAATTAAAGAAGAAACCATAGCTATAAACCGTGATTGGGTTTAAAACTAGGCATGCAGACTGTTGCATGATATCCAAGTTATATCCAACCCTTATATAACGTTTTACTATCTTTTTAATTGATCACTAAAATTAGGTTTTTCAACAATTCGTTTGAACTTATAAACTAAATCACCATAAAATATAGATTCTGATATGCCTTGTTGCAGAAGAGTTTTTAACCCAATGTTGTATTTAACAATTAACTCTGAGCGTCTGTGTAAGCCTGATTTGGATCATTCCATATATAAAGTGATGGTTAACAGTTCACACTTTGTGATATCAACTCCTCTTACAGCTTTGAGTGTATTCTTTCAATATATTGTAACTATTTTAAAGACATATTGAAGATGTGCATGAAGTATTTTGATCTCTTTGGTATTTTACTTAAAACAGTTTTAAGCTAGCCGTTTTCGGATCATCGCAGTGCATACCTTGTATGGTCTGTTTTTGATTTCAGTTTTAGAGGACAGGCATATTATTCTAATTCTAACAGCTTTTCGCCATTCTTCATCTTTAACTTAGTCCTTTTTATTTTGGTCAATCAATGCTTTGAGCAAATTTAAAGAAAGACAATGTTGCAGAGGAATAATGAAAGCTTGCTTACATTCTGATTTTTGTTGATACTCGTTTTTAATTTTATTCTAGTTATACTTATCTTTTACCCCCCCCCCCCCACACTTAACCTAAACCTTCTTTTCGTATCCATGATTTTTAAATGAAGTATGTTTTGGTTCCAGCAGATAAAGCAGGAAATAGCATTGTAGTTGTTTGACAATTGTATAAAGTAGATACTCTTAAAAGTGAGTTTATTGGCACAAAAATAGTAAGTAAGTATGATCAGGAAAAAACACAATCACAAACTGCAGTCAAACCCATGATCCAAGAGGAAGAGCCACACAATATTCCAGACAGCAGGAAGACACTTTAAGCAAAGCAACCAGCTCTCTCTTACCCATCAAAATGATTGCAAAACTAGAAAGGACATAAAGAAACGTATAACAAATCTTAGAAGTAAGTAATGGTGCAAAGATCAGGAATCGATACAATCAAGTACCACACCTGACCCAGGATACCAATGGGAAAGTGACAAACTCACAGAAGACACCACAAACGAGAGCCAAGAGGTCAGCCCTTTCCCAGCAGGTGACCACAAAGCACATATAAACAGACGTGCACAAAACATAGCAAACACAAGACAGAACAAAAACATAAAAGATCCACAAAAGAAGTTCCGCCTTGGAACGGTCAGTAAAATATTTTACTGGAAGGCTTAAACCAGTTTTACGGCGCCAACCTCACCCTTGATTCTGATGTGAGCCAGGACACATTTGGGAGAGTGACAAAACACAACACACACGACAGCCAAGAGGTCAGCCATTTCCCAGCAGATGACAACAAGGCTACAAAGATCAGACACAACATTACAACACACACCAATATGAAGCATAACCAACGAAAACGATCCACAAAAGAAGCACCGCCTTGGAACGGTCAGTAAAAATACTTTTATTGGAGGGCTTAAACCGGTTTAACTCTTACATAATATCACAATTGGAGTAACAATCAACAATTGATAAACAACAACAGAGCCATCGCCTTAGAACAGACAACAACCAAAGCCACTGGGGGGATTAAATGCATTTTACTGGTACCATATCTTGGCCCTTGAATTTTCTGTTGATGAAGCACAAAAATGTTGAACTCGCATGTATATACATATAAATTGCAGGCTACTTTGAATGAGAGGGATGTTGTCGATTGGCATGGCTGTAATACATCCCTAAATTGTGTTGTCATAGCTACATAAAACCCAAAACAAGAAGTATTAGATAAACTTAAAGCTAGCGACTTCAACGCAACCAGTTTGTCTACATATCATTTTTCTACCCTTCACACTGCTTTACCTCATACTTTAATTAAGTTAAACTTATTGAACCAATTTAAAGAACCTTCCAAAGAGAAGGCTCCCCTAACATTGTATATAACGATAGAAGTGGATTTTTTCACAACAGAACAGCCTAAAAGTGTCATGCATGGTCTTGTCAAAATATATGTGATACGCACACATTTATGTTGGACAATATTTTTAAACAATCTGGCACTAAGTTGTATAGACAAAGTGTAGGGGGTCCTATGGGCACCTATTTTGCTTTCTGGTTGTTGATTAATTATTTTTTTGTTATGAAAGGGACTTTATGATCTGTCTTTCTGATGATAAGCATCCTGATATTATTGAGCTCCTAACACTACATCTATATATTTTGGTGATATTTTAAACATAAATAATATTTATTTTGACAATATGGTAAATCAAATATACCAGGCAGGACTTCAACATTATACAGTCATATCTCTGATACTAAAAGTAAGTAATGGTGCAAAGATCAGGAATCGATACAATCAAGTACCACACCTGACCCAGGATACCAATGGGAAAGTGACAAACTCACAGAAGACACCACAAACGAGAGCCAAGAGGTCAGCCCTTTCCCAGCAGGTGACCACAAAGCACATATAAACAGACGCGCACAAAACATAGCAAACACAAGACAGAACAAAAACATAAAAGATCCACAAAAGAAGTACCGCCTTTGAACGGTCAGTAAAATATTTTACTGGAGGGCTTAAACCGGTTTAACAGTGCCAACCTCACCCTTAATTCAGATGTGGATCAAGACACATAGATATTTGGTTTGCATGAAAGACCCCTAACTTATCAATGCATCATCTCCTAAAACATATAAATCAAGATATAACAAGGAGATAAAGCAAGGATAAGGACTCAACAGTAAATTAAACTGAATACTGGAGCAAAAGAAATCCAACAGGTAAACCCCGGTGGGCCCGACAAACAGCCAAAGCCTCGTTGTTTGACTTGCATTTGACCATTTCTAATGATACTGTTTCTACCAAAATATACGATAAACATGATGGTTTTGATTTTAAAATTGGCAATTCACCATTTAATGGTGATGTTCCTTGCTCTAAATCCTCTTGAGTTAATATTTCTCAACTCATCCGATTTGTTAGAGCATCTAGCCATGTTGCTGATGTCAATAATCACAATTTACTGTTAACTCAGAAACTTCTTAAACCATGTTATCAGTATCAAAATCTTTACGAAACTTTTTCTTTATTTTACCGTGGATATTAATGTTTTGATATCAAAATTCAATATTGGACTTAAATCTCTTTTGGGCAAGGGACTTTTGGAACCAGAGTTTTATGATGACTAAGTTTATAAATAAAAGAAAATTGATGGCTCGAATATTTTTTCATTATTTATTCAAAAATAATTTCTCATTTTATGTTGATTGGTTAAACATTGATATATTGTGACAGACTGAATGCTTGATGGTCAACCCAATCACGGTTTGCAAAAATAGTAAGAGAATAACATCAGGAAAAAATACAATTAGATACTGCAGACAAACCCATGGCACCGCGAGGAAGAGCAAATCAACAATCACGGGACACCAAGAAGACAAACCAAGCAAAGCAACCAGCTCTCTCTTCCCTGTCAACATAATTGCAAATTAGAATGGAATAAAGAAACACATAACAAAACATAGAACAATAACAGAATGCCACAATGGGAGTAACAATTATCAATTAATAAACAACCAGAGAACCACCGCCTTAGAACAGACAACAACCTAAGCAACTAGGGGGTTTAAATGCATTTTACTGTTTACAAATCTTCGCCCTTGATTATGTTGCTATTTAAGCACAAAATGATGATCTCGCATGTATATACATATAAACTGCAGGTTTCTAAGAATGAGAGGGTTTTTGTCGATGGGCATGGTTGAGAGGGCTTTTGTCAATGGGCAGGTTTATAATACATCTCTAAATTGTGCTGTGAAAGCTAAATAAAAACCAAAACAAGATTACTACGTTATACTGGTTACCTAAACTCAATAAAAAGCACCCTATACAGCAAGATTTATTGCCAATTCCAGTTCTTGTACAACAAAAGAACTTTCTTAATTGTTAACCTCATGTCTGCTGCTAAAAGCATGTTATTGAGGAATGCTAAAAGTATATGAACGATTGTGAAATAATCTATTTTGGTTTATCAAAAAAAATCAGGCGAAGTTTTAGATAAACTTAAAGCTAGGGATTTCAGCGCGACCAGTTTGTCTACATATAATTTTTTACCCTTTACACTACTTTACCTCATACTTAAATTAAGTTAATCTTACTAATCTTATTGAAAGAACCTTCCAAAAAGAAGGCTCCCTTAACATTGTATGTAACGATAGAAGTGGATTTTTGTTCACATCAGAACAGCCTAACAAATCTCATGCATGGTCATATTTAAATGTATGTGATGCGCAGACATTTTTGTTGGACAATATTTTATTCGATCTGGCACCTTGTTGTATATACAAGTTGTATTGATTCCTATGGGCACTTATTGTGCTCCTTGTGGTTGTTGATTAATTCTTGTTTTGTTATAAAAGGGATTTAATGATGTTTCTTTCTGATGATAAGCAGGCTGATATATTTGAGCTTCTATCACTACAGTGTACATCAACATATTTGGATGACACTTTAAACATAAATAATATTCATTTTGACAATATGGTTAATCAAATATACCCTGCAGGACTTCAACTCAATACAGTCAAAATCTTTGATACTAAAGCCTCGTTTTTGGACTTGCAATTGACCATTTCTAATGATACTGTTTCTACCAAAATTTACGATAAACGTGACGATTTTGGTTTTTGAAATTGGCAATTCCCCATTTAATGGTGAGGTTCCTTGTTCTACATCCTCTGGAGTTTATATTTCTCAACTTATTCGATTTGCTATAGCATTTAGCCATGTTGCTGATGTCAATACTCACAACTTACTGTCAACTCAGAAACTTCTAAAACAATGTTATCAGTATCATAAACTCAGCAAAACGTTTCTAAATTTTACCATGGATACTTATGTTTTGATATCCAAACTCAGTATTTGACTTAACTCACTATTGCGCAAGGGACTTTCAGAATCAGAGTTTTATGTCGACTAAGTGTATAAATAAAATAAAATTGATGGCTCTAATATTTTTTTCGCGCTGCTTATTAAAATAATTTCACATTATAAGAAGATTGGTTAAATCATTGATATATTGTGACAGAGTGAGTGTTTGGTGGTCAACCCAATTATGGTTTTCAATAATAGTAAGTGAATATGATGAGGGAAAAACCACAATCACAAACTGCAGACAACCCCATGGCACCGCGAGGAAGAGCCACACAACAATCACGAGACACCAGGAAACAAAATCAACAACAAATCAACAACATAACCACCGCCTTAGAACGGACAGCAGCCTAAGTCATTGGTACCAAATCTTTGCCCTAGATTCTGCTGTTGTTCAAGCGCAAAAATGTTAAGCTTGCATGGAGGCTGTCCTCTTTAATTACACGCTGGTGGATCGGAACTCAGATTTTATGGCGGTTCCGCCTTAAAGACTTACCTATAGAAGAGAGGATTAGGGCCGGGATTAGGGCCTGGTGCTGTGTGGTTTGGCGCACAGGGGTCTAACTGTTAGATTTGTTTACTCCAGTATTCAGTTGTATATACTATTGAGCCCTTATCTTTGTTACATCTCCTTTTTATATCAATATTTGTATTTACTAACAGATGATACATCGATTCGCACCAGAAATAAGGGTGAGATTGGCGCCATCAAACATGTTCAAGCCCTCCAGTAAATCAATATGCAGATTGCTCCAAGGTGGTGTTTTTGTGTGTATCCTTTATGTTATTTGTGTTTTATGTCTATCATGCTGTCTTGTCTGTTCATTGCAGCCTTGTAGTTACCTGCTAGGAAACGGCTGACCTCTTGGCTCTTTTGTACGTATTTGATGCTTCTTGTGTTTTGTCACTTTTCCATATGTTGTCCTGGGTCAGGTGTGGTATTTGATTGTATCCATTCCTGATATGTGTTTCCTAACTAGATTTTTGTGTAGTATACTTTGACTTAGTCATTTGTATTCTTACGATAATTTACACACCGCTTGATGGAAATAATATGTACATGTAAATGTTAACGTCTTAGAACTGGATTGTGAAACATGTGTTATCAGATCAGGTCTCCTCTGTTTGCTTGTACTTAAACAATCAGACGGAACCCCATACACATGAAATTCCCTCCAACTTGTTAGTTTATTAACTGAAAATACTGACACACTGTCCGATTTGCCTGTTTTGGGGGGTAATTTAGGGTTATCGATGGGGTGTACGTTTGTACCTCTTGCTTGATTTTGGCTTGTTCTGACGTGACTCAACTTGATGTTTCCTTAAACTATGACTAGCTGCGATCCATGAGTCATTTTCTTTGTTTTATCATACTATGTTATTATGATTAGATTTTTTCTCTGTGATGATACATTGCATAAGTTAGGAAGCCTAAATAAAAGCTTAAACTATTAAAAAGCATCAACAAAACCTATTGCAAAAATTTGGGGCCAGGAGAGGCAATTAAGTCGCCCAACCAGTGGTTTCAGCTGCTTGCTGCTCTCATTTTTGTCAGAGTTTTGTGTTTGGTGCCTTTTGTTATGCAGTACTAGGCGTTCTGATGGTTTTCAGTCATCTTTCTGGAAGGGGTGGGCTTGTTCCTTTGCTTTGGTTGTCTGTATGATGTTGTATGGCTGATGATGGCTCGTTTATCTTCCCCAGTAGGCAATTGGTGGCATTTCCTGGTCACAAAGGTTACTGTTAGACACGCTTTCCTACTGACTACTCCATCTAGCATGAGGAATCTCTGTAGGCATTACATTGTTTCTTTCTAACAGTAAGAAGTCATTGGTATTAATATTTTTACATCTGAAAATATTAAGTTAGTAGTTAGTAGGTGTGTAAGTAAATGCGTGAGTGATTAAATACGAGAGTAAGTAGTAAAATGTGTTAAATGTGAGTGGTGATCAGGAAATACCACAACCACACACTGCAAAAGTTAAATTTGAGACAACTTGCAAACAAATTCCATCAGCGGAAAAGCATACCCACCCACCATTGTTTGTATTATGCTACAAATAAATATCCACTACTTTCACTTTTATCATAAACAGGTTTCGTCATTGCATAACTTGTTATGTGTTGCACGAACCTAACATACTCATGACTGCATCTTGGTATTACTTTCCTTTCAAGAAGTATTTTCTAAGACTTGTCCTGGGATATGCCTGGGTAAGACAAATCTGGTCTGACAGGTGACATAATCTTTACGCTGTTGCCAAAATGTAATGTTAGCTGATTAGTTACCACACTCTGTCAGTGAAAAAGGGTATCTGGTCACCATAAATGTGCTAAAATGTAAATAGACTATCTTTTAAATTACAACATTACTGTGCAGACTTACATATAAGTATATCAGTTTGTAAGTAAGCAAATTAATTGGCTAGTACGTGGGTCATCCAATAAAGAATGAGACTTTTTCTATAGTACAGTGAATTTACATGCTAGACTTATGAAATCTCGTTCAAAGCTAGCATGTCTTTTTAGCTATTCACATGAACCATATTCGTCGAGTTACACAGTTCCAAATTTTGTTGCTAGGCAACATTAGAAGACTAGGCAAACATCCGTGGCCGGCTCAGTATAGGTGGTCACCATGGCAACAGGTTAAAATTTATAGTTTATTTTTCTATGAATACTTATATATTCTCATGCAATATATCTATAACCAAAAGCAGAAAGTAATGTTTCAGAGTCTTCCATGGAAACAAAGCTTAAAAAATCAGGTTTTTAAGAAAAAACTGGTATATTCCACTGACATCATGACTGATAACTTTAATATCAAATAGTCGAAGGCAATTTAAGTGAACAGGGTTCTGTTTATCTATACCTGATTACAATCAGGTGCACATAGTGATACATTTGGTGGGATATCCTTCACTAACATAGTTACCATAGCAACGCAAAGTAAAGTGTTTATAAAAAATCGAGGAAATCGGTTGCTAGGCAACCAAAATAAAGGTTATGCATAATAAGTTCTTGTTTCATTGCATTTTATGTAACACTAAGATTGTTCAGTAGAAAAAATGATATCAAGAGGTTGAATGTTATCTATGAGCGAGAATAAATGACGTTGATTTACTGTGGGTATGCAAAAAACAGTGTAAACGTGGCCATGCATCTTCAAGTCCTTCCACAAAACATTCCGTTACTATGGCAACTGATCAATCACAAGCATATTGTTTATATTCCTGAATTGTTAAGATGTTATACTATTAGTATGGTGAATTTTAACTAAATACACACACAGATTTTCTATCTATGAAGAAAGTCTCATTCTTTATTGGATGACCCTCGTAAATTTAGATAAGATAAGATAATTTTAACATAGTGACATAGGTATAATAAAGCAAAGAAAACAATATTTTAATGTTTAACACCCACATCATATGGCCTATATGTCACTTCAGAACATATGTGGTGTATGTTAAACCGTTAACTAAATTTACATGTAAATAATTAATTATTTATTAACATAACTAATCTTCCACGAGGACCTCAGAGTAAATTTACAAGTGTGTTCACACAACAATAACAAACAATTTACATTAAACAGTTACTGTTTTCTCAGGGAAGCCTCCAGATAGTATACAAAAGGGCGATGATTTTGGGCCAGTAAAATGCATATAAGCCTTGCGGCAGCTTAGGCTGATTTCTGCTCTAAGGCGGTGGTTATGTTGTTGTTGATTTATTGTTTTATGTACCGTCCATTGTTTGTGGAGTTTCTGTGTTTGTCTTTGTTTTGGTATGCATTACTTTGTGTCTTTTCTAGTTTTCAATCACCTTGAAGAGGAATGAGAGCTGATTGCTTTGCATTTATTGTCTTTTGGATGTCTTGTTATTGTTAATGTTCTGTGGCTCTTCCTCACGGTGCTGTGGGATGGTCTGAAGTGTGTAATTGTGATATTTCTTGACCATACTCACTGACTTTTGGATTGGGGTTTAGAAATACAGGATATTTGTCATTGACTTCCAGACTTATATATTAGTAACCCACCTATATAAGCGTCTGAGCTCGAAGACAGGGTTGGTTGAGTTTATGAGCATTTCTAATATTCAGATACGCATCTTATATTGAGGCCTGGAATGCTCTGATAGGTCTGGAAGATATTTGGCAATAAAATAAGGTAAATGTAGATTTTCAAATTACATAACATGATATTGATGAGAGAAAAAGTATATAGTTCAATCAATTGATTTATACACCTTATCTTGATTAATATTTTGTATTTCCCTATACATATTAATAGTATAAGTATCAGACTGCCCAATGGGTTCTAAAAAGGTGTCTCAGGTAGATTTTTCTAAACTATGATGCATTTCTGTCCCTGAAAATTAGTTTAATGCAAGCAAATAGTGCAGACCTTGATAAAATGCAGCATTATGCTGCATTTTGGCTTGGTCTTTACCGTTTGCCAAAATATCAGTTAAGGGGTTTCCAGTTTATAAAGGGTTATTAGTCTGTCTACAAGAGGTATCATTTGGGTTATAAATGAGTATCAAATCTCAAAAATTACACTCGCTTACATTTTTCTGTACAACAGTGAATTTCTGACAGGGGAATAATTCTTTCTAGGAATTTAACCTAGAAGAAAACATTCATTAAAATTGGTCATGCAATCTCAGTAGCCAAAGATAAATCACTTTACAATTTGATATGATCAAGGAATGCCGCTGAAAGACCAAACTTTTAGCTAGAGCACCGATAGGAAGATGTGATAAGAGTAGCAGGTATGAAACACCCACACACATTACTCCACCATTGACCAAAAACACAGCGATCAGCTCATTAGTTTGGTTTATGCTCTTTGAATTGCTAGTTTACATGTACTTACAGATTATATAAGTTGTTTAATGAAGAAATAAATGCAAGTGTTATTTAAGCCTTGTGTTTGTAATGCTTTGGCCTTTTGTCTCTTGTTTGTGGTGTTGACTGTGATTTTGTTTCTTTCCCATTTGGTATCCTGGGACAGGTGTGGTACTTATTGTTTCGATTCCTGATCCTTGCTGTTGTTCTTACTTTTATCAACCTTTATTGATTGTATACCAATAAATAAATTGGGACTGTGCCACGTAGTGCGGTCAGTAACGGGTCTGATTGCAGATCCAGGGGCTGCGAGTTCAATCCCAACTTGGTCCCAAACTTTCATGGGGAATGATCATGAAATAATTTCAATGGTTATTCTCTGCCTTCTGCTGATTCAAGAAGGGTTGTTCACAGTTTCAAGCGTAAGTAAAAAACACTTTTGCCTTGACAAGCTTGACAGACAAAAGTATTTTTAGGTGAACTGATCATTCTGACATGCCCCTGTCTGATGACTGGGGCGTTATTAACCAAACAAACAAAATCAAATAAATTGGTACTGATAACACTAGAATTTCTAATCTAGGGAAAACAGACAACACTGATAAGTTCTAGTTAAGAATTGCTTAATATTACCTTGAATCTTGATCAGCGTGGGTTGTTGCTCCAATGTTATCATAAGCTGGTGTACTTTCCCTGGTATGAGACAGACCCTCATAACTCGTTGGTCCTAAACTACAATAGAATGAGCCGTGACGTGTGAATTCCAACAATCGGGCATTTTGACAAGTGAAGACTCAGACGAGCATGTGCAGCCTCCTTTTAATCTTAGAAACATCAAATTATGTTCAGTCAGTAGCTTGACACTCATAAACTATTCAAGCGACTAGCAAAGGCTCTGATTAGACTGCGCAGGTTGATCAGAGGCTTTGCTGGTCGCGCACATACCACATTGTTGGAAATCTCATACCGCGGCTCAAATAAAAAATGCTCAAAATACAGTTATGTGAATAGAAACAAGGATTATACTCCTATAATTTTCTAATTTTTTTCCTGTTGTCAAAAAATTTCAACATATATGCTATCAGGTCCAAAATCTATGAAAGACAGGTAGGACCATTTCTTTTTTATAACTTCTAACTTCTCACTTCTAACTTCTAAGTTCTTACTTCTAACTTCGATGTTTGTATGTTGGTACATATTTCTCGTTACCAAGGATCCTCTTTTATTTTTTGGAATAAGGGTCAGTGGCAGATCCAGAGGGGGTTGGGGGGTTCCAGCGAACCCCCTTTGAGACAAAATTATTTCAGTTTCATGGAGAGTTTTCAGAAAAAAACTGGAAAATTAATAAATAATTAGGTAAACTTAACAAATCGAACCCCCTTAAGTTTGTAAATTTGAATTCCCTATCAAGAAATCCTGGATCCGCGCCTGGGATGTTATATCTGACACAATGATTGCCTTTGTTAAGAAGATTATAATAAAGATGCAAACCACAGCTATTACTTTGGAGTCTAAAGGTCAAGGTCTTTGAGTCATAAAGTGAACTCCTCTTTCATTTGTTGACCGAGCGTGTTCATATTTGCAAAAATTATGCTATGGTATGCAAATGATAATGGAAGGTAACACATCACAGATATCTTGTAGTTAAATGTCAATGCCAATATCCTTATAATCTGCCTTACGCAAATTTATTGCTAAGACATTGAAGTAAAAAGACAGGTTAAATATATTCTTTAAATTTGTCACATATTTTTGGTTTGTAAAGTGAAATCCTCTCTCTTTTTATCTTCATTTTTTGTGGGAGGGTCTGCAGATGCCATTGAACTGCTACATGCATTTCTTTCAAGTTTAATGTCAAGGCCGATTCAGGAAAGCGTATGCCTTCAGCCTCGAAAGCAAACTCCTTGTCCATTTTAGGAAGGGTTTTCATATAAAGCATAGCGATTGATTATGCTGTGTAACCGAAACCTAAGCTTTTATGTCGCTAAGTTACTCTTTAGAGTCAAAGGTCAAGGTGTTATATGATTAAAGTTAGTCCTGTGACTCTTCATACTTTATCATCGAAGTGTTCGTCGTTGGCTCAATCATTGCCTTTGGTATGTATATTACATGAAACGCTTCATAAAGTGAATATGACATTGGAGCCAAATGTCAAGGGGAAATACCTTAAAAGTCTTACTGCACTTACCACAAACTTATTTCTATTCTGCAACAGAAGGTGTTCAGTTTGGGCAAAGTATTTGCCTTTGGTCTTAAAATGACAATAACGTTTTCAGATATTGATATGACCTTGAAGTCAAATGTCAGGCATACTCAAAATGTCTTAGAGCTTGTTACTTCACCTTTTTTAATGTTTTCATGTTTAAAAAGAGATAAACATTCATTGTAGCTAATACGAGATAAGCAACACAAGGGCAATTTTGTGGCATGACTGTATTCTTTTGGAAAGTGAAAATTGAATTGTTGCTGTTGCGACAATCAGAAAAATTTTCAATGTTGAAATTTCAGCAATTTAGGGTCACTGCCCACACCTGGGCGATTTTTTTTCAAAAAAATAAATTTTCTTCAAACTTTGAAATTTTGTAGTATAGCCTATTATAAGAGAAATAGACGAAAACAGAGAAAATTCACCGTCTATTTTAAAGCTAGAGCCGCTAATTAAATGGGCTATATTGGCTTTTTTACGCACCTTTAATAAAACTCATTGAGATAAGAATAATTCATGGTTACTTCATTTTATTATCAAAATCTTAATTTCAAACATAAATATGAGGTCGTCAGTAAATAGGAAATATGAAACAAGCCCATTTTTGCAGTGATACAAATATATATTTTGAATATCTCACTCGCAAACCAGCAATTGATGACCATATGGGACAATATCAGCTGTTATCGGTTTTAGCTTCCTGATTATCTCCCTTGAATATTGACCACTCCGGCAACTTACCTGTTGAAATCTGTGGCATCAATTACACAGAAAAGTATACAAACCTTTAAATAAATTACTAATAACTAATTTATTATTAAGTTGCCATTGTTTTATAAGTTATCACAAGAAAATTTAATGTTCTATCTTTACAATGATATAAACAAATATGAAATAACTTAATATTTAGTTTTGTCAAATTGTTCATCTTTTTAACTGGTAAAACCCCATTCATTTCTATGTAAATTGAATGAAAATGCTTAGGATGAGCATTTTATGACCCCAAAATAATCATATTCTGACATTTCCCCAATGTTTTATAAGTTATAAATGGTATCTCTATCATCTAGCAATTTCAACCATATAAGTTTCATAAAAATAAAATAAATTTTAGTTCTGTCATTTTTATGTTGAAAATGGAGTTTTAGCGCCTTCTTGCCTAAGCGTTTAAAAGGGCGGAGAAAATACCTAAGTCCTACTTTGCGGGTCTATAATCCTCCCGCACTATTCGATATGCTTAGAGAATGTCGAGAAATCTAACATCATTTTTAAAAGAAAGGGAAAGCACAGCTACTTGGGAGACATGATTATGAAAAAAATCATATTTTTTTTTGTAATACGTTAGAAGTAAAATACCACTGACCATGACAAATCGCCGAAATAAAAAATATTTTATTACAAGTGTTTCAATTTATTTTCATTTTTTCATTTTAAATATAACAATTATTATTATTATTATTATTATTATTATTATTATTATTATTATTTACACCTATCGTTTGCAAAAGAAATTAATTTGAAGACTTCATCTGGCAGAATATTCGTTCTTCATTCTCACACCGGATAGGCGGCATTCGAAAACGTTAATACTATCGGCGGCATACGTTAATACTATCGGCGAACATAGATCAGAATAGTAAGAAACAGAGTTTTCGATTGCTATTTGTCGCCAGACTGGATACAAATGGCAATCGAAAACACTATTTTAGTGATTGATCCGCGCTCGTCGATTGTTAAGGACGTTTTCGATTGTCACCTATCCAGTGTGATTCTGGAGATAACGGGATATGCGATAATCCTAGGTGTCAGATACTCCCTGGGGCTAAAGGTCTTATCTTGATCATAATGAAATACTGATTTTACGGTTCTAACTGAATACACGACTTTGTATAAACAGTTACTGTCTTGTGTTGAAGACTTGTCCTTCTTCTAAAAACTTATGCATAAATAAATGCGACATGGGTGTGCATCAGACACTCGGGCTGATCTCAGTCTTCGCGCACTGAACACCTATATATCTTACTAGTTTTGTCATGCGGTTTCTCTGTCAGAGTCTTTACTGTTCAGTAAAATAACCTTTTTCAGTCATACTACCAAAACTGTCACTTCATGGGCAGATGCTCAAACTGCGCAAATAGTTTTTTTTTTAAATTCTAGTATTGTTAATGGCTTTGCAAGTATTGTAAAAGACATGCATACATTATGCCGAAAAGTCCTATAAATAAAGCATAAGCAACAATGTAGATCCAGATACTTCATAACAAGACATCTCTCTCCGGGCCTGTATTGTTTGCAATATTTAACATTTAAATATATTATTATAAACTTATGATATAATTGTTTGTGAGGTCATTAAATTCTTCGGGCAAATTTTCAACTTGAGCGAACGGAAACTGTCCTGGTGAGACTGCACATCGCTGAACCATTGCTGTTTGCGTTCCATATATTTCGGTTAAATATTCCCAGAATGCAGAGATACACAACGGCATGAGAACCAGAACTGACAAAACAATTTATAAAAGGTAAAGGTATTTCAGCAGCAAACAGCAATGGGGCTGATCAGACTGCGCAGATAAAGTATGATGCGCATTTGTCGTTCGCATATGGTTAACTGAAAATTCATGCATATAGTAGCATCTAGGCAGTGAAGACAAGAAACTGCTATGAGCATTAATATTTGCATAGTCTGAGCTAGCCTGCGTTCCAGCCTGGTCATTTTTTCTTCAATAACGGACAACCGATACCTTTGATGTGGTATCTTTTTATTCTCTTATTTGTTTTTTAGAATATTAGCAATATTAGCTTTAGAAAATATTGCTAAAATATTGACGACTGGACCCAGGCTAAGTCTGACCTGCTCAAAACTCCTCTGGCACACGTTTTATGATGTGGTCATCTTCACGTTGACACAGCGGGAACTCAGTGGGAGTTCGCTCATCTGATAAGGATCTGGCCTAAAGCACTTTGGTGCATTTTTCTGTCTGCATTATATTTCTGTATTATATTTTTTAACTTGAAGCGAAGACGCTGATTAGACCTTTTTGTCAAACTCAATGTTCTTTACCTCGGACCAGTGACGTATTTTTATATAGGTAACTGGTCGAACCCAGTCCGAGTCTTTACAGATGTCAGCTGATTTTATTTTCGAAACATGTACCGTTTGGCTCCAGATAAGAACCGAGCATGTACTCGAATAACTGTCTCAGTGAGACGGCTCTTTTGAGCGCCCAAAGCGAATGTTAAAATAATGGATAAAATATTCACAATATTATGCTGGATTTTTCCTTATAATCTAGACCACGGTAGTATACATCCGTGTCTAGACCTCGAAATAGAATGGAGATAATAGGTATAGTGGCTCGAGTCTAGACCTATGATTCTATACCGAGAGAAGACTCAGATCAGGTTTTGCATCAACATGTTACATTTTGAAATACGTTATCGAGATATGCCTTTTTGTTCTGTTTTGTTCTGATATAAAAAGAACACTCAGATTAAAGAACGTTCTGCTGCATGATCACTCGAAACGATAATTCTTTAATTATAATTGCTGTCGTTAACACAGGTGTCATTTTCTTAATCTTGTTTTATAACGACCCCCTTTGACACACTGGGATAGTTAAATACGCTTCAGTTATTAATTAAAAAAGAAGAATCTGAAAAAAATGACCAGACCAAATAAGCATATTCGGCCAAAAAAAGTGGTCCTGCTAAAACCTCTTTCGGACTAAAACGTGGTCATGGCCAACCGACCGTACCGCCGCCGACGGCCTTGTTTGGTGACGCTGTGTTATTTTTAAATCAGTGCGGATGCGCAGGCTGGTCTGCGCCTTTGTCGTTTGCAACCCCCTAGACAGTATTCTCACGTCGTATGAATGTACTCAAGTCCTGTTTAAGACTCAATTCAGAACATACGAATAGTGGACATACATGGTGTATTGCATTTTAAGATGAAAAACCTATTAGTTGAGCATGCATACTCCAGTTTGAAACAAAATTTATGAGCACATTTCATGTTACATAAATGTAAAATCCATCCAACAATTCTGGTAAAATATTCAGATGGTATAATTGGGTGCCCTCTCAGTACCAATACTGAACAGCAATATCATCGATGCGAGACGAATACCATCGATACCTACAATCGATTTCGCGATATAGTGACCACGGTGTAAGGGGGACAATTGACTTATCGATTATTTGGGTGATCAAGAACCACAACTGCCTGTTAAGTCGGGCCATAGTTCTATTTGAATTTTGCTTTCACTTTCAATCTTTATTGCGGCGTCGGGCGCCATGCTAATGCCCGATCGCGAAGCAAGGCCTGACCTTAACACTTGACCAGAGTTGGTTTATTTCAATTAGATCTAAATTATCCCTTGACCGACATCCTTCGGTTGAAGCATTTCAAAGGTAGAGCAGGTCATCATTAGCAAAGTTTAGCGTAAAAGTTGTAAATACTTTATTGCTCATCATTTTTATATTTTGTTTTGGGTGCTCAAAAGAACCGTCTCACTGAGTACCTATCACTTACCTATGCTTTGGTTGGACCCGCATTTATAAGAATAGGTTCTTTTTATGCCCCCACCCTTCCCGCAACCGAAGGGGTACTCAGTGGCGCGGAGGAGGGGTATTATTTGTTGGTACGGATCCCGTCGGCGTTAGCTATGGACGAAACTAGATACGAGTAGTCTAGAGGAGCTAGACACCTTCTTTGTGCATATCACATGAACCAGGTTTGCGGTTTGGGTCCGCATTTACATGAATATAATTGAGCATCGATACGACAAAACCTGTCTTCAGGGTTTCCGATAAGATCATACCAAAACCAGCCTTCTCAGCCACAGAGACTAGATAGAATAGTGAAATTTCGCTCGGAGCAAGTTTTAATATGATACTATTCAATAAGTGAATATCAAAGGCGCTGATCAAACTGCGCAGATGCGCAAGCTGGCCTGCTCTATTGTTATTCGAAGACCCCGATTGCAGAACTCATCGCGTACCTTTGTAAATTTAGAGTAGGCCTAGTATAATTTAGACTCACGACTATACTTGGTTCAACCTTAGCCCAAGATAGCTATTGCAGCTTAATATTGGAACAAAATTGACATAAGGCAAATGGTTTACTGTAGGACCCAAATTAAAGCGAGGGGCTCTCAACGTCTTTAGACAGTTCAATACGTCATTTACGCATAATGACGTCATAAAAGCAAGTGATGTCATAAGCGCACGCCAGGTTGAAAGTAGACGTTAGAGAACGTGACGAGATAGTCTGTCTTGCTGAAATTTTAATGCATGTAAAACAAAACCAGAAAATCATATATATATATACTCAGAAAAACAATTGAAGGATATTAAAATTCTTTTGACTTTATAACATTTGGGAATATAATTTTCAAACAAATTATTTTTGTCATTGATAGAATTATCACTATGCAATTCACCAAAATGAAAAATTTTAATTCACGGGTCATTGGTATCGATACAGTACTACACCAAATGTACAGTCCCTCTCTACCTTAAGTTCACATGCAAAAAATTTAGCGCTCATAATTTTTGCTGCAACTTTTACCAGATCATTGCTTATGTTCTAATTCCGACCACAGACAAAAGTTAACACCAATTTATCAGTCATCGCCCCTAATAATGGGGCAACTTCTTCAACAAAAATACACAAATATGGCATACCCCAGTTAACTTGACTACAAATTTGCAGTAAAACACTGAAAACAGCATCAAAATTAGGTGCCAATTTTTGGAGGGAGAACCAGCGATGATTTTGAAGCCAGTCATTATCGAATACAAACGATAAAAATGGGTTTCAATCATTTTTTAACGTTTGTGACTTTTTAGTATAGAGGGTTGAACCATTTGGATTTGTACTGTACTTAAACCATTGAAACGTGACTAAAATAAAGCATCCATTTTGATTGCAGATGTCTGGAACTATGAAATGCATGCATAATTAGTAAAGTTTTTATTGTATTGCATGTAAGAGATGGGACTGAATCCAAATATCCTTCAATTGTTTTTCTGAGTATATATAACTAAATAATTATTGTTGCTGTGGACTGTCAAAAAATCCGCGATTTCCCTGGTAAAATGTGTGTTCCATTACACTGACTGAGTTTTTTCTTCACACAGAGTCGAGCGTCCATCGTTTAGTATCGGTAAAGAATGCCACCTTTTGTTGTTCATTATATTTAAAATATTGTTTGCATTTCTAATTTGATTTCAATCACTTTCAGATTACCATCGTGCAGTGTAACGGATATTACTGTATGTAGAAAACATATCATAGTTGCGTAAAATCACCTTTTGTCATAATCGAACGCTACCAAGTATTACCTCCCTTGTTGATTTAGAGTAACGGTTATTGGTATGGGCAGTGACCTTAATTCGGCCTTCAACGTGGTATATTATTAAAGTAAAACTGCGTAGTTTTATTTACATTTATTCAATGCTTTGAACCTGTTGACTGCATTTCGATTGACATATTTTGACGTGTTGGGCAATGAGTAACTGGATGTACCGTGACTGGGGAGTCTTGGCGATGTAAAAAAGAAACATATTTTCCTCAACGAACTTGCTTAATGTTGCTGATAAGCAAGTTTTTGTTAATCCTTTTGACAAATTAACCATTTGTTCATTGTTAAATGTGTTGTCTATTCGCTGTGACAAGTTGGTTTGTACATTGACAGTAAACATCAACCTCAGTGACGTCACAAACAAATATTATACAGCACGTCACTAACAGTGAAATTGGTATGTGAGAAAAAGAATTGATCATTACTGTTCAGTGGCTACAGGAAAAACTCAACAATCCGGCCAACCATTCAGTGAGAAACTTGGCAAACCTCGTTTCCAGCTGGAACGGTAGGACATTGGGTTGGAATTTTTCTGTCCCCACTAATCACCAATGATGGATTCTATTTATCTAGCATACCCATACCAACTAGTGGGAAAGGTAAAAAAAATGAACAACAGCATGTCGGCCGCATGCTGGCCACAAGACGATCTGTAACACCAATGTAATGTTAAAATGACGTCACCATGTCGCATCTTAGCGAATTTAGGATTCTGGACGCCTTTTTGAAGCTTTTTTAAATATAGACTGCGGTACTTAGTGGTGAGCAAGAAAAAGAATCCATTATTTGTGTGAGGATTGGATAGAAAAAATCAGTCCCTTGTCATTACTGGGCAAGCCTGTTCATGCCAATCCCTAATCTTTGAGATTTTTTTTTTTATCCTAACCTCACACCTATGATAGATTCTTATAATACTTACTTTTGTTCAATTGATGTAGATCCTTGGCTGGGAAAATTTTGGCCTGAAATATTCAAATAATATTATTTATTAGATCATTCTCGTGCTGTGTATTATTTCCACTAGAAATATTATTATCATATTGTGTGTTGCATTTTTATCACGCTATTCTCTACTTCACCATTGCTATTTTAAGCAATGTACTCAAGTTTTTGGATGTTCAGTAATTAACTAAAAGACAAAAGCCGCTTAAAGTAAGTTACACGAAAATTCGTTATTTGATGCAAAGGACTACAGGGGAAGTTTTTGATAGTTTTTATCATTTACAAATACCTCAATTTTTGTAATTGTGTAATATATTTCAATAATTGAATATCAGCGTTGCATAATATATTTACAAAGCGAGGAACATTCTAAAAAGTATCTTTAGATTAACAGGCTGATTTGAACATGAACTTGTTGGATTCCCGAATACTTGTTTTCTCGTGTTTCAGTCCATTTGGAAAACATCTATCATTCGATCACTTATATTTAAAGCATTCAACCAATTGTCTTTGATAAACTAATTGAAATTTTCATGAAAAGTTCATTTGACAACATACCTACCCTCTGCGCTAAATAAAGATTCAGGCATACATGTTAGCAAAACAAAATATTGTCAAATCACGTTGATTTTAATTTCTCGAGACCAGAGGTTTTATTTCGAAAATAGTAAGTGAGTATGATCAGGAAATACCACAATCACAAACTGCAGACAACCCCGTGGCACCGTGAGGAAGAGCCACTCAACCATCACGAGACACTGAGAAGACAAATTAAGCAAAGCAATCAGCTCTCTCTTCCCCATCAAGATGATTGCAATACGAGAATGGACATAAAGTACCGTACAACAAAACATAGAACAATTACAGACTCCCACAATGGGAGTAACAATAAACAAAAAAGTCAACAACAACAGAACCACCGCCTTAGAACGGACAGCAGCTCAAGCCACCGGGGGGGGCTTAAATGCATTTTACTGGTACCAATTCTTCGCCCTAGATTCTGCTGTTGTTGAAGTACAAGAAATGTTCAGCTCGCATGGAGGAAGTTTCAAAAAATCGAATTATAGGGAGGTAGACATAGAAATCTAAAACCCCTGAACAGATTTTTATCACATTCTTTCTTTATCAACATAAGTTTTGGATGCGTAAAAGAAACGATTTAATGAAACGTTTCTTTTATCGCCCAAAGCATATGTTATTTTCTAAATTGTAAAAATAGATCATGAATATGTCCTCCTAGTCACAGAATCAAGTGTGTCCCATATTAATTTCGAATTAGGAATTATTTTGAAAATAACTGAAGTTCGAATTTTTGAGGTATTTATGTTTGCATTTTAGCAAGAATACAAAAAGAGGACAATAAGCTATCTCTTCGCCGTTGAGAGGATTGCCAATCTAGAAAGACTTAACTAAAGAACCACTACTAATTCTAAAATCCCACACGAAAACGGTGCAATGGAAGGAAATTTCTTGCAATTAAAGAATAATTTCATTACGAGGGCGGTTAAAATGTATTGCAACACTGGCCAGTAAGTGGCAACTTTAATGGTAATATATAATTTTTATATTTCAATTCTTCGAAACATTCCCCTTTGACAGTCAAACAGGATTTCAAACTTGAAAGTCATCTTGTAAATGCCTGTTTTAATTTTCTTCTGTCATATTGACCAGTGAGAAATCCCTGAACCAAGGTGATTCCAGTTTGTGCATTTCTATCCAACATTTTTGTCAGCTGCAGAAACAAGAGAAAGTCACACGGAGCCAGTGTCCAAGGTTATAAAATTTTCATGCTCTACGCAACTGGGCACGAAAGTTATTGCGCTCATAAATGTTAAAAAACCAACAATTGTTGGCATTTTAACATTTATCAGCATGATAAATACAATCTATCAGAGCTTGAATGTAAGAAAACTCTTGGTTCTTATTGGTGATGTTTATTGTATTTTTGTTACTTTCCCATGTGGTATCCTGGGTCAGGTGTAGTACTTGGTTGTATCGTTTCCTGGTATTCGCCCCCGTTCTTACTTTCGAGCATTTTAGTTTTTATGAGCAGTTGAAATTTAGTGCTCTGTTGAGGTTAAGATGATAAAAGTTTTAATAACCCTGGGGCCAGATCTGTCTGATACGGTGGATTTTTGAGCTCAGTGAATTATTGTTACTTTAAATATGACGTCACCATGCTAGCTATATGTTAATAGGCATTGTAATGCAAGACATAAAGGCCACATCTACAATATTTTTCGTTCGACTTTTCTGGGGCGAAGTGTTTCAGATAAAGATGATCATATAGGGTGTTTCTTTATTAGTATTTAATATATAGTATTTCTGTGGACTGTATTTAAATTCCCCTATTGAAATCACATAATGGTATTACGCAGTTATATCATTTAAAAAAAAATGAAGCGCCCTCTATATATGAGGGTCTAGATGGGGTATAATGATTAGTGAATAATGGCCTTATTTTATAATGAATAGTGAATAATGAGCCAAAAAAATAATGAATAGTGAATAATGGGGGCTTAAAAATAATGAATAATCCTATTTTTTAATGAATAGAAGAAAAATTAATGAATAGTGAATAATCAGATTTTAATGAATAATGCTAAAAAAATCGTCAAAGCATTTTTGCCTATGCTTGTAAAAATTGACCCCCTTTGTAATTGATTGGTTTTCAAATAACTACACTATAATAACTACAAATGATAGATAATTCTACAATTTATGAAACACAGACAACTAAGGGACATAATTTAGCGAGAATCAGTACAAAATGGCATCTGAAATAGAGATCGAAACAGAAAAGCCCAAAAAACTCAAGAAAAAGACACAGGAAGTAATCATGTGGTTCCTGTTATTCTCGCGTTCTATAATACTGGTCTCAAAACTGTGAAAGAAAGTAGTAGGTCCAGAGTGTGTATAAATTCAAAAAAACAAGAAAATGTAATGAGTTTTAGCAGGCATATAAATGGGCCCCCCATGGGTTTCGGGGATCTTGGGGGAATGGCTATTTATTATCCCCCGACGAAGTCGGAGGGATATTTTTGGAGTCGTCCGTGCGTCTGTCCATTCCGTCCGTCCACACTTTTTGTCTGTCCGGAACCATATCTCAGTACCTATTATTCAGATTTGATTCATTCGTGGTACAAATGATTAGTACCATAGACTCTCGATATCCTATAAGTTAGGTCAAAATCGACCTCTTAACACTTGAGTTATTGCCCTTGTTTTAGTATATGCAATTATAAGGCAAACTTATATTAGCTTTTTTGTGTGATGATCTTCACATTTCATCAAAGCTATTATATATAACAACTTCTCACTATAGACCATGATTGCCAAGTGCCTGTAGATAAGCAAGGAAGTGTCAAAGTTTTACCATACCCCCTTAGACCCCCACCTAAGGGATCAAAGGTCAAATATTTAAATTTTGCAAAAACTTAGGCAATTATTAATATTTTTGCTGAAATTTTGCATGCAGGCAAAACAGCAATAGATATGAAACATATCAAACGGGATTTCAGTTTGAAGGCCTGGGTCAGAGCCCGTTGGGTGGACTTAGGGTGTGGAGGCCGAGGCCAAAATTTTACTTTTTCAGAATATGGTCATGTTGCTTATCAAATTAAAGCTGATGACGCCGGCAGCAACATTGTAGCAAATATTTTGCCCACAGACACACCCTCGACCAGGGGGTGGGGTCAAAAGGTCAAACTTTATCTTTTTCTGAAAGTAGTCATGTTGCATATCAAATTAAAGCTGACGACGCTGGCAGCAACATGGTAGCAAATATTTTGCCCGCAGACACACCCTCAACCCAGGGGGTGGGGTCAAAAGGTCAAACTATATCTTTTTTTGAAAGTAATCATGTTGCGTATCAAATTAAAGGGAATTGAGCACAGAGCACCATGAAAGCAAATATACTGTAATTGCACACACCAACGACCCCTGGGTTGGGGTCAAAAGGTATTTTTTTCTTTCCTAAAAGTGGTCATGGTGCATATCAAGTTCGAGTGGAAGAAGTGTAGGCCTACATGCAAGGTAGCACTTTGAATTTACACACACCCTTGACCTCTGGGGTTAGGTTTAAAGGTCAGATATTGAAATTGTGCAGATGTAAGTATATTTTGTATTAAACTAAGCACAAAATATACTTGATAGGCGTTTGTTATGATCTGAATAATACTGAAGGTGCACTAAGGGTTAGATGAATGGGATTTATGTTTTGTGATTTACATGTTTCTCTCAAATAACCCTTCGTCGGGGGATATATATTCGTCGAACTTGTCTTGTTTTCAGGGAGCTGGGAAGCACTGGTAATTATTTTCAGGGATTTGGGGAGTAAGCTCATAGTTTTGGGGATTTAGAGAGCCCTGCAAAGAAGTAAGAAATTTAATTTAAACAATCTCACCTAAAAGGAAAAGCCTTCATTTCGTTTGAATTTTTTTTAAAAAAATCTTAGGCTTCTGGGGGGAAGCCCCCAGACCTCCCTTGGAAAATCTCAGTGTATTTACTTTTGTGTTAATATGCTAATTGGATTGAGATAGAAAAATATTAATCAGGCTTTTAGATAGGCCCTACTTTTCATTGTGTTCCAACATTTCCCTACTTTTTCTTGAAAATGTTCTACTATCCCTACTTATTCACTGTAAAATGTCATTTACACAATAAAAATACATAAATTTTTCCTAGGTCGCTTCGCTCGCTTGAAACTTAAAACATAACTATATTTTTTTAACTTTATTTGAAAAATTATTTTTTTAATGAACAATTGGTCTTATTTTAATGAATAACCCAAAATTTTAATAAGATGAATAATGGGCTAAATTTTTAATGAATAGTGAATACCAGACCCCCCCCCCCCCCATCCAGACTCTCATATATGTCGGCGGTGATTCTTTTGGGTAAATTATTGATACGCAGCCAATCACAACGCGATTTAGTACGTTTCATTTATATACATTTTATGTTTCGACAACACTTATAAAGTTGAAAATGTAAGTACAAATCTAAGTTTACCCTGGAAACGATGATTAACTCTAGAAAAATAAATAACAGCTCAGACTCAGTAATATAACAAGCAGATAAACAGATCTCGTTCCTTGTTTAATGTAGGTCACCTCTGTTCCCCATGCATAATAAGTATTGGCTTTTACTAAAGAAAGTGTGTATCAGGTTAGTAGTAGTATAATCATTATTCTGGTTGCTATATTGACACCATTGGGCATTTACAAACAGTTGACAATGTTCCATTGATTCCAGGAAAAATGATTGCATTGATTAGGTAGGCTACTGCGTTTGTGTTGCATTTTTTGTCGTGGCAAAACCTGTCTTTGATGTTTCTGAAAAAGTGAGTCTCAAAGCAGCCTCCTCATCTACAGAGGATAGCTAGAAACATGAAATATTGCTTGTAACAATTCTAGATATGATACTTCCCAAAAAGCAAAAAAAGGCACTGATCAATCTACACAAACACGCAGGTTAGTCTACGCCTTTTTTGTGTTAGCAATTTCCAAAGACAGGGTTTCTCTTAAAACAAATCTTTCCTCTCAGTCCGAGATATACATAGTAGGTTTTCAAAAAGAATCACCTCAATGTCATTGAGACGGTTCTTTTGAGCACCACCATCGACCCAAATACACTTGAATTACATATTGTCAGTGTCTTATTGCAGCATCCTCATGTATCAATCCATTTAAAGATATCTACTGCTCTCTCGTAAACTCGATGAAACCATTAATAGACACTAAAACCGCCCCAGTATAACATAATAGTTCAGGTTATAGTTTTTCATGTTTTCATTATACTGGATTTACATGTACTTCCTCAAAACATTTCGTTTGCACAACCTAGCACTGGCTGTTTTGCATTTAGGCACAGTCACTTGAATGGCTGCCCCATGGATCCAGAAACAATACTGCATACCTACCAAGCTTAGTAATTATAGTCCGTTTTCCAATGCATTGCTTTCCGCTATGTTTAGTGGCCAACACTCAGCTTAGGTTCAAAGAACTAAAGCAAATTTTCGTCACCAGTCACTTTATTTTAAACTTGCGTCGATTGATTGTTGAGAAAAGGTGTGAACCCAAACATAACTTTGCAGGACACTCAAAGTATTTATGATTTCATGAACATTTCAAAAATCGAATTTATTACTTATATTTACATTTTACAACATATATGTAATATATAAAAATCAATTATAATTAAGGAAACAAAACAGTTTTGTATTAAATATGAACTTTTATTAACGGTTTTGCTTGAGTATAAAACGGAAAAGCAGAAGAGCCGATGTGAACACGGACAGCCAATGGATCAAACATGAAGCTTGTTTCGCACATGCAAATCAGGTGTGGCTCACTGTCAATCATAACATCAGTGTCATTTTTGGTGATATAATTCGATATTCGAAACATATTGCACGGTCAAGTGAGTTTGAAAGCTGTCAATCATATTTATGTCTTTCAAGCGTCTTTAAAAATCTTAATGTACATTAAAGGCTTGCTTTGAAAATGTAAATATAACACTATAAACAGCTTTTTGCCAGTTTACACACGTTTGTTTCTGATCTTCAGTCAGCATTTAGGGAAACCAACGAGCGCTTATCCTCTTCAGTTTCAACACTTGCATGTAGTGTTTAAAGTAGATAATTTTGAATGCCAAATATATTGGAAATCTGCTGAGCAGCACATCTTGGGTCTGCTCTTACAAGATCTTCCATATTTTTTTATAATTTCTAGAACAGTCATGGCTTCTATTTTTTCTGATTTAGGGGGGGGGGGGGGTTCTTAATCGATTCGAAGATTCATTTTATTCCAGAGTTAGATTGAGACACTCCTCTGCAAACTGTTGAAAATTCTGCTTCTTTAGGTCCATAAACAGCCCAACAATCGTCATAAATATCCTTTGATTTTTACCAAGGCTTATAAAAATTTGGATGTAAGACCTATAGATTACAGTTATATTTATTTGTAAAACGTTTAGCAACCATGTTTACTCTACAGCCTATTAAAAAAGAATGTATACCAACTGTATTTTGATCTGTGTTTTACGCGTTCAAGTATGAACTCGGTATCAGAATGAAGCTTATGCACGTATAAAATATTAGTCTTATTTAATCAAATAATTTAAGATTTGAATAGCCCTGTTGAAATACATTCGCCCCATCCTCGTATAATTACAATATAAGTGTCCTTATACAAGAACATTCGGTGGGGTAATTGCATTTTAGGCTGGGACACCATATTCTAACGGTATAAACAGTTCAGTGATCACTATTTATATACGTCGATCAATCATAAACATTGTTAGCTTATTATCCAGTCCTTTAATTCATATCAAATATTTACAGTTATCATCTAGAATTTCTATCTGGCTTCCAATGTAAACACAGCCTCTATACAACAACCATTTTGAAGGATGGCTTCCCATTCTCAAGATTTGTAGTTTGTTTTGGCGTGCAGGAAGTTCCTGACCTGGTCATGTATTTTTTTCTTTTAAATTCATGAATATCAAAATGTACCTTGCCTTGAGCTGTCAAAGCTGTGGGGATTAACTAAGAATATTTCGAGAAATATGAATTTTTTATGACATGGTTGGGCAGGCAGATAACATTTCCACTCATTTTGTAAAAGTGAAAAAAAATTCATTCACAACTGGATACTTGTGAAGTTTCTTTTTTGAGACTAGTTTGTAGCCGCCAGTTCAGTTCACTTATTTGCATAATGTAAACTACTGATAAATGGCGTGGTGATATAATGGTTTAACGTGAGAACAAGGATACCGTGAGAATATGGGGCTTGAGTATACTAGCAGAAAACAGTCTCTGTAAAGACGCTTACCTTTACGACGAAGATATATGAAGATTAAAGCAGAAACTAGTATGATGATGATGATGACCAAAACTCCAGCTGTTACACCACCTGCTATTACACCACCTGCACTAGTGGCTTGGATTTCTGTTGATGTTGCTAGAATAAACGATAAAGAATGCATTTATAGTGCAAATCTAAGGTTCACTGTTCCTAGAAAGTACTAATACCAGAAGACATGTAAATTTTTGATGACAGAGGATTTGCATCTTAAGTTACACACTTACAAATGTTCGCAATCATTAAGCTAAAACACATTATTTTCATAAACCAGTGATCACATGCTCAGATCAAGAAAGGGGGACAAATTGGTCCAGATCCCCCGCCCCGTAAATCATAAAGCTCTAGGGTGTCTAGGTAATACTGATCTAGATCCCCTGAATAATCATAAAGCTGTCTAGCCAGCATTCAATGTTGGGCCATCATCTTTTAAGATTGGCTTCTAAATCTATATCTAAATCACCATAACATACTGGCTCTGCCATGCCAAATTGCAGAGAAGGTCTTTTCTTGCACACCGGTAAAAGATATCTGAGATTTAACCCTGGGATAGAAAATCTTATCTTACCCATGCCACCTTTCCCAGGCTGTCACGTGAAGGTTACATACATTAGTTGTATTGGAACTCGTACACATGGTCGTTAAGTGTCGTCATTGATATGTTAAAGTCATGTGAAATTGCATCTTAGCGTATTTAGGCACTTGTGGAAGCTTATTTCAAAATAATAGGCAGTAGTGAGCAGGAACAAGAATCCATTATTCACGTGAGGGCAGGATAGAAAAATCCGTCTTTCCGGATCACCATTTGTCATCACTAAGCAAGCCTCGCAATGCCAAACAGTGATCCTCTGGACGGATTTTCTTTCCTTCCCTCACACTCATGATAAATTTCTATAATCTTGCATCTTGTGGAAACTACAAGCATGCTTGATTTATGCTTATATTGTTTTCGTCGAAAACTAGTCAAAGATAGAAATATGATTTTTGCAGTGAAAAGAATGTAAACGTTTATCTATAACAACATGCTGATAGATCTGCAACCAAGTTTGTAACTGTTTTAATCGGTCGATTTATGTACCAGGGATCATGATTTGCCATAGCCATAAATAGTAATTTATTAGGTTCTGTTTCACCCGCTCAAGCATGAAACTTAAGAAATAAATACTGGGCACCAGCTACATGTACCTGAATTCAGAGGCGGTAAAATACATAGCTTTGGCTTTCTCTTGAATAGTATAATGGGTTAGAACTAAGACTCACTGACGACCCTGACCTAAAACATTCTTCGATGGATAAGGAGCCTGGTGCTCCCAGATAGCATTGATATGTTGGGGCCACATGGACACAATGGTGACGGTCCATATGCACTTTGTGAGCCCAATGTTGGGAAACCACATCAACCCAATGTTACTTTGCTTATTTGATCAACGTGAACACAGGAGTGATAATTTTAGTCATTTTCATAATTATTCCATTTTACTAGTATGACGTTATTCAGTAGTAAACACGAAAAAGGAAGAAACACATACACTTAAAAATAGGTGCCCATCCGGGAATTGACCTTAGGCCTCTGGTTCGATAGGCCAACATGCTAACCACAGGTCAGTCGCGGTTCGCAATAATCGGACATGTAAAAAATATAACGATGTTTTGGCCACATTAATATTTGTGACCAGACTTAAAACTTGAAAATTGTTTATGTTGATCACTTTCCGTTGACCTATATATCTATATTGGCACTGAGAAACATATTTCAGACACATGTTTTACTTTAGACACAAGACATAAGAGTATTTGAATACTTTATTGACCATTATTAGTAAATGGTTGAAAGCCAATGGGTGTAGCATTATCTATTAATTTCTGAGTTATCCGAAGCAGAAATGGTGTGCATAGGAATTAACCACAGTCATAAAAGACATATGCAGCTAATTCCCATGCGCAAATTTCTTGCGCCAGGAAACAGGGAAAAAGTTGTCTGGGATCCTGTCTTTTGACTATTTTTCAAATTCGGATCAATAATGTAACAGTTTTTAGATACACTCATGATTCGACGATTCCTTGACAAAACTAAGCAATTAAATATGTCTGAAATAGCTATTGACCTTTTATCAGAGCTGATCATCTACAGCACCGAAGAGAAATAATTGCAGATCAGCAAAAAACAAATGATGTACACAAAATCCAAGTTTTAACCCAACTTATAAATACGAAATCGGCTGTGACTCAGGTTGTTTCTTCTTTTTGTATGGATGTCTGTGCCTGATCTCGTGGATTAGTCGTTAGCTTGTCAGGTTTCCGGGGTCGTGTGGTCACATATTTTTCTCCCTTTTTAGCATTTTAAAATAGTAAGTGAGTATGATCAGGAAATACCACAATCACAAACCGTAGACAACCCCGTGGCACCGCGAGGAAGAGCCGCTCAACTATCACAAGACACCAGGAAGACAAATTAAGCAAAGCAATCAGCTCTCTCTTCCCCATCAAGATGATTGCAATACTAGAATGGACATAAAGTAACGTACAACAAAACATAGCACAATTACAGACTCCCATAATGGGAGTAATAATAAACAAAAAGTCAACAGCAACAGAACCACCGCCTTAGAACGGACAGCAGCCTAAGCTACAGGGGGGCTTAAATGCATTTACTGGTACCAAATCTTCGCCCTAGATTCTGCTGTTGTTGAAGTACAAGAAATGTTCAGCTCGCATGGAGGCTATCTAACTAATGCAATGTATCATCATGGAGAAACACTCTAATCAAATTACTACACCATGATGAAACAAAGAAAAGGGCTCATGACTCACAGATAGTCAGATTTGCTTAATATGATCAATCCTGAACATTTTATACTGAATTGTGCATGAAGCCTATAAGGTTTGGATGAGGTTAAATGTACTCTCCTGAAAGATAATTATTTCGCTGACCCCAGAGTTTTATTCTTTTTTTCTAAAATGTATTCTAATAGTCCATGATATAAAACAAATTCTCGAGGTTTTCAACAGTAGATTTTGATTTTTTATAATATATAACTATTTATCATATGACGTTACTGTTATGCAGTGGATAATAATGTTATGACCTCACGTTACATAACACTTTCGGCGGGAACTACTTACGTCATGACGACGTCCGTTACAATAATGCAAATTTTCATGTTAACAAACAAATTTTGAAAGCGATAAAATCGTATTAAAAGGTCATATGATAAACATAATCTTACACTCGTGATTATTTTATATTTAATTTATTAAACTCGCCCAAGTCTCGTTTAATAAATTTGATATGTAATGACCACTTGTGTAAGATTCTCTATGAACTATATTCTCAGAACAAAGTCCAAATTTCAACGAATTGCATAAAAATAGCAGACGACAATAAGCGTGCAAAATTATCCAGTAGACAATGGATTAACGCACTTACCAACTCTCATATAGAAAGCTTTGCTGTTAACATTAATCTTAACTCCAATCTCCCCAGTAGCTGACTACGATATATAACATTTCAAAGCCAATGTTTCTTTTCTTGTGTCAGAGCTTTGTGTATATTATCTGTATATGGGATTCAGAACAAGTTGGGACACTTACCAATTTTCATATAAAATGTTGTACTGTTAACTTTAATCTTAACTCCGCTCTCTCCAGTAGCTGACTGTGGTGGGGTAGCTTCAATATAACATTTGAAAGCCAAAGTTTCTTTTCTTGTGTCAGAGCTTTGTATAACATATGTTAATGTGTTTGTTTGTCTCCTTGAACACTGATCAGGAAGCTCTGTGATTGCACCTGCGATTTCACTCCCGTCATTTGCTGTTACTCCAGGATTCATGTGAATAAACTCGTCACTCAAAAGGTGTTGGCTTGTTCTCATCCACATGATTTTTGCATCTGGTAGATTGCCAAGTAAACCCGCACATTTGAACTGTAAAACATCACCTTCTTTCACTAGCTCTGGATTGCCAAAGGTTCCCGTAAACTGAGAGATTTGCATTCCATATTTTGAAACCGTCATAATTACATCTGCTGGCTGAGCTATAAAATAAAGGATCTTACATGAGTGCTCATTTTCAATGGCATGCATGAAAACCATCCATGCTCATCAGGGAGAGTCATTGAAACGAGTCCTAAAATCATTTCTGAAACACACCGATAACTTCCCTGATGCCGATTTTCAACCTATCAGATGTATAAAATGGTTTGGGGAAGTGTTAGGCTTGTCAAGCATTATCTTACTTTTTCCAAACAGGTTTTAATACGTTCAATGATACAGCAGCATAGATATTAGCTTCTATCTATTCTATGACAATAAAACCACATTAACATTGCGATTTTGGTATGAAAGCCCTGCGATTTTGTCACGTACCCGTGGCGTAATTATGGGCGTCATAATACGTAATTTGTCGTTACTAAACATGTAAACCACTTGTGTTTTATAGATTTTATTACATGTCGCTATTTCAATCCTAGACGAAATTTAATATACTTTTATAACTATTTATCGTAAGACGTTGTATTAAAATCGAAACACAATTAGTGGTTTACAGATTTTCAGAAAGCGTTATTCACAAATGATCAACGTTGTGTAGATATTGACAAAATAATCACTTTTTTACGCAAGAAGTGAGATTTTTAAAGTATTTTTATGCCATATTATAATAGAATCTAAAATGTGTGCTCTTGTATTATTGAATTTATTAAACTCGTTGCAAAAACGAGATCAAATGCTCATCAAGCCTTGCATTTTATCTCTTTCCCCCAGCTCTACGGGAATATATCTATTAAAGGATATGTTCACCGTTTTTGAACATTTTACTTCAATTAAAAATTAATATTTTATTAAATACTTATTTGATTTTAATAAATCATTCCTTCATCTGCTAAGTTGATTACAGCAGTAATCATGTTCTTTATCTAAACGTCTGGGGGCTGCAATATTGCAGTAATTGGCATTAAGCAGATGGACATTAACCTTTACTTCAGGTCAGCTAAATGACTCGTGGAATCACCTTGCTAGCGGTTCCATACATTGCTTTATATCAATTTTGGATAATTGATATCCTGTTCTAATACCAACAACAGACAGATTAATGCAAATTAGAATGTTACGACTACTAAAGGAAAAATATTTTGTTTTTCAATAAGTTTCAGTTGATTTTACTATATCTTTTTGTACACAAAATGAAGAAAGTTGTTACAAAATATGTCATCTGCTATAGTAATAGTTAGTGCTTTAAGGGTTAAATTTAAAAAAAAAAATAATCAAACATAGGCACATGTATCAAAATATAGTCATCAATGTACACACTGCTTAAATTATTACTCTCAAACATTGTGGATTTTTGCAATTATTCAGGATTTACAACTCTGGTCTGGTAGTGGGTAAGCAGGTCATAGTGCTTCCAGTCCACTTGTTAGGAGCTCATTGAACTGAAATTGGCCAGATACCAGTGCTGACTGAAAGTAATTTATTACAGACTAATTGAAGGATTTCACACACATTGAATGAATGATTATTCCTACCATACTGTAAGCTCTATAATAAATGCATTTGAAAAAAGTCTGAATTTTCACTTAAATAAGACATTACAAATCAAAAGGATAAATTCGAATATTTTTCATGGTTTAGAGTGGTTTTACAGCACTTTCAAGGCAGCTCAAATGATTTTCTAGGACTTCAAAGAATGATTTTCATATTCAAGTACCTTTGGGGGTAATCATGTCTTTGTTGATCTAGAATAGCTCCTGTTCTGATAAATAATAGTAGATTTTTATGCAAGAGAAAGAAAATGTTTTGCCCTATTTGATAGCAAGTCTAGTTTACTTTGTCTATTTTACACTCCTTGGCTTAAACTTAAAATTGATGCAAAATGTAGACTAGCCATATGGTGTACATCCTAGATTTAACAGCTTCTGTAGACATTTTCATTTTAAGCATAGAGGTTAAGCTAATGTGAACCCCGATTATACATTCTAAGGCCTCCAGATAATATTGTTATTGAACATTAGTTGTTATTGTTTTTAATTTCTCATAAAAACCACGCAACCGTTCCACATGTTTTCATAGTTGGGTAAGCAAATAATTACAATTTTACACTCAAAAATTTATAAACGAACATTTGGTACTATAAACACTTTGGTTAGAAGTATTCTAAAATTGTCAACATTATTGAATTCATCAAAAAATATGAAATTTATCATACTGTTTGTTTGTTTTGATTTTCAAGTCCAAATCAACAATATACATGTATAAGTTATGTCAGGAATCAGTACTAAACAAGGATAAATTTGCTCCCTATAAAATGTGGTTTTAATAGGGAGAATAACAGAAAAGGTGATTCGTGTGAGGATTGGATAGAAAATCTGTCCCTTGTGATTACCGTGTGTCATATCACTTGGCAAGCATTGTGATGCCATGTGTTGATTCTCAGCTTATGAAATTTTCGATGTTTGAATGTAATGAATTAGTCGAAAATTGATTTCCCTTGTTTTGCTATGCTCCGATAGGTAAGTAGCCGTGTTAAGAAATCACGAGAAAGTTGAGTTTAAGATTTGAAATGGTCATTCAGCTGTGGAACGACTGACTAGCAAGACGTGTTTTATCGAGAAGAACTATGTCGTTAGTTAGTACACTACGGACAATGAATAACGGACATGTACAGAATTGACATCGGTGGAAATTTGAGGGAACTGTTGTTTGAGCCAGCAGAAGTTCAAAAGCCATAGGCCAAAGTATCAGCGCCATGTGCATATGGTTATTCTGATTCTGTTAACGTATGTGGGGTGGGGCAGGTCAGGCCCCATGAACATTTCTTGAACAGAGATACACATACCGGTGCACCAGCTTTGGTTCCTTTGAGCTTATTCAGAAATAACAGACGTACAACGAGGTATCGTCGAACCTGGTTGTGCTAGTAGAGAGGCGAACAGCATCGGAAGAAACTGCCCTTTCACCAAGAACGAACTACCAGAGTAATAAGGCCTTCTCTATGGAAGATTCCAAGCCCATGGAATTTTAAGATGAGTATTGTATTTTTCATTTTGAAAAAATGAATAAATAATTAAAATCTGAACGGGGCCAACTATCATATTGATTTTGGCAGGTTCAAGACAATCCAATTTGGATGGAATTCATTACCATAAAACTATGTCTGATTTTAAGAGAAAGTTCATTTGTACATGAAGCAGTTTATGATATTTTGGAAAAGGTCTGATTTAAAAATGTGAATTTTTTTTTTTATTTTGTAATTCCATTCAATGCTTCAGTTCAAAATAATGGCAAAAGAGGTTGCGTGCTAAAGGTTTTATACCAAGAGCTTAGTTTGAAAATGTTTGTTGGGATCAGTACATATTTTGGAGTCGCTTGGGACCGTTTGGAACTCTGTGGGGTTTATTTTTAGCATACCTCAAGAGGGATTGGTAAAGGAAAGTCTTCATTGCGAGCTATACGCCAGTATTGGGTGGATCCCTGTTACGAAAGTTGTGGCGTCAAAACTTTGTGGCGTCAAAATATTATGTGTACAGTTACATGTATAGGATCTGTTTCGCAAATAATGACAAGGTACACAAGTATTGACATAAATAAAGCGAGGCCATGAGTTTTCTACATTATGGTTTCCCAAGAGAGCCTTGAACTGTATCCTTTCTGGGAAAGACAAGTTTCCTCAAATGTACTTAGTATTCACATTCAATAGACATATTGATGTGTTTGTACGTTAAACGGGGTGTCGTATGGCTCCTGTGCTAAAAAAGCTATAAGTTTTCTGATTGAAGTAGTTGTGTGATGTATATAGAGTTTTCAATTACTAAAGCATATTTTGAGCAAGCAGAGTGCAAATGCTTCACAGAAACTGGCATAGTACATAAAGGATATATTAATCCAGAATTGCAAGATTTAGCCACGCAGTTTTCCAGATTTTTGTCAGGCATGCCATTCATTTAAAAATCGTTTGGCTGCCGCGGATATTTTGGATAGAGTAGATTATTTATCATACGTCACAGAAAGATATGACTTAGGGTTATCTTAGGCTTTAGTAAGCGGGTATTTTTAGAAATTGAATATTTTGTATCAGAACATGATACTTAATTGGCATTTTGATAATAATAATAATAATAATAATAATAATAATAATAAAATGTAGCGAACGCATTTACGTTTTGATGTAGGACTAGAATGTTTTGTACTGTTTGTCTCACCTATTACTTTGGTCAGTAGAATGTTAAGAAAAGTGGAGAGGTGCAAGGCTAAATGCGTTTTAATATTTCCAGAGTGTAATTGGCCAACCTTTGGCAAAAAGAAGGAAACGTGCATTCAGCCATTCTTTCATTGTATATTTGATGTATTTGCCTAAAGAGAAGCAGTTTTTCATACCATACTTAAATGGTGTTGATATGTTTCGTAATGCAAATGTAACATGTTATACGGTGTTATACTTGTAAAATGTTGAAGGCAATGTGTAGTAGGCTCGCTTCGTTAAGCGGTTATGGCGTATGCCTTAAATATTGCTATTGGCTGTTATTGGCGAATAGGTTGTATGGGCGGGTATCGGCTCATTCTCTAAATTTAAGTATTTAACATGTTTATTACACTTTTATATTTTTGAAGCCATCGTTTGGAAGTTGTCTCGCCTCGTTTGGCGGTTATGGTGTATGCCTTTCTATTTGCTGGTATCGGCAATTATGTAGTATGTGCGTGTATCGGCGCATTAACATACAGCATATTTGTTATACTTGTGAATTTTAAAGACATCGTGTAGGAGTTGTCTCGCTTAGTTAAGCGGTTATGGCGTATGCCTTTCTATTTGCTGGTATCGGCGAATAGGTCATGAGTGCGGGTATCAGTGCATATGGCTTAAAAATTAACATTTTATAGGTTGTTATACTTTTTAATTTTTTAAGACGATGTGTAGGAGTTGTCTCGCTTTGTGAAGGATTTATGGCGTATGCCTTTCTATTTGCTGGTATCGGCGAACATGTCTGGTGTGCGGATATCAGTGCATATGGCTTAAAAATTAACATGTTATATGTTGTTTTAATTTTCAATTTTTTAAGACAATGTGTAGGAGTTGTCTCGCTTTGTGAAGGGTTTGTGGCGCATGCCTTTCTATTTGCTGGTATAGGCGAATATGTCTTGTGTGCATCGGTGCATATGTTTTAAAATACTGTTTTGAAAAATACACACTGATTATTACAATGACTGACAATTTCTATGGCACGTTAAGATAGCTTACAAAGAGAAGACCAGGATAATAATTCCTCTGAAGTGAATTCTTATCTGAATCTGTTCTTTGAAGTGATTGTGTCAGTCAATATTTGTATACCTACGGCGACGTTGGTCTGAGAGGTAATCGACGTCGATTTAACGTTTGTTTTGACGTACTGAGTCTGCTTAGCGTTTGCATGCATAAGATAGAGCGAGGTGAACTGTAAACGATACAGGGGCTATTTAGGGTGACAATGCATTTATTTTTTCAGAGCCTAGCAGTTAAAATAGAGAAGCTACTTGGCGTCACGGCGGACAAGGGTCTCCCTGCTATCCGAGTTACTCATAAAGAAAGAGCTGATAGAACGTATGCATCCTATAAGCGAGGATTTAACCGTTGAAGAAGTTATGGACTTGAAAGTAAGGATGTGTTGGCCAACTCGGTGTGTCATATGGCTTTATATATTAGTATATCTAGTTCAGTCTGCTATTACTGAATTCAAAGTCCCATAACAAACGCATATTATAGTATTAAGGGTGCTCCTGCAATGTTCGATTTCAAGTCTCCTACGGAATCTAAATTAGAACAAAATATTTTAGAGGCAGAGAAATGGAAATGATCTATGTCTATTAAGAAAAAGAACCTATACTTGTAACCAGTGAGCTGCCTTTGAAATTATGTAGAAATTGTTTGAGAATACTCTTAAATCATAGAATGATTTCTGCATTACTTGATAGCCTATTCGGATCTTCTCAGGAGTCATAAACTGTTGAAATTGAAATACAGCGATGTGGTGTTTAACAGTGTATACATACATGAGTCTGTTTATTATATTGTCTAGTAAAACAGACAAATACAGAGACGGTGCATGGATTCTAATAGCAAGAAATAGTACGATGATTTTCCGTTTTTGAAACTGGAGCGATATTTCCTATGGGCAAATATTGCCGAGGATTCAGATTTTAAAATAATTTCTCATCTGAGTGCAACCAAAACTGGTTATAAAGTAAGCAAAGATAAATGTCATATAGTAAAATGAAAAATTAGATCTTGTTACCACAACACTGATATGAATCAGTACTGTTTGCACTCATTGAGATCTGGTTGTGACTGATGCATTCATGACAGATTTTTCAAGTGGAAAGGTATAGATCAGACAAGGACGGTTATATGAGACTCCGTAGACGAAAGGTTAATAGTTTCTCAGTCATTTTGAGATTCATTATAGTATTGCAACATTTCAGCCCGTTCTTTTAGCTTCAGTCGGTCGGTAGTTCCAGCGGCTTATACCAAAAAATAAGATTTTTGTTCTTGTTGTATTTATAAGCTATCGGAGGTGGTGTTGCAAGGGAAATGAAATTTTCGATGTTTGAATGTAATGAATTAGTCGAAAATTGATTTCCCTTGTTTTGCTATGCTCCGATAGGTAAGTAGCCGTGTTAAGAAATCACGAGAAAGTTGAGTTTAAGATTTGAAATGGTCATTCAGCTGTGGAACGACTGACTAGCAAGACGTGTTTTATTTAATATGCATGTATATACATGTAGCATGCGATAAGAGAGCTATAGGCATTAAGGTATTGGTTTTCCATATGAAGTAATGCATGCAGCGTTCTTATCGTAGTTCAAAAGTCTGTAAAGTGTTCTGTCCAAGGGGCTGTTATGTGGTAGATGACTATGTATGCATATAGATGTTTTAATAAACATCAAGAAAAGTTTCTTATGAAAGAAATGGTAAAGTTTATGGAAAATATAAGGTGAAGTCGGTCGGTAGTTCCAGCGGCTTATACCAAAAAATAAGATTTTTGTTCTTGTTGTATTTATAAGCTATCGGAGGTGGTGTTGCAAGGGAAAGGCATTTTCTATCCTGAAAGATTCTTATGATCAAATTAACATTCCGTTTTGTTGATCTGGACCTATGAGCATCATAAGCTTAATAAATTATTTACTTTTGGCCAAGAGTAAAACATGTCCTGGTATAAATGTGTGCATATGGGCTTTAACGTGACAAAACATGTTTTCGAGGTTTCTGACAAAGTGAGGCACAAACACTCTTTTCAGCTACATAGACTAGCTACATAATTTGAATTTTGCTTGTAGCAGGCTCAGATATGATATTTGTAATAAGTAAATAACATAGGGGAGTGAGCATGCTGTTCTGCGCCTTTGTTGTTCGCAACACCAAAGACAGAATTCTCGCGTCGAGACCCACATTTTAGATGTCCTTCAATAGTTCAAATGCTTATCTGATTCAAGCTTTGGCAAGTATTACTATATCATAACTTTACATAAAAAATGTAAACAAATATATAAACCAGTTGGTCTGAAGCTACACTCTTTGATACTCTTTAAAAAATAGAACATTTTGAAAAAGTCATGCACACATACTAAGGTTTGAGTACCTAAAATACAGAATTCACAGGACGCTCATTTGGTAATGTTCATATGTTGTACATACCATTTGTTGTTATGTTGGTTGAATCCCTTGCGGAACGACTGATAGAACCTGTTGTCTCGTAGTTGATTTCACATGTATACATGCCTTCATCTTTACACTGCAGCTGAACAGTTTCAAATGTTACAACAAGAGTAGATTGTGTCCATGAAGTTGTATCAATGTTCCCAGACACAGTAGCTCTGCTTTTCAATTCATCTATTATTAGCTCAGCATTATGGGTAATTGCATCAATAGTGGCTATAACAGGACCCACTCCTGAATCATCGGGTAGGTCATTTCTAGTCAGCCTATAAATCTTCATGTTTTGAATATATTTGACGTCAGTTTCTTTGATGCCTCCACATGTGAAAAATGTGGTTGACGGCTGTTCATCACCTTTAGTTGATACATAGTCAAGGAGGACGATGGACGGGACAATAGACATTCTCACTCCTTCAACTAAAATGCACAAGGTAAGTGAATAGCATAAACAATATTTTACCCAAGTCTCTAAATAAGAGTGATAAATAGATACTAATTTCTTATCCAAAACATATTATGCTGTGGGTATTTGAAAAGAAACAGCTCAATGGACAGTTCTTTTGAACACCCAAAACTAATGTTGAAACTGTTGGATAAGAATAAGAAAATATTCACAAATTGGCGCTCAAAAATGTGTTAATCTCAGCCTTATAATATTAGATTTTAGATGAATATTAATTTCATAGTTAAGCGATGTAACACAACGAGCCATAACATGATGATCAAGAGTAAGAACTGTATTCTAAACTTTATCAAGTGCCAGGTGTAGATTGTCAAAACACAACTTCACAATAATTCATCCTGTCTTAAAAGGGATACTGTTTCAATACCTTAAAGTAGATTTACAACCATGATTTTTCTAGGACACACTAAAATCTGGTTAGACTATGATATACAATAACAATTGTCTCGCTGACATTCTCAAGGTTTTTGAACTACAGGATTTAATGTGGGTGATGCGTTTTCAAAGTCCTTAAGTATACTTAACTACCAAAGAAACCTGACACATACTATGTGTCATTTTTTGGTAGTAAATGAATACGATACACACTTGTCTTTTCATTGCGTTAAGTTGAACAAGGTAAATTAAGATGCACTGAGATTATTTGAAAAGATGAACTAATTTCAGACGTCAGCTATCAAAACGTCACGTAACCTCTAAAATGAATTTTAGCAAGAACAAAGAAGTCACGAAAAATTTACCAGGAACCGTATTAGTGTGATTTTTTTAGTATTTCATTGACATCTTCTGGGCATTCAAATAAAGCATGCATGCCTTGCTCAACCAAAAAGCCTATTTTCATGTTCGTAATGACAATTTTACGTTATCAGCTGTTAATGAGCTTTTAAAAGGCACTGCCACTTTATCAAATTTTTTTCACTTTGTATGATGTTTGGAATGCATTTTGACAATGTTTCAGGCCTTTTGAATTCCGTAGCTGCCGCTTATGTCCATTTAGCGACGCCAAGCGTTACAATTACATTCTGATATGTGTATACTGCAAAACTTGAAAATCATTCGCGATTAAAGTATAGTGTAGCCACTTGGCACTATAACAAAGTAAACAACACACACTAAACGGCGACATACGTTGACAAAGAAAAAACTGTTATTATCGATAGTTTACGCTGTTTCTTAATTGAAGTTAAATTTGGTTTATTTCGCTTTTAGCCTTTAACGTGACGCAAAACATAAGTTCTGATTCTTCAAAATGCATTCTCTAACAATGACTGGTTGACTCCAAGTCATTTCAGTTCCTAGAAATTGCTTAACAAAGAAAAACCACTGCCGTTTAGACAACGTCGAAAGCACAAATTAAAACCCCCAAATCATACGTCACAGTAAGAAATAGCAAATTTTTAAAATGCACTTTTGTCTGTACTGGTATTTGCCTTGCATATATAAAAAGGGTTTACAAAAATCATCTAGACATACATTCCCGAGGCAAAAGTGTTAAAAACGGTATTTTTGACGTCATGACGTCATGTTCTATATTCGATAAATATATTTTTTTTGAAAAATACTTTCTAATGTCTTGTTATTAAAATAAGCATATTGGCTTAGTTCTATAATTTGTTCTCTACGAGTTTGAAGCTAGTAAAACGTGTCAGGTTTCTTTAGTGGTTCAGTGCAATAAAAGTCACAAATGAGATATTACAGAGAAAGAAAGACCTAGCTGTTGTGAACGATTACAGAAAATTTGAAGAGATTGTCTTTACAAATAAGCAAGATATGAGTGTTTAAACGCGTATATGTGATATTTTTTAACATGACGTCACTTAATGTTGTAAACGACGTCCTGACGTCAACGCCATTGGGTTAACATATGATGCTAATACGCTAAGACGCTAGGAGCAATATTTCAACTAATACTTCATGTTTCTGTAAATTTGATGTGTATGCAATTGCATAGACTGCACAAATAGCCCACATACGCACATCCCGTGTTTATAAAAGCATTTGAAATGAGGTATCCTGTTTTCAAGGAAGTGTGTAGTCCATATGTACAGCTGTTGCCATGGCAACATACATTATACGTATCACTTAATTCTATCAGAACTGTTTGCGCCTTTAATTGTATTATATGTTAGAAGCCTTTTGAGACTATTGTAAGAACATGCAAAATCTTGAAATTTAGACGTTTTGGAAATTTTCAGTAGACAAAAATTGCTAAAATGCCCGAAGGACCATTTTGTCAGATAATGCTCTTGACATATGTGACTGACCCTTTTGCACTTGAGATTCCTGACTGAAAGGCTTTCAAAGATGGATATTGAATCTTTTGTAATTCTAAATCAGTAATAAAATACTTGACTGAATGGCAGTTGCAATGAGTATTTGTGACAACTCTCTATGTAAGAATATGACATGTGTATGCAAGATTGTGACATTTGAATGTACGAATGTGGAATCTATATGTCAGAATGTCACATCCGTATGTAAGAATGTGAAATTTGTCTGAAAGGATGTGACTTTTCTGTTAAAATACGACATGTCTGTATGTAAGATTGTAACATCAGAATGTAATAATGTGATACCTCTATGTGAAAATGTGACATTTCTTTGTTCGAAAGTGGCATAACTATGTAAGAATGTTGCATATGTATTTTTCCTGTAACGTTCTTTGGTAGAATGTGGTATCTCGTTATGATCAAAATATTGTCTTGAATGAAAAAGCATTAATTGACAAATAACACATTTTGTCTAAAAAGAACAGTATTCATCTTTAAAAAGAACAGTCTTATCTGTAAAACGGTACCCTTTCCTCACCAAAACATATTGTGTTTATCTTTGTTAAAGCAAAATGTGTTATTTTTCATATGCCACCTTTTTACAATTTATAAAAGTAAGTAATGGTGCAAAGATCAGGAATCGATACAATCAAGTACCACACCTGACCCAGGATACCAATGGGAAAGTGACAAACTCACAGAAGACACCACAAACGAGAGCCAAGAAGTCAGCCCTTTCCCAGCAGGTGACCACAAAGCACATATAAACAGACGCGCACAAAACATAGCAAACACAAGACAGAACAAAAACATAAAAGATCCACAAAAGAAGTACCGCCTTGGAACGGTCAGTAAAATATTTTACTGGAGGGCTTAAACCGGTTTAACGGCGCCAACCACACCCTTAATTCAGATGTGGATCAAGACACATAGATATTTGGTTTGCATGAAAGACCCCAAACTTATCAATGCATCATCTCCTAAAACATATAAATCAAGATATAACAAGGAGATAAAGCAAGGATAAGGACTCAACAGTAAATTAAACTGAATACCGGAGCAAAAGAAATCCAACAGGTAAACCCCGGTGGGCCCGACAAACAGCCAAAGCATCAGGCCCCTACCATCTCATCAATAGATAAGTCTTTAAGTCGGAACCATCATAGAGTCTGAAGTCCGACCCACTCTAACTCTAACCACGGTCGTACTTTGTTTAAAAGTTGTTATGTGCCATGAAGCATACAAGGGTCATTTTTATGTTCGTAGAATCGGGCTGTATCTCTACAAATATAGAATATAAGGTACCATAAGAATATATATTTTGAAAGGTCTAGCTTTTGTCTATCAACTGATATAAATTTTACATCAGTAGCACTTAGTTCGGTCAAGATATATAGCTTTGAATAGGGCTAATAAAGGACACTGATCGAAATCCATGCCATTTTAACCACGCAGCAAGCAGGAAATAAGACGCTGTTAAGTTCCATTCGCTATGGTGATATAAGCATTTTTCAAGCCAATTTTTATTTTGCACCACTAAATTTAATTATTCAAACGCTAATCGTCGACAAGTGCAACAAAACTATAAGTTTGTTGTTTGCTCTTCTATAACAATTTTAAATCACCCATCAATATACCAAAATAATCACAGTCAAGTGCTAGTTATCATATCTGTTAAAATTTCTATTATGGACACATTTTGATATTTCTTCTGGTTTTGCATAGCACATGGTATACTCAATCATTCGTCAGCAGTTATATTGATGAATGGATTTAAGCGTGTAACTGGCAACTTCCGGTACTGGCATACCCCCATGTTATAAAAAGTGGGTGGGGTTAATTAACCCCGCGTAGAAAACACAATAACAATCGGATCTGCATAATTTTCTTATTGCAGTGATTTCAACACCTGTTTAGAAGCACAAAAACAGTTTTAACGTATTTTCTAAATGTAGTAACGCTCCATGACGTCATTTATGTACAAAATAAGGGATTTTAGCACCCCCTAGGCTATTTATTTTGCAGTTCATTTCTAATAAAACAAAAGTATTAACTTTGGTTTTGGATGAAAGTTACCATAACCCTTCCATCTACCATATAAACAAGAAAAAATATAATACTACTTTACAGCTAACATATAAAGCCACATTCAAAAGCCCGTGTCCAACTTCTACTTATGTCAACTTTTTAAAATAAAAGTTTATGTACCTACTGTTCAATTTGTTGAGGTTCCAAACAAATCTACCATATCCAATAATTGCTGCGCATTTGCTATAATGTTTATATAATATTGTAGCACGTGGTGTCCTTGATCTGCAGCCGAAGTTTTAGAAGCTGTGCATGGCTATGGACCCATTTTCATACAAATTTCTAACGTTCTGTCAGAGACTAAGTCCATAAAATGTCACATATCTACCATATCTTCAGTGTGCGATATATAGGTATGTCTTTGCCTCTTAGAAGGCATTAAAATAATGTATTTTGAAATAATTTAAGGTTGCGTGTATAGATAAAAGCTCAATCTTTCCAAATATATGCATGATGTATGCATTTACTTTCGCCGTTTTCATTAAATATATCTCTCTACGAACATAAAAAACGTCCCTCGTATTCTGTCACATTCTGGCATAAATTAAACAGCAGATAAGACTTTTTGCCCCCAACAAAATAATAGATATGCGCATATGACCAAATGAACTCTTGCTACCCTAAGTTCTGTTCAAGGAATACAATCATGACAATTTGTTAGATAAATACCAAGTTAAGCATCGCAAAATTTAAAATATCTCAATTGTATTCAAAATGTTAGTTAGCACCTTCTACCACTAAGAGTGTGATAAGTCAATAAGTTACGCAAATATATCAAACAGACAACTTAAGTAGCTGTAATTCCAGATAGACTTATACAGGTGCTTAAATGGTTGATTAAACAAGGCTTACCATTGATTATTAACATTGGTTTATTTGACTCAGCTTTCACTGTCTGGTGTGGTATATAGGCTTGGCAAAAAATCATTCGAGTGTGGTCATTGGCTTTTGCTGTATATCTATAAATTACACTGTTGGATAGTTTTGGAGCTGAACCAATATACCAGTCTATAGTAGCTTGGTCTGCTAAATCCAGGTGTACATGTAAGGGAGACAATACTGCCAGCTGTTGTTGTTAGAGTGGCACCATTGAAAGCTATGTTGTCCTTCTTGAGTAAAACTAAGGATACAGGAACTATAAACAAAACAATATTGATAAATTATACGGTTTATGCATTGTCTTGTCAAAATGTATGTTGGTCCCATTTTGTGTGGGAATTTTGTGTTGGGGTCTTGTTTTGTGATGTGTGTCTTTGAGCATTTTCTGGCTTGGCAGTAGTCTTGCTAGTTGCTTTACTTTGGTTGTGTTTTGGATGCCTCTGTTTTGTTCTCTGTCTCACGGTAGCATAAGATGTTCTGCAGACTTTGATTATGGCATTTCCTGGGCATACTTGCTTTCTGAAAGGTAGCTAGGTAATAATCTAAGCTCTTGTGTTTAATATGTGTTTTAGCAAGCATAATAGATATACCATTATGATGGTGCTCTTTATGAATATCAAAGCCATGGATTTAATAGTTGGTAAATCCATAATCAGACAGCACAAAGATAAGTCAGATTGTTTTAGAATGATACTGTTTTAAACAGTGTGTGCTTACTTAGATTGATCAGAGAACCATTCCGTATGGGAAGCCATCTTGTTTTGTTTTTATATGTTACATAGAAAAGCAGAATGCAAAAGTAGTTTCTGGATGGCTCATTTGAGTTACGATTATATATATAAAGTAGATTCAATTAAACCTCGAAATTAGAGTATAATTACTTTTCCAATTGTATTTAAATTTGGAAATCGAATTTAACCAAGATTGACACTGTAAGAATATATTAGAATGTGGTCTTAACCATTGTCAAAATGGTATATATGCTGCACATTGCATCTGTATATTGGTTTTCCAGTGTAGCATATAAAAAAGATTAAAACAGTCATCATATTATTGAATATTTGTTCCCTAGGTTCACTTGCAAGCTCTGAATCTGTCCATCAGTATACCAACTTGGCAACAATCACCAACATTATTTCAACAACCCGATAACATGGGCAGCCTACATAGATATCTGAACATTACCTCTCACATAAAGCTTTGGCTTTGCAGATTCTACTGCCTCGCTGGCTGACTGCACATTATAAGCTTCACAATAGATGATCTTGTCATGATCAGTTTCAGAAGGTGTAAATGTATAAGTGGTGCTTGTTGATGACTGCTTGAAAGATGATCCAATATACCAGACAATTGTAGGAGCTGGTTTTCTTGAACTAGGTAAAACATTGCAAGTAAGCGTAATTAGTTCACCAACATTGGTTTCTAGTTGCCCGCTGTTAAGTGTTACTCCATTCTTCTGAAGCTTAGCTCCGGTAACTGGCACTAAAATAGCAAAAAAAGAAACATATCTTGAGGAAATAGATCATTGTCTGCTGAAGTTGTAAAACATCAAAATTTCAAGCTCAGCTGTTACTGATCCAGTTATTCTAGCTTCATGTTTGTTTGTTAGATTGCTTGCTTGTTTATCAATTCGTGTTCTTTTGTTAATATGCTTCACCTCTGCAAGTGCAGCAAATAATATTAACGCATGAACACCCCTCACATGCGCCATTTATCTCCCCCTAGAGAACTGTTCTTAGTCAATGAAATCTCCAATCACGTTTTATACTTTAAATTTGGATGATCTGATATTCATTTACACTTAGACAGTCACAAATCAGTGTTTTTATTTTAGGTCAGTAAGTAAGCAAATGGATCATTTAAATAAATGAAAATCTGTTTTCTTGCGAATACAGTTTGGCTTTGCTCCCATTTTCTCTAAATAAAATTCTAACTGTTGTCATTTTTCAAACACAGAGTAGATCCAAAAACAGCTGGTTTCTAAAAGCCAGCTGGTTTGGATCCATACTATTTTCTTCTTAACTTGTTACCTCATGCTTATCACTGAATTGAATATAAATTGGAATGAATGAAGTGCACATAATACATATTTAGCATGGTAGGGTTTCTCACGTGAGTCATGAGCCTTTTCTTTGAACATGTATCATCATAGTGTGTTAATTTGATTTGATTGTTTCTCTGTGATGATACATTGCATTAGTCATGAAAGATTTATGCGATCTAAACAATTTTGTGGCGCCAATAAAATGCATTTAAACTCCCTGGTAGCTTAGGCTGCTGTCCATTCTAAGGCGGTGGTTCTGTTGTTGTTGATCTATTGTTTAATGTACTTCCCATTATTTTAGGGAGTTCTATGTTTGTCTTTGTTTTGTTATGCATTACTTTGTGTCCATTCCAGTTCTGCAATCATCTTGAAGAGGACGCTCGTTGCCTTGCTATTATTGTGTTGCAGATATATTGTTACTGTAAATGTTCTGTGGCTCTTTCTCATGGTGCTGTGAGTTGGTCTGCAGAGTGTGATTGTGGTATTTATCACTGGATTGAATATTAATTGGAATGAATTGCATATAATATTCAGTATGGTAGGGTTACTCTTGGCTGATATCAGTCGTAGATGTTCATATTGTCCCTACGAATCTACACCAGCCACAACCATTCCACAGCTTATCTTAATTATGCTTTCTTTCCAGTCACAAAATTTAATTCATGCTGGCTGAAACATCTACATCTGATGGAATCCGGTAAGCTGATTGGATAAATTCATGTTACTACAAACGTCAAAGCATTCACAACTAGTTCCAGCTCCCTAATATACATAGCTTCATCATGGTGCTTAGTAGAGCAATTTACTTCTCTCACTAGCATCAGGTTATTTATTGCTGGCCTTTGACCAGATACAAGATAGGGTCATAAAATTGAATAAGCACCCTGTTATTATTACAGTCACACTTTATGCAAAACAGAAGTAACTAGGCAAAAATACTCATTAATACAGTTCTATTTGGCAATCCACATCAATGCAATACATGTAACTCAGTCCACGCCATTTGTTTGTCCTGATCTTGTTCCAAATTGTTTGACACTCGGGTGATATTCCGATTATTTTTTTGAAAAAGCTGTGTACAAAAAGATCAGCAGACGACAAAAAAAGCATGCAAAATTACCCAGCATCACACAGATAAGCCAAATCACAGCCAAAACTACAACTATATGTGAGTATTCTGTGAAAATTGGTTAAAAGTAGTTCCGAGATTAAATACCATCAAAATTAAATAACACCGCAAAATATTTCTACGCCTAGCAAAGACTCTGCTCATATAGGCATTAGCACAGTCTTTTGTCAGAGTAATTGCTGTGTGCTCAAATGGGTAGCTGATGACCAAACCTTATCTTATGCAGGCATATTATATCAATATGCATACGTTTTACATATTCAGTTACTGCTGCAAGGGACAGAGACGTTTGCAAAATATGGTGTTTCAAACTTATCCCATAAATACATGTATACTTAAGGAATAAAGAAAAGCAACAAACACTTCAAGTCATTGTAAGTATACAATATGATGCAATTGTTTAGTGCAAATGATATTTATCCATAGGAGCAGTACGTGTCCGTCAAATTACAGCAGGTTCAAAGTAATTATCGATTACGTAATCGTTTTGGTATGCGCGTTACCAGCCTGATACCCCGTAGTAAACTGCTGAAACAGGGTCAATAAAAGTAAAGTTTGAATCAACCATCGATTTATCGTTTTAAAAAGTCTTGGCATATATTGCGGATCAAGGAAATGATCATATGGCGACGTTTCTGTAGGATTCTGAAACGGCTTAACGTCATTAACGTCAACTCTGAATAATGCGTTAAACGCGTAATTTTTCTGCTTGAGATTTATTCATTACAAGGACGTTTTGTTTAAGAATTATGACTTAAGATCTTCAGACGTCAAAAAAACTCAATCTTATTTAATATTTTCACCAGCGACCCAAACCCGACGTCTCTCAGTTACGTTTATCGGCTATATAATACCATTGTGTATCTTGCCATTCAAGTAGCGTGTTTTGACGCAATATTTGACTGCAAAACGAATATGATTGAACGTTTGTTTAATTTGCACATTGGCAAGTCGACGCCAAATAATCAAATATGGAAAAGACGGGGTTTCTTGATCTTTATTCGGACGTTAACGTCACATTTTACGCTTTCATATGTTTATATCTTGTAGCGTAAAATGTAGCGTTAAAATAACGTTTTGGTATTTTGTCGCATACTATAAATACTCAATAAGAAATTTTCAAAAAGAGATTTTGCAAAACCGTCATTTAAACACGCAATTTTTTTTATGTTGCGTTTCTTTATTCCTTAAGTATATATATATGCAAGAATACGAATTATTTTATTTTGTACTTTTTGGCGTCGCCAGTCAAAATTGCAATAACATGATTCATTCCAGTCTGTGGATGCTGCTTTACCTGTATGCATAATGAAAAGGGTTTAAGAGCAAAGTCTTGATATTTCATTTGAATTCTTTGTCATTTTCCCTCGAAAATCAAAATGAAATGCAATGTGCATATATATATATATATTAAATCATCACTGTTTAACCATGTAGATCCAGATCAGATGGGTTCTAAATAGACCAGCCAGACTTGTATCTTAACTTTTTTCAGGTACTTTGGCAAACCGTGAAAGGCAGATGACATGCCAAAAGCATTTCACAATGGTCTGCACTTTTTGCTACTTATAAGATTTATTATATTCAGGGACAAAATAAATAACTTAGGGCAAACCCCTAAAGTGTGGAATGATCTATTCCATACATGTACATATGGGATAATTCACCAACCTGAGGTGTAAATACAACATCCAATACTTAAAAGGCCTTAAAGTTTAATATTTGCAGATTTAATAAGTCATAATGAAGGAGGATCGCGATCCTTCAAACTGAACATTATAGCTATCCATGTTTAACACTCTGCAGATGCTTTTCCACTTCTGCTGTAATTTTAATAAATATCCTATTTCAGAATCAACAATAGCAAAAATACAAAACAAAATCAACATTAATTTGAGTTTCAAACGATTCAGATTCATATCAGACCCAAAATATTGTCAAGCCTTACTCTTTGAAGAGGCCGTCACTAGTATTACAGAGAAATTGGCCACGAGCAGGCAAAAACTCAAAGTGGCAATATGAAGTATTAAATTAGCTTTTCTGGTATTTGCAAATTTTGGCATGTGCTGATATAGCATTTGCAAACATAATGTTATACAAAATGTACCATCTGATCTGGTTCGAGTTTATTTGAAATTTTAATTGAATTTTCTGAAAAAAAAAAAATCCGCAGACGACTCAAAAGCTTGTAAAATTATCCATTGTACAATTTAGTAACCAAGACCCTTAACATGCTTGGTGCCTTAAGTACTACAGTCCTCCAGATTTTCTATCCAAAATTAACTCACGTTATAACTTTAATCAGTAGAAATTTACAAGTACAATGGAAAACAATATAGATCTTGCACACTGGTCTAAATCTACACTGTTTTCAAAGGACATTGTCATGTATATCCAGGTTCAGCATGAAAAATATTAAGAACCTAAAATGAATTGAAAATTTTCAATCAATTTTTAATCATTCACCTTTCTGAAGTCTGGGGAAAACTTTACTGGGGTCATTAACCTTGTCTTGTGGTCAGTAGTTGAATTCCTGCTACGAGGGTGGTTCAATAAGTAAGCAGCCTGATCTTTTTCTAATTGACCGACACAGTCATGATTCTTCACAGTGAGTTTGGTCACCATATTTAGACAAATGTACAGCATTTAAGCATTATTGGTTCATTAGTTGGTAATTTATCGCGTCTTCAAGCTTGGTCAGTGAAGCAAATGATTTTTTTCGTTGAATTTCAAATTGGTTGCTACGTTAATTTTATTATTTGGTAAATATCTTTAGTACAAAACATGATGTGTACATGTGTTATATATCAATGGAACGGAAAAAATGTCGCCTACATGGTGGCATAAACAACGACAATATTGCATAATATGATAAATCACAATACTAACTTAAGTGACCCACCCATGTTTAAGTACACCGGAACATAACTCTTTTCAGACATGTTGGAAGCTCTCAGAATGTAAAACTTTTAACAACCATTTATGTTATATAAATAATTCAATATAATAATTCCATAGGAAATAATAACAATAAGGTCAATGAATTGTATTCACTCTTTCTCAAATTTTCGGCATTGGGCCTTCTTATGGATATTAGAAACAATTTTCACAGCTAAGTAGCATCCATGATGACTATTATGGTATATGTTTACTGTCCATTGACAGTGGTGACGTCGCATCACTTCCTGCCAAGTTGCACTCAGATTGGCGTAACGTTAAATGACGTGACGTCATTTCCCGCCAAAAAGGCATATAAGGCCATCAGTTCAACATTGCAAAAGTACTTAAGAGCATATGAACAACTTCCACATGAATGACAAAATTAAGTAATCATTATATTTGTGAGAAAAAAATGGTGGAAAGAGGGGTGCTCAAAAAACCGTCTCATTGAGACGGTTCTTTTCAGTGCCCACAACCGAAAATCACAATGATGAGCACCATAATGATGATAGCCCCTTGCTCTGTAACTTTTCATGCTAACTGGTTGTCCGATTAATAAATTAGAAATCAACTGTAAGAGTGTCATACAAGATGGATCCAGATCAGGACCGAAATTAATTCGGTCACAATCTGGGTCCAAAATGTATATCGGCAAACCATAAAAGGAAACAAAAGCAACCAGTTTTATAGCAAAAAAAAAACTTCCAGAGGGCACCCATAGGTTTAGTTAAACAAAATTTTTTAGCATAAAATTGTAAAAATATTTTTTAGCCATCAGTGTTAACATATGCTATGGCTGCTCAAAAGAACCGTCTCATTGAGACGGTTCTTTTGAGTACCCACAATATATGTTTTGAATGAGAAATAAGAGAGTTAATTCTTTTGGTACACACTCTTATCTAAAAGCCGGGCACCATAATAATGGCAACCTACTGCACTGCAATTTATCATGCTTATTGATTGTCCGTCCGACTAATAAAGGGGGTCTTGCATCTGTGCCCACGCATGGATTTTCTTTAAACTTTGCATAATAATGACTCGTTATATACAAACTATGAAAATGTATGTATTGATTTAGATAGTTAAGAATAAGGCTTAGGAACCAACCCTGACGTACTCCACCTTTGAGGTGGCACCTGTCTCTAAATTTCCATGTCCTAAATCTATAGTTTTGTTTATTTTTATGATTTATCATCTAGATTAAATCCAAAATACCATAGGCATTATATTAATACCAGGAAACTATTTGGATATATTATGGTTTACGTTTTCTGAAGAATTGATTATAAAATTTCAATATTTTTTTCAAAAATTTGCAAAACATTCAACATTGAATTCCAAAGATAGATATGTTTTAGCCTTTGTCAAGATATCATCTTATCACAAAAACATGCCATATATATCCTACTGATCTGAGCCAAATTTCATGAAAATCCAAAAGCGGTAACTTTGCCATTTCCTACCTCTTATGGGTATAGGCCAGTTTTAGCAAAATTAATTATTTAGTTGAAATGAATCAATAACTCGACAAAAGGAGGTTGTTTTTAAATCATTCAATTTTCTTAAAGAAAGACATGTTTAGATAATTTCAAATGATTCAATGGCCGGAAATGGCAAAGGTCATGGCCTCATGTCATGGCACTATGGGGCCAAGACAATGTGTATCACTTTCCCAAGTCCTGCATGATATTGTTTAAGAAACATAATATCCTATCAATAAACATGTTAAAACAAGAAGACCAAATATTTCTATACATCCCAACTGAACTAGAGTAACCACATTTTGGTGCCGTGACCAGGATTAAGTGTAACAGAGTCATATCAAAGGTATCATAGAATAGTGTTCTGCATGAATAAGTGAGGTCCAGAAACGAAACTGAATGCCTGGAATATACAGCCAGCCAAAGAATAAATGTTGTCATTTGATGGAAATCAGCATCAGTTTTACAAAACAGAATAAACAGAGAAGATTTAAGCATTAATTTAGCAATTCCTTTGAAGCCAAGAGTTTTCTGTGACCAAAATGGTTAATTTTAACCAATAGGTTTGACAACAGCTTATTCTTGTGAACCAGGCTTATTAATGAGGCTTACAATTATAAAACCATAGATATAAGGTTCTTCTCCTGTATGCACTGACTTGTCATAAGGTTTCTCTTTTGTATGAATTTAAATTCTTAATAATGTTACATATTAAGTGTAACATTGGTTAGATGTAGTTTTAACGTTAGAAACTAGATGTGGTAAGTCCAGTGTCACCATATTGTATCGTTTTGGGTAATATTATTGTGTAAGCACTTCATTAAATAAGAATCATGGCGCTTAATATAAAAAAATATTTTTTTTTTCTTTTTCCAATCAGCAATAGGGAAAAACCACTGAATATATCAACTTCTACCAATAAACGTACTAGCATGGTGATTCAAACTAAGCAAGTATTCAAGTTTGTTTTACAGTGAAATATAATTATTGCATTTTTTACATTTTGATGAATTATGGCCATGTGTTTACATCAAGTTGAAAAAATATGTTACCGGTCCTTGAATTTCATGAAATTTTGTCTACATATTCTTAACATATATGAAAAGTTTATATGTTGAAATGTTATCTTGACAAAGACCGCAACATGTAAAAAATTTAATTCCAAATTTGACTGAATACAAAATATACAGTTGAAAATTGTGGTACCATCTTATAAAAATGATTGCCTACCCGCTATCCTAATACATACAAAGCCATTTATAGTTTCAACGCACTTATCAATGATATAGTTATTTGATAAGGCATTTCTGCGCCCATTACATGATATGACAATTACTTTAGAAATGATTATAACTGGATACCCTAAGGTATTGTAGTGATATCATACATGACGTCATAAATTAGCAATGGAATTTCATAAAAACTCAAATGCACCATAAATATAGAAGTCATACCCCAGACAATTAATGAACATGATATTATCAGATTCCAAACGTTGGCAGACTCCCATGTTAATTTCCTATACCATGAAAGAGCCCCTTTGAAATCTATTGTAAGCATGCCAAACAAATTGGATCCTGATCAAGACCGAATTTAAGTCGGTCCTGATCTGGGTCCAAAATGTTACAAAGACATTCCTGCAAACAATAAAAGCAATCAAAGAGCAACTGAGTTTAAAGTAAAAAACTTTCTACAGGGCACCCCCTTCTACCCCTCACCCCACAGGGCACCCCCTTCTGCCCCCTCCCCTCCCCCCACAAAAAAACCCTGGTCTCAATTTAACTTAACATTGCACCCTTGTGGTATTTTAGTTTTAAGTTTCATTATCCACTGTTCTTCAGCCAACTGTCTATATAGGCTACCTTCTTGTATGTTCCAAGAAGGTAGACTATATAGAACAATTACAGAATCCCACAATTAGAGTAACAATAAACAATAAGTCAACAATAACAGAGCAACCGCCTTAGAACGGACAGCAGCCTAAGCCACCGGGGGCTTAAATACAATTTACTGCTACCAATTCTTCGCCCCAAGATTCTGCTGTTATTGAAGTACAAAAATGTTCAGCTCACATGGAAGCCCTCTAACTATTGCAATGTATCATCATTGAGAAACACACTAATCAAATTAACACACTATGATCAAACAAAGAAAAGGGCTCACGACTCAAAGATAGTCAGAGCTATAGAAAACCTCAAGTTGAGCCACGGTGGGTCCAGTTAAAGGTAAGCATCAGGCACCAACCCATCGATTAGAGCTTTACGTCAGAGCCGTCATAGAGTCTGAGGCCTGACGCACCGTCGTGCAATTAAAGAGGAAACCATAGCTATAAACGGTGATTGGGTTTAAAACCAGGTATGCAGACTGTCGCATGCCATCCAAGTTATATCCAACCTTTATATAACGTTTGATAATGTTTTTGAATTGATCACTAAAATTAGTTTTACCAACAATTCGTTTGAATTTATAAACTAAATCACCATGAAATATAGGTTCTGATATGCCTTGTTGCAGAAGGGCTTTTAACCCAATGTAGTATTTAACAATTAACTCTGAGTGTCTGTGGTAGACTTTAGAAAATGCTTTTCAAATTTTATGGTATCTATAGCTTTGTTCTTATAGCTTAGAGTTAAAAATGAGTTTCTGTTGTTGAATTTATTAACATTAGAACACACTTTTGCAAAACGATTAAGCTGAGAAATATATACACCATAGGAAGGGGAGCGAGGAACATCTCTATCAAGAAATAGAAATTTACTATTTCAAAATTAAAATCATCCCATTTATCATAAATTTTAGAAAAACTATGCCATTGTTATGGACCAGTTCAGGTCCAAAAACGGAGCTTTAGTATCAGAAGAATTCGCCATATTTAACTGAAGTTCAGTAGGATATATCTGACCTACCATTTGTTCAAAATAAGGATATCAATATTAAGTAAGTCATCTAAATATCTGGAGGTGGAGTTAAAAGCTTCAATAATATCAGTTTGATTATTTTCTGACAGAGACAACATGAATTCTCTCTCATAACTAAAAAACAAATCTGCAACAAGAGGAGCACAATTAGTACGCATTGGAATACTAACAATTTTTCTATATTATTTCGAGCCAAATCTTATAAATATATTGTAAAAGGATAATGGAGAGCATCACACATTTTCTGACATGACCATAATTTATATCGTTTAGGTTGTTCAGAGGTAAAAAGGCATTTTTATCATTACAAGCCAAATAAAGTGAGTCCTCTCTGTTAAATGTTTGTTCAATAATTTCTGTTAGTTGTTCTTTGATTAGATTATGGGGCAATGTAGTATAGAGAGTAGAGAAATCATATGTAGACAAACTAGATGTCAGAAAACCTCGCGACTTTAATTTATTAAGAATTTTACCTGAATTTTTAATAGACCAAAATAATTTTTTACCATGATTCCTTTCATAAACTATTGAGCAATATTTAATGACATGTTTTTTTATCACAGTGAAGCAAGAAGTTAAAAGAAAAGGCAACTCGGTAGTTGCACATGAACTAGAATTAGCAATAAAACGCGACTTATAGGGCCGTTTATGAAGTTTAGGTAACCAGTATATCGTTGGAAGCTTGCTATGGTCCTCATCAACAAACACCCAAAACTTAGCTGCCATATGGCATCGATGTCCATCAACGATAGACGTCTAATCAAGCCTGTTATGCTCATATGTTTTTGCAGTGTGCATATAAATGATATCATCACTGTGTAGATACAGATCAGTCTTGCTTTAGGGTGTAAATATAGTACCTTTTTCAAACAACCACAACATTGTTAGCAGCCTTATCTCCAGGTGCCATAAAAAACCTCCTATGGAATTCTTGGATCCCTTTCTTCACATGTCTAAATTCAGGTTTAGGTGGTAGAAAGTCTAAATTGTTGCAACAAAATGAAATTCTACCATCAAGTATCTTACCAACTATTTAAGGCATTAGACTTAACATGCTCTCGTCTACACCAGCGATTACAAAATTCTTGTAAGGCGCCTACAATTTCCTCACGACAAGATTTAAAGTCTATTGGCAAAGGAAACCTATATTTAGGTCCCTTACATAATCTATAATAGACCAAATTCTTGAATCAGTTATGATTTTTATATCCCCTGTGACTATATGACCAGCGAGTTGATAGCAATACTTAGAGTCTTTACAATCTCAAGAGTCCGGAATACAATTTTCAATATCAAGTTCTGTTACTAATTTGTTATAGCTAAAACTAGCACTACGAATAGGTCTATTGTACTTATAACAAATGAGAGGGGATTCCTTATTTTCAAAATAAGTAGGAATAGAATAGATAACAGATTTATCTTTAATTATACTGGGTATGTTAATGAATTCAATCCCCTTGTTGACAAAATAAATTTTGATAAAATGCCTAAATTATGATTAATTTCGGAGTCTATATATGGCCAAAGAGCATGTTGAGTGCAACTCTGGGTAAGAAGTCCTGCGTCATAAAGTCGATGAGCTCTATCATAGAATTTATTAGCCTCAATATCCAAATAACGAAGTGAAGAGATAGAAAGAGAAACTAAACGTGAAAGGGCCATTATCGGTCTAAATGTTTTAAGGTGATACTTAAATCTGAAAGAGTTAGAACATGTTTATTTTTTGCGTTTTAAATTTCCATTTATGTGTTTACCATGAGTTCGCTGATTGCGTTTACGGATATGTAGAAGAGAAAAAAACATCAAAATCAGGTAATCTAGAAATGTTACCTTCATGGTAAATATTATCATTAAAACCAAGTGGTTGTGGTGTTTGTAATAATTTTATCCATTTTAATTTTTATTCATGCCTGAATCAGGGCCAGGTGTGGTACTTGACTGAAAACATTTCTATATCTTATAGAGGAATTATCATCATAAGTAATCTTTTCAACAGGCTGGATAGAAATACTGCTAGTGGAGTGATTAGTTTGCTTAAACTGTCTATAAAGAAAATTATCAATTTTGTGAGGCTTTTTTATTCGACGATAGTGCTCCGAAAATCTAGTTTTTAGATATCTACAAGTTTGGTCAACATTTTGCATGCCAGAATCCTTCCCTTCTCAAGATAAATATATCCGCAAAGTGGTAGAGTGCTTGACTTGAGACATTAGGGTCGCGGGATCAAGCCACACCGTGGTCACTGCGTTATGTCCTTGAGCAAGACATATTTATCCTTGGTTGGTACTGGTTCAATCCAGGAAGACCCTTCCAGACGTAACTGAAAGATTGTTGGCTGGGACATAAAGAATCAAATCAAACAAAACAAAATACTTTCAAATATTCCATCTAAAGTCTTCTAACTTTCTAGTTAACACGGACAACTTATGCAAATAGTTTTATTTTATATTTGCCATTTTAAATCTAATGTTTTCTCCGGTGAGTTTGAACACTGACCTATATTAGATACGTCACTGGTTTAAATAAAGAAAAAAAGTAGGAATAGATGAGTATTCATCTTTAAATATCTAATTATATTTTCATAATTTTCTTCATTCTGTTCTTGTTTGTAGATTGTGTATGCTCCTTAGAATCGCATCAGTACGGTGGTTCTCGGAAGTACCATCACTAAATGTTGTGCGCATCCCCCGCACCCCACCCTTATCAACGTACGTTTTATTATTTTCATCTGATATTTTTCTTCGATGTGCAATGTGTCAAAATCTTCTGTCTGGGACATACATGCGTAAGTGTTCGCTACTTTAGGGCGCATCTGTTTAAATCTGTGTATTTCTATGTTTCCCTAGTTTTATTTGTTTTAATATGGCTGCCAAACTCAGAAGCTTCACTCAATGTGTGTCTGCTTATAACTTCTTCAGATAGGAAAGTTAGTGTTCCTGAAAGACTTCTGATAAAGAAAAAAAGAAACAAGCATTCAAAGAGTTAAAGAGGCAGTTTTCGTCATTTGCTGATAACCTTTGTAAACAGTTCGGCCCAAAATAAGGCCCGACGTCGTTCCTGATCTGGATCCAAACCCTTTGACACTCTGATAGATTTCTTTAATACTTTTGAAGAATCAGCAGACATCAATAAAAGCATGTAAGAATACCCACGCATATATAGAGTGTTAACTCACAAAACATAATTGTTTGGGCTAAATGTTTTTTGAACTTCCCACGGATGAGAATCATCAGCCATCATAAAATGCCTGGAAAACAAAAGTCGGGGAAAAGTTATTTTGACAATCATATTGAGTTGCAACCCTGTCAGTCTGATCAGGGTCCACAGTGTTTGGTGTGATACTTAAATTAGTCAATAATGCTAGCAAATATATCAATTTATTATGCTAGCACACATATGCATCAGATAACTTAATCAATCGCGTGGGCGTCCGCGCCTGCGAAGCTTCGTTTCTATGCGTTATCTTCTGTACTAATGGATGGATACGTGCATACACTTTGAACTGTTCGAAATACGGTTCGGTGCTTTATCTTCTGAACCAATGGATGTATTTTGACAAAGTTTGCATAGATACATTGTTGCAAAGAGGCAAAGAGTTGATAAGTTTTTGGCGACCTAGACCTAATTTTCAAGGTGACACCGGCACTTTGAAATGTCCAAAATTGGGTTTCCGTGCGCTATCTTCTGAACCAGTGGTTGGATTTTATTGGAAAAGGGGACGAGTTGATTATATTTTGGTGACGTTGACCTAATTTTCAAGGTCGCACAGGCACTTTGGAATGTCCCAAATAGGGTTTCGTGTTCAATACTCTGAACCAGTGGATGCATTGACCAAACTTGCATATTAGGTACATTATTGGAAGATGATAAAAGTAGAGACTGTGGGGCTAACGGTTAAGTCGATATTGTAATCTGCACCCAACGTTGAATCAAATTTGGATGGGCACCCAACCAATCTGAACTGCAGAGCCTTGGCTATGTGCTCACTGGACAACAAAAGACCATACACACAGCTAGCTGAGCGCATGTATAGGCCAATCAGACTGGGTGCACCATTTTGGTTGATTTTTCACAATGCTAATATCCATTCATAATGGCTTATCATCGAAAATCATGCAAACCATTTTTGAATTTTGGACAGACAGGTCTAGGCAGATAGTGTAGACCCCAGTCGGAAAGCTCATGCTTAGGATATTCACTGTTTGCGTTCAGGTGTTAAAAGTGTTTAATTTAAACACAGGTCTTACAATATATTGTGATTTTTACAACTGAAATGGCTTTTACAGTTTAATAGATTCTCGGTACTTGCTAGAATGAGGTTCTAATGAGTACCTACCTTTTACGTATTAGCAAAAAATAGTATAGCATTGTCCGACTTTACATAAACATGACTGAGGGGTTCAATGAGGTCTAAATTAAACGGTATTTTTAGTAAATAAAAATAATTGTTGCAATTTATTAGAATGTTTAATTCTTTCAAATGACTTTTTGTCATCTGCTGATAACCTTTGCCAACATTTTGAACCTAGATACGGACTGACAAATTTTGGATTCTTAAAACGTTTGATACTCTGGTGGTGTTTCGGAAAGAATTGTTCGAAAAGCAAAATATTAATGAAAAAGTCAGAAAATGAAAACAGAAAGGATCAGAAAAAATAGCATGCAAAAAGTTGTACTTGTAAAAATTAATTTCATATATAATGTTCCCAACATTGTTCATAATAGATACTAACTTGAGTATGCTAACTGACAAACAGAATAGTTATTATCAATCTCAAACACCTTTGCACCATTAGATAGCTACGTTTGCAACTGTTGGTGCTCAGTTCCTACTGCGATAATATACTGCCTGATCAGTTAATATTCAATTAACCTTAAGGAGGCTCGGATATGAGCTGAATTTTGAGGCGCTATAAGGTAAAGTGTTTGGAAATGATTCTTGAACATAATGGTGTTGTATATTTGAAAGTTATTTGGCACACTTTCAATGGTAGCTATATTTTGGTTGAATTATTAGATAATATCTCTTTCAAACACAAGGTTGAAGAGTGCCTTTTTTTAGATTAATTTCATAAAAGAAAAAGCTACCTATTTCGATCGGAAGTAGGGTAGGCTGGTTTCTTATTGAATGGCCCTCGCATTATATGATTCCCGCTATTAGAGGCATTAGTTTACCGTTAAACAAATGGGGCATAAACGATTTCTTACATAAACAATGGTAGATTCAATAAGTCGGAAGAGATAGCAGAAGAAAAACAATTTGAGAGGAATGGTAGATTTAGTTTAAAAAAATCAATATTAATAATAAAAAACATCTATATGAATAAAAATCATATCTCATCAGATTTTATAAGTCTAGGATTTTTCATGTGAGTCATGAGCACTTTTCTTTGTATCATCATAGTGTGTTAATTTGATTTGATTGTTTCTCTGTGATTTTACATCGCATTAGTTAGGAAGCCTTCATGCGAGCTAAATAATTTTGTGCTTAACAACAACAGAATCTAGGGCAAAGATTTTGCTCCAGTAAAATGTATTAACCCCCCCCCCCCATGGCTAAATCTGCTGTCTGTTCTAAGATGGTGCTTCTGTTGTGTTTGATATATTGTTCAATGTACTTCACATTGTTTGTGGGAGTTCTGTGTTTGTCTTTGTTTTGTTATGAATTACTTTGTATCCTTTCTAGTTTTGCAATCATCTTGAAGAGGAAGAGAAAGCTGGTTGCTTTGCTATTATTGTCTTATAATTGTATTGTTACTGTAAATGTTCAATGGTTCTTCCTTATGGTACCATGGGCTGGTCTGCAGTGTGTGATTGTGGTATTTCCTGATCATGCTCATTTACATTTATTTAGTAATTTATTGGTCAACTCTTACACAGGTGCAGTTTCTAATAAGGTTTAAATATAAATTCAAGGGAACCTACCACAGGCATCGAGAGTCACAATAGAACTTTCATCATAATATTCACACTTGTACACTCCAGCATCTGTACTAGAAGATACAGGATTTATGCGTAATGTAAACTCTCCAATTGAAACAGATGAAGAGAATGTGTGTCTGACAAATGGTGTTCCAACAGAAGGTATACAGATGTCTGCAGTATTGCTACAAGTTGCCATGATAGTAGTACCATGATACCACTGAACAGTATTAGTTAATGCATTTACTGTGCAAATAAGAGTGACGTCATCCGTATCATGAATGCACTGGTGAGATGGTTCCTGTCCATATTTAACACTGATCTGTACATCACCTAAAATAAGGCAATACGTGTAAAATACAAGGACACTTACCACATGCTTCAAAAGTCACAGTAGCACTATCACTTAGACCTCCATGTGCACACTTGTAGACTCCAGTATCATTATCAGATGATACAGGATTTATACGCAATGTGAACTCTCCATTAGCAACAGATGAAGTGAAATTGTGTCTCAGATTTGCTGTTGTTCCACCCGCAGGTATACATAAGTTTATATGGTTGCTACATGTTCCCATGTAAGTTGTATCATGATACCATTTAACGACATTTTCTAATATATTTACTGTGCAAGTAAGTGTAATATCATTATTATCAATAAGGCACTGGTAAGATGGTTCCTTTCCGTATATAACACTGATCTGAACATCACCTGAAATAAGGAAACGTTCGTTAAATACTAAGAACTTACCACAGGTGTCAAGGGTCATATTATCACTATCTGTAGGGCGACCATGTTCTTTGTATACTCCAACATCTGTATTAGGGGATACAGGATTTATCCGTAATGTAAATTGTCCATTTGAAATAGATACAGAGAATGCGTGTCTGGGCAAAGTTGTTCCAGTGGCAGGAATGCACATGTCTACGATACTGCTGCAAGTCACCATGAGCGTTGTACCATATAACCAATCAACAGCATCTTTTACTGTGCAGACAAGTGTGACATCATCATTATCATGAAGGCACTGCTGAGATGGTTCCTATCCACATGATACACTGATCTGTACATCACCTGCATTAAGGACATATGTGTAAAATGCTAGAGAAACTTACCACAGGCATCAAGAGTCACACTAGCACTTTCAGTATAACCACCATGTTCACACACGTAGACTCCAGCATCAGTATCAGGAATTAAAGAGTCTATATGTAATGTAAATTGTTTATTAGGAACATCTGAAGAGAATGTATGTCTTAGAAATGCGTCTTCTCCACCATAAGGCAAACAAGTATTGTCTCGATGGTTGCTACAAGTTACCATTCTAGTTGAACTATGAAGCCATTCAACAACATTTTCTAATGGATTAACTGTGCATTTCAGTGTGACATCACCATTAACATGAAGACACTGGTGAGATGGTTCCTTTCCGTATGTTACACTGATCTGAACATCACCTGCATTAAGGAAATATTTTTAAAATACAATGAAAACTTACCACAAGCGTCAAGGGTCACACTGTCACTATCGGCAGCACTACCATGTTCACATTTGTAGACTCCAGCGTCGGTACCAGGGGATACAGGATTGATACGTAAAGTAAACATTCCATTAGATATAGATGATGAGAATATGTGTCTGGGATTGTTTTCCGTTCCACCAGGTGGTCTACAATTGCCATTTAAATTGCTACAATATTGCATGGAAGTTGTATCATGATACCAATCAATAAGTGTTGTTAATGGATTAACAGTGCATATAAGTGTGACATCATCATTATCATGAAGACACAGATGAGATGATTCCTGTTCGTATGCTACACTCATACGAACATCACCTGAAACAAGATCATCAACCCTTAAATTGCTATTCACAACATACGTTGTCTGATTTGTTGTCTGCTAAAATGATTGGAGCAGTGTAGCAATGTTTCTTTTGTGATTCCTTTTTGCTATTTGTGTTTTCTGTTTGGCATTGTCATACTCTCTTGCCTGTTTCTTACAGCCTTATGATCAGCGGCTGGGAAAGGGGCTGACCAGTTTGCTCTCTTGTGTGTGATGTTTCCTTTTTTTTCACTTTTCCATATGATGTCCTGGGGCAAGTATGGTACTTGATTACATCGATTCCTGATCTTTGCCTCCTTCCTTACTTTATCATTTTTATTTGATTTTGCATGTTGTCAACGATTGTTTTTAAAGGCGTTTTGAGGAAAACAATCAGGGTCTAAAAGTTTAAATACAGATTAGGGCTGACATTATGTGAAGCCTGATTGTTGTTAGCATTGTCTGCAAAGGTTAAGTAGTTGTCAGAAGACTAACACAGCAATACTTATATGTCTCTGTGATTTCCAGAAACACTGAATATTTCATAGGAGAATACGTAGGAACTCTTGCATAAATGGCCATGTTTTACAATGTATCGAATTTATTAAATGAGTTTCGGAAAAGGGATTAAAAACGAGAATTTTTACTTTGGGTGTCTTCCTTTCTCTGGGAGGGAGAGGAAGGGAGAAGTCGCACCATGTCTAAATAATGTTAACTGGTATTTTAAGCCTTAGCTCAACACGGCCCAATCTGGTTTGTAAACATGGGTATTATGAAATTTCGTCCAACCCATTGCATGCCATGTAATGCAGGGACCAGGTAAATAGTCAAACTGTTCATATCTGTCCCTTTCTTTCTATCCCCAGTCTTTCTGGAGACGTTTTTGGTCATGGCTACAACTAGTTGGTGCATTGCAGCTGTAGAAACCAAATCCGTTCTATATAAGAGGACACATGGTGCTGATGATACTAAAATATGGGCCTCAATGATGACCCTGACCGTAAACATTCATCGTTGGGTTGGTGCCTGAGGTTCATCATTTTCTGGACCAACCTTGGCCCAACTATGTTTTTTAAGCTCTGGCTATCTGTGAGTTGAGAGCCATTGTATTTTGTTTCGTCACGATTATGATTATTGATTTTATTGTTTCCCTGTGATTTATTAGGGAGCTGAAGAAAATATGTGCTTTGACAATAGCAGATTTAAGGTGAAGAAATTGCCGGTAAAATTAATTAATAACCCCACGTTGGCACCCTCTTTCCAATAGCTTTGGCTGCTCTCTGTTCTAGGGCGGTGGTTTTGTTGTTGTTGATTCTTTGATAATTCTTGTGGGGGTTTAGATGTTGGTCCTTGTCTTGTTGTGCAGAGGTTAGTGTCATTTCTTTTGGAATCATCTCGATGGGAAAGACTTCTTCAATTGTATTCTAGTTGGTTAAAATTAGTCTGTAGTTCGCGATTGTGGTAATTCCAGATCATATTTGAACCTTACACCAAAATCGTAGTAACTGACTGACTTAAGATTTAATTTGGATGCTTTTGCTCCTAAATACATTATTGGCAAAAAGTTAACCATATTGTACATACATTGAGCAAAATAATTAGACCTGATGGGCTAACATTAAATGCATTTTATGCTAGTCTGACATACTTATTCTGAGTCGGCATGCGAAACTTTAGAATTCTGAAAGGTATTAATCAACTCAAACGAACGAGGTTTCTGAGGGTACTCTAAGCAGGCAAACTGCCAAACTTCCATGCGGGCTAAACAAGTTCGTGTTTTAATAACAACAGAATCTAGGGCAAAGATTTGGCGCCTGTAAAATGCATTTAAGCCCCCAGGTGGCTTAGGCTGCTGTCCGTTTTGAGGCGGTGGTTCTGTTGTTGTTGACCTTTTGTTTAATGTACTTCCCTTTTTTTGTGGGAGTTATGTCTTTGTTTTGTTATGCAATACTTTGTGTCCATTCTAGTTTTGTAATCATCTTGAAGAGGAAGTTGCTTTGCTAGTATTGTCTTACATATGTAATGTTACTGTAAATGTTCTTTGGCTCTTCTTGACGGTTCCGTGGGTTGGTCTGAAGTGTGTGATTGCGGTATTTCCTGATCATATTCACTTACTTTTCAATGCTGTTTAAAAACAACAAATACAAGATGGTTCAGAGTTTTAGACTTTTAAGACCAATGTTCCATCCAAGTCATGACAGCAAAATTTAACAAATTACGGGATCTGGTAAGGAACATTTTGAAAACAAAAATGTATAAAGTTTTATCATGAAATGAGTTAATGAAATAAAATTCAGACAATAATTTTGCTATTTGACTTTTTTATGCCCCATTATTTGTCGCAAAGTATTGCTTGGACATGTAAGAAAAAATATTTGAGCATTTACAGAAAATAAGAGCCATGACACAGATTTCCAAGGCAATATTCGAATATCATTCTAGACCCAAATGGCAGAATTCGTCATCATTTAAACATGTTTGAAATCGCCAGAGTCATTCAGCTATGCCAGGGCGATTTACACTGGGTGGGAGCGAAAAGTACACGTAACCCATTCTGTTGATCTGTATAGTGGACAAATCCTGGTGTGAAGCATGTCTGGTAAGTTTCAGAGTGTTTATTTTTGTGATTTTATATTATTTACCTTGAATATTTCAGCTTCATACCAGTAGTACAAGAAGCATAAGTAAAGGTCTTTTCGATGTATCACTCCGTTTTTTCTGTTTATTGCCGTGATTTCGGTTAATTGCACGTTTATTCTTAGAAAATCATCATTCTACTTTCGATTTTAAAATCAACACCGGTACGTTTTCATGTATATTTGCCGAAAACGCTATTTAAATGACTGATGTTGCATTATGAGTATTTCATGGTGTATTTTGTTTCAGATTATATTAATATTTCTAAATGCCATGCTATGTAAGTGCAATTAATTGCAATGGAAATCGTAGAGGGGTCAATAATTGTTCTGCATCGCGTGTTGCAAAACTGGCTATCAGCACTGGCTGTCGTGTCGCAGACATGCTGTATAGTATGTTATGATAATATTATAAAGGGGTTTCGATGTTTTTTGTAGGATAACATTTAAATATGTTCTAAATTCTTTTTTTAAAGTGAGAAAACTTGGCAGATGCACACATTGTTTATTGAATACTAATAGTACAAAGTGACAATCTTCTAGTCGTGGGGGTTCCTAGGCAGTGACTATCCGGGGGTGGGGGGTGGGAGGTACTCCGATATTTTCATTTATATTTAGGTTCGGAGCATTATTTTTGGTTAAAAATTTCAGAAAAGTGATACTTTGGGAGTATGAAGATTTGTGGATTTATTTTATTTATTTATTTTTTTTTTTTTTTGGGGGGGGGGGGGGTCATTACGAAATCGGACTTTTTTTGAGGGGGGTCATTTCTATACATTTTAGGGCTTTTTAAGGTGAAGACACAGAATGGGAATATTTTTTCGGACGCAAAATTTCAAATATTTTTGGGTATGCCAGAGGGTCCAAGCCTATGTATGAAGAAAAATTGAGAGTACCTCCTGGAGTGTCTTTGGGTACAGATTTATACTTCTACTCTAGCCTTGTATGGCGGGCTCGGGATTAGGATGTTTCAAATGACCAGGCTAGAGGCACAGTTTGATAATCCTGATCATAACTAAGAAATACGATTCAGAAATGTCTCCATCTAGACGGGAAAGTCTAACAGCCCTTTACTCCAGGAAGCCATTGTATGTTATATAATCATCATGTATAAGTGCATGACTGATCCTGGTTATCTCAACTTGATGGCCGGCTACAGATACGGATGCGTTTCTCTAGCACGTTCAAATAGGCCGAATGGCCTCCTTCAAGACGGGAAAGGCTAAAAGTCTTTCACTCGAGGAAGCCATTGTTTTGGTGTATTACTTGTCCTGGATATCCCAACTTGGTTACAGAAATTCCGGAAGATCTAAATGAGTAGTTTAGCATAAACATGCTTATTTCACTAGATTAGCATGCGCGGATCTAGAGGGGTGATATGGGGTCCGGACCCCCCCCCCCCCCATCCGGAACATATTATTAAGTTAAATGTGTTTCTATAGAAAAAAGCATTTGGACCCCCCCCCCCTCCTGGAAAAATGGGACCCCTCTGAATCCTTGGAAAAGCATATAAATAAGTTGAGGACTCAAAAAACGTAATCAAGGCTGTTTTCTATCTGTCGGAACTGGATTCAGAGGGGTCCAATTTTTGCAGGGGGGGGGGTCCAAATCCTTATTTCTATAGAAACACATACAACTTAAGATTTTCAGGGGGGTCCGGATCCACTACCCACCTGACAAAAATTCCTGGATCCGCGCATGATTAGCTACATTGCTAATTGAGCATGTGGAGTTCGCCAAAGTTCGCAATTTAGCCAGTTCATGTGACTGATATTTAATGAACTGGATCACTTACCTCATGTGAACATGATACAATGTAAGGCTTTTCGCATAGCAGAGCAGCGAGTGCTATATGCAATACGAGTCTACACAATACCGACCAGGAATTCTTTCTTGGCCTAAGTTATGGTAATTTATTAATATTTTGAAGAAGATTTTAGTTATTTTAAGAGCTCCTGAATATTGAACCGTTCGTATTTTTCAGGGAGTTTCTGAAACGCAAAATATATAAACGACTGTGCCAATGAAGATTCAGATCAGAAAGCATATCCACCCAGTCTGGCCAGATTCTTCATTGTGCACTTAATGATTAGCTGTCTTCACATGGGCAATAAAGACTCTGATCAGGCTAGGCAGTGGCTCAGACTAAGCTGCTTAGTCTTTGCTGGGCGTATAGGCTAGGTCATTTTTTTTTGTTTTGTTATGGTTCAAATGAAATTGTCTCATTTTGTTTATTTCACTAATTTCAGATATGATGAATGAATCTTTTGTGGTGGGTCCGAATGCGGAAGCTTTTGAAATTGTATTTCGATACGTATTATATTTCATTGTCTAGCAACGAAACTCGATTGACAATTATTGACAGATCTTGCTATGGTATAGCAACAGTTTGTTCCAGAAAATAGTCAGATATGCATTTATATATTAAAAGCAATTACTAAACACAATGAAGTACTCATAAATATGATACTTATGCAATAGTTTCAATTCTGGAATGAACCATTATAGGTGGGGGTGGGTGTTACTTTTGTTGGTGATTTTTGTTTAGGGAAAATTGCCTTATCCTCACTGTTTTCTGTGGAATAAAATTCAAATGCCTAATTTAAAGTTGTTGCATTTAGTAAAAATGGATGTATGCATTTTATTTGCAACAAATGTACAAATTGATGCCGCTCACTTTTGTAATGTGTTTCCACAGCTACGCTTTATTCCCGCATGAACGCATGGCATAAGATCGCGCTCTTTGTTTGCTTAGCAACAGCAACCTTTACTTTGTATGATCATGTTTTTGCATATTCTGAGGCAGGATAGTTCAAATATGCCAAAGGATCATTGACGGTTTGGGCCTTATACGCCTATTTTTCCGATTCCCAGAACGCTGCTTTTGAGCTTCTAGTGTGGTGCATGTAGTATCATTGCAATAGGTGAATCTAATGGCAAGAGCCAGCTAGCAAAATATTTTCAAAATTCCTAAGCACTCGAGAGTTATCGCGGGTAGAAAGGGGAGGGGTCTGACTTTTCGTGAAAATAAAAAGTGCTTTAAAAAGTTATTTCTGCACGTTTTCTTGATTTATTTGGTAGGCATGGTGATATCTATTGAACATACCATATGCAGAGTATTAACGAATAACGATAATTGATGAAATTGTTTTAAAAACAAAATATGTTTTATAATAAGATGATTTTGGGGAGATAATTTAGAAGTTACCTGTACATTTTTGACTACATGTACCGTAAATAATACAAAGCTGAAAGCTCAACAAAAGAAATAAATATTTTTGAAGGAATAAATGTGTCCCATTTAACATTGGAAAGTCAAACTGATTGTAACTATATCCTTTGAATATTACTTTTGCTTTGTTTAAAGGGCATAGCATGTTGAATGCATTTAAAGTGTCCTAATATTTATGGTATACATGATGCATGTATATCCCTATATGAGACAATATATTGAACACTATAGTATTTACCTGTTATAACGCTTTGCATGCCAGTGGATAATTTTGCCAATAGCCTTTTGCAAACAGTTTGAACCCAGATGAAGACCAATAGAATTTCGATCTTGATCTGGATCCAGCTGTTTGACACTCTGATGATGGTCTTGGGTGGTTTATTTTTAAAAACTTAATTTTGAAGAAAGTCAGCAGACGAAAATAAAAACATGAGCAGTTCACTAGCATGCAAATAGATAAGTACAGGACGTTTGCAAAATAATGTGTCATTTAATAACAGTGAGTTTTTTTCTTATGACAAAATGCATAAAACCTAGCTAATTCTACTTTTAATCTTTAAGTACTTTATATTAAACTAGCACAGTATACAAAGCAATTTAGGAGGTTGGTTCTAGAGAACTTCATTACTGTCATTAATTTCTTATTTGGTAGAAAAGGCATTTTATGTTCTTAGGCCCTGGGTTTTTAGGGCTGCTGAACATCTTTCCCCCCATGTGCCAGCAAGCCACTTCCATACAAAGTGTAAAATATGGTAACACATATGCAGGCAAAGGCTTTTGCTGGCACACGGGGGGGGGGGGGGTGATTTTTTAAAAAATGTTTTCGGATTCCTATATATCTTAATGTAAAATTGATTGTTCTACCCAAAATTTCACATCTTTGAAGCATTTTATATCAAAAACGGATTTCACAACCATAAAGTACTCAGGTCAGGGAAGCTTCAAGGCGAAGAAAGGGGCGATTGACAAACTTTTATTTTTACTGAAAACCATAGGCATTTACCCATAGCAAGTGTCAATGATCCTTTGACTGTCGTACGTCAACTTAATTAAAAGATATGTATCAACTCTCTTTTAATTTTGAGTTACCCTCGTTTATAACTTGAATTTGGGTAGAAAACAATGTGTGTCTTTAGAGATCATTTTAGTGCTATCATAGGCCAGCTCTTAAAACATAACCCCAGGTCTATAGACTAGACTACTAGCTTTAAAAGTTTCAGGATATCTTTATTACAAGATATCTTTATCTATGTCCAACTTTGCAAAGGGAAATGACTCGAAAAATGCAAAGGACAATAATCGAAAAAATAAAATAACATTTTTAAATCTTCACTAGGTTATCTACTCATTATCCTCTATCAGCTATTCAAGTTTGTTCAAAGCTCCTAGCTGTAAGAGTATTTGAGATATCAAGTTTTCTATGTTCAAATTTGCAAAGGGCAATAACTGAATTTTGTTTAATTTTCACCAGGTAATCTCCTCATTTCTTCTATCAGCTGACAAAGTTTGGAGCTCCTAGCTGTTATAGTTTTTGAGCTATCTTAATTACAAAGTTTCATAATGGCCTCTAAAAAGGGCATTGATCCACAAAGGGAGATAATCCATACTTAATAAATTACGGGTCACTTAAATTTTGATGAGAAATCCAACTATAAAATACAAAACCCTATCTTAAATTTTGAACCAACTCACGTACCGACAAGCTTATTTCAATATGCCCCTTCAACTTTTCCAAAGTTGTGGCAATAATAAAATTCCACGTTTGTACATTAACCTAATAAATTACTTGTCATATCCACTATATTGTAACCTTTTTTATTATCAAACAGAGTAAACCCTGACAGGCAACTCTGACAAGAGCTGCTGATCTGTGCCTGCCCTGATTGAAAACGTGTTAAAGGCGTCTCTCATTGAGGTAAACGGTTAACGTAGCTTAGCTTCACATACTTCAGCATATTTTTTGTTGCAAAGAAAATATTTTTCAAATAAAATTATAAACTACTGCATATTAAAATCGACACACGATACAGAAAAATCGAAGTGTATCAGCACAAACTATACACTAGTTCTGCGACATGCCATGCAGTCTGAAATTTTTGGGATTGGTCACTCATGCTCCTCGTGTGCTTTCATACGCATTTCTAACGACATTTATCTTAAGTGAATGTCATCATAGATCATTACTCTAACTTAAATTGGCATTGGCCGATGTTTTGTTTCAATCAAAGCGCTCAATATGTCGATTTTCTGTTCACAGGTGGTGTGTAATTCTCGCAAGCAATAGTGATTTGCGGACAAAAAAAACAATTTATACCATAGAAAACGACATCTTTTCGTGCCCAAAGCTATTTAATTAGAAGAACAAGAATAAATAAAACACGCTTACCAAGTTGTCTATGTCCAAAGCCTCATTACACAGCTGACAATACACACACCGTCATCAAGGTCATAGAAAACACAAGGATTTGTCCACTATACAGACCAACATAACGGGTCATATGTACTTTCGCTCCCACCCAGTGATTTAGCAGGGATGATTATTTGAAAACTTTTATAGACAGTCAACAAAACCGTTTCTGAAATTTTGAGAAAAACACCTTTTTGATTTTTTGGGGTGTGTTAGTAGGTACAATTCTTTGGTTGCCGTGATGTCATAAGGATAGGAATAATTCTATTTTGCTGACAATAACAGTAAATTTTGATGAGCAATACGATATTTTGCTAAACTTGGAAGTCTGGTAAAAATTAGCAACACTATCAAAATAAACTTAAGTTTATGCCATTAGTACATTGACAAATAAAAAATGACGAATATCAATCACAAATTTCTGATAAAAATAAGCTCTAAGGCGAGACTCGAACCCATGATGTTTAGATTTGAAGTTGAGTGAAAATACCACCGCCATATAGTGCTTATTTAGAATAATAACGCAAACTAAGCTTTATGTTGAGCGTTTTATATACACTATGATATATGGAGGCACGTTTTTGCCACCTTCCAGTTTCATGCTTATTAAGAAAGGTAATTCACGAGGGCTTATTGGCAGACAAATTAATTGCTGCAAAAATACATAACCTGATTTATTTTATGTGACGCCAGTTCTTGGGGATGGCAATTCAGCGTAACTTGTATTATTTTAGTTAAGAATAGAATAGATATTATTTTTGTGAAATTATTTCAAATTTAAATCAGTAGTTCTGCAGATGTCAATTAGAGGCGTGTGTTTTACACTTTAGCTCTGATGGCAATTTTTAACAGGCTGAAACTTTTTATCCTAGATGTAATTCGGTAGAGTACATTATAGCAACATTTGACCAGCGGTTTATTTATTTTTTTCTCTACTTCTGCTCTGGTGGCCATTTATTTTTGACTTTTGTATAAATTCTTTTAAATGTGAACTAATGGTTCAAGAGGCAATGTGTTATAATTGTCTTTTTTGAATAAAAATTACGCACAACACATGTAATTAATTACATGTAAAATTGGATGTAGATAATGTGAGCTAGTAACAAAAGATAAAACAAGATTACCCAGAAGGCTGTATCGCTCACTTGAGCCCTGTGTATTAAGAGAGGGCATTATGGGAAACATTTCTATGAAATAATTTTGAATTTGGATCAGTGTTTTAGGAGATGTCGTTTAAAGATAGTCTTATCTACGGGTGTCCTAGAAAAAAATGAAACCCATTTTCAATTCTGTATCAATCTAAAACAGTTAAGTCAGTAAAATAATTTATATACCAGTCTTTAGGTACAACCATAGACCCGATTAATGTAAAAGTACAGTTTTAATTGTTTTCTAAGATTTAGAGATGTTGCATCATTACTGAATGCACCCTTTTTTCATTATCCCCACGAAATTGGATTATGGATAAAATAAGTAATTGTAAAGAATGGAAGCTTATCTCATTTATTCATTACATAATGTGCCACCAATGCTAATTTGAAATAAATAAATACATAAATAACTTATTTGCAGACTTACTCAGGAAAACTTGGCATAAAAGAGATGCATTGGTCATCAAAAAACAATAAATCATCATATCATTATAAATGTGTGAAAATCCCATTTCTGGGGGAAAATTAAAACAGGGTGCCTTCAAGTTTAACGCAATGTCTCAACTAATATAAAAGCAAAGGAGCTGTAATTTTACGCAATTCTAGATAATATAATATGCCTAAAGCTGAAATGTAAAGCCTTTTGTCGGTTTAATAGTTTTAGAGTAATAAAGAATATTGAAAGTGGGTTTTGTTTTGTTTCTAGTACACACACAGCTCAGGCAGCACTTTTGTTTGCCCAAGCCAAACCATTTATGCAAATTTGGTAGAAAAACATTATGAGGAACATTTCAGGAGGAGATGTCGTTTTGAGAATTTTCTTCAAAAATCTACTTTACCGTTGGTAGCTCTTTTATTTGGTGGAGTGAAACTGTTTGTGTAATTTTGATACAGGTAATTATGGGAAACATTCATGTGAATTGTTTTTTTTTTTAATTTGAACCAGAACGTCAGGTGGTGCTATACAATATACACCTTTATGTCATAACACTTTTGACATTCAACTTTTATCATTTTTTTTACATATTTAGAATTCGCAGCCATTATATTAATATATCATTAATTGTAAAACTACGTAAAACAAAATCACTCCACTGCACTGAAAACATTTCATAACTAGTAGATAAATAAAGTTCTCAAACGTATTTGGTTAATCAACATAGTAGCAGTAAAATAGTAAGTGAGTATGGTCAGGAAATACCACAATCACAAACCGCACACAAACCCAAGTCGCCGCGAGGACGAGCCACACAACCATCACGAAACACCAGGAGGACAAACTTAGCAAAGCAACCAGCTCTCTCTCTCTTACTCATCAAGATGATTGCAAAACTAGAATGGACATAAAGTAACGTACAACAAAACATATAACGATTTCAGACTCTCCCACAATGGGAGTAACAATCAACAGTGAACAAACAACAACAGAACCTCTGCCTTAGAACTGACAGCAGTCTAAGCCACTGGGGGGTTAAATGCATTTAACTGGTACCAAATCTTCGCCCAAGATTCTGCTGTTGTTGAAGTACAAGAAGCCGTCTAACTAATGCAATGTATCATCATGGAGAAACACTCTAATCAAATTAACACACTATGATGAAACAAAGATAAGGGCTCACGACTCACAGATAGGCAGAGCCAAAGAAAACATCAAGTTGAGCCACGGTGGGTACAGCTACAGATAAGCATCAGTCACCAACCCATCGATTAAGCTTTACGTCAGAGCTGTCATAGAGTATGAAGCCTGACCCACCGAGGTGCAATTAAAGAGATAACCATATCTATAAACCGCGATCAGGTTTAAAACCAGGCATGCAGACTGTCGCATGACATCCAAATTATATCCAACCTTTATATAACGTTTGATACTCTTTTTGAATTGATCACTAAAATAACATAATAGGACACATTCATATTAAATTTAGACGATTGGTTAAGAAAGAGGTATCTTTTAAAAAGAAGACTCTGATGGTTAACATCTTTAAAGGCTTTATAATTTATATCTAGTAGCCCATCTTTAGATTTTATAATGCCGCTTGACATTGATTGGCTTCCCGGTGACTGGCTTAGATTTGTACAATAGCTGTTAAGGACACATTATATAAAATGTCACTTACCCGTTTCCACATATCACTTACTTTAGAGGGCATATTGTTCACCATGTCTTATTTGATAACTCTCCAGACATTTTCAATTGGATGTAAGTCCAGGATTTTTCAACGTCAGTCAAGTAATGATACGGTTTCAATTCCTGATTTTTGCCTTCATCTTTTACTTTTTGTAGAAGTATTTAGAGTTTGTATCAACAGCATGTGTATTTCACAAAAATCATTAATGTTTAGAGAACGTACTAATTTTAACGAGAAGTAAAATAACACTGTGATAGTTAACGTAAATCTATAAATTGCTTTTCAATGATTTTTACGGGTTTTTCTCAGCAGCAATAATCGGTATCAAATTTATTTCACTGCATTCTAAGCATTACATATTATTTACTATAATTATTTAAAGATAATCGTACTAAGGCTTTTCTGTGAAGTCAAATACATGAGAGAGAAAAACAGCTATCTCACGCAAATTAAAACATTAAGAATTTACATTGATTTCAAGTTTAATGTATTCAAAAGGAAGAATTAAATACATGTATAATGTTTATAATTCTATAGACATGCAATGACGTTGATATACGTTTGATATACAGATTCCTTAATGTGAGCAACGACAAAACAGTTATCGTTGCAAATTGTAATAATGTAAAAACATACTTTTGAGAAATAAAAAAATGCCAAAATACTTTTTACATGAAGCTTTATGTCATCAAAAGCTTTTTTCTTTTGTTCAGCAGAGTGAACCACTTGTACAATTTTGTTATAGGCCATTATGTAAAATATCTATGTGATTTTTTTAAGATTTGGACAAGTGATTCAGTCTTATGGGTTTTTTTATATTTTAGCTCTGGTGGCCTTTTTGGTGGAGTGAAACTATTTCTGCAATTATGGTAAAGGGCATTATAGGAATTATTTATATTCAATTGTATTAAATTTAGGCGAGTAGTTAACCGAGAGGTGTCTTTTAAAGAGAAATTGTAGTATGGCTGACGCTTTTTTCTTTGATCTTTGCTAATGTTTAAATCAGACACCCTAGAATAATCAAGAAGGTGGAGCTTAAAAACCGTACTCTAACTTCCAATTTTGGAGGTTAGAGCACGGTTTTTAAATGCCACTTTTCTCCTGCAGGTTACTAATTTATTAATAGCGGGTCACTCGGTACAGATGTACTAGTGGAGATTTTATTGTATTGCAACTATGCTTTGAAAGCGTGGATGACAAAATATGGCCGACAGAGCATTGGTATACTATGAGATATGCATTGAATGTGTGGACGACGAAATATGGCCGACGGAGCATTAGTATACTATGAGATATGATTCGAAAGCGACAAAGCGTGGACGACGAAATATGGCCGACTGGGCATTGGTATACTATAAGATATGCTTTGAAAGCGTGGCTGACGAAATATGGCCGACAGAGCATTGGTATACTATGAGATATGCTTTGAAAGCGCGGACTATGAAAGATGACCGACTAAGCACTGGTATACTATGAGCTGAGCTTGAGCCTTTGGCTAAGTCAAGCTACTGCCATCATAATGAAAAATTAAGTTTATATGGGGAAAATCATATGGGCCTCGTCCCGAGAAAATCTGTCTTCCGAGGTTTGAGAACAACAAAGTTGCAGACCAGCCTGCGCATCCACGCAGTCTGATCAGCGCCTTTTTATTCACTTTTTTCAAAGCACCATATCTAAGCTTGCTACAAACAAAATTTCAATTTTCTAGCTAGTCTCTGAAGCTGAAGAGACTATTTTGAGTCTAGCTTTGTCGGAAACTCCAAAGACAGGTTTTCTCGCGATGACGCCTATATTTAATCATATTTATATAAAAGAAATACTAAAATCTTGTATTTAATACAGCAAAAATGAAAATTCACCGAATCGAACAAGTTATTTGCCAAAATGAAACACACAGTTATGAAAGCTAGCTCCAAGGTTAACCCTTTATGCCATATGCTATGTTTAGAACACTGCACCTTTTTCTATAAGCATATTAATTCAAGTTTTCAAATATTTTCCAAAAAATATTTTTTACATTTCAATAGTTTTGAAAATATTATGGAAAATGGAGCATTTGCTCCTCAGGGGCAAATGTTCCATTTTTATAATATTTTAGAAAATCTTACATTTCAAAGGCCTCCAAAGGTGCGGGTTAATTATGAATTTCAATAGTTTTGAAAATATTATGGAAAATGGAGCATTTGCTCCTCAGGAGCAAATGTTCCATTTTTCATAATATTTTAGAAAATCTTACATTTCAAAGGCGTCCAAAGGTTCTTGTGTGGAGTACAATGTTAATTATTAATTTCAGTAGTTTCGAAAATATAATGAAAAATGGAGCATTTGCTCCTAAGGAGCAAATGTTCCATTTTACATAATATTTTAGAAAATCTTACATTTTAAAGGTGCAAAGGTGCGGGTTAATTATGAATTTCAATAGTTTTGAAAAAAATATGGAAAACGGAGCATTTGCTCCTCAGGAGCAAATGTTCCATTTTTCATAATATTTTAGAAAGTCTTACATTTTAAAGGCGTCCAAAGGTTCTTGTGTGGAGTACAAGGTTAATTATTAATTTCAGTAGTTTCGAAAATATTATGAAAAATGGAGCATTTGCTCCTAAGGAGCAAATGTTCCATTTTACATAATATTCTAGAAAATCTTACATTTCAAAGGTGCTTGTTTAATGAAGTAAAGGGTTAACTATGATTTTTTTCAATCGAATTAGACCAGTCATTTGCCAAAATGAAACACGCAGTTATGAAAGCTAGCTCCAAGGTTGGTTAAATTTGACAGTGGCTCACGAACAGTTTCCTCTTTCGAATCATTCTCCTTGCCAGGATTTCCTGCACACGTTTCAGTTCAAGTAACAGTTTCAGTTTTAATACGTTTAGCTGGACACTGAGGTGGATCCAGAACAACCGATGTTCTAGCTATCACCGCTGGCGTAGCACGTTTATATTGGCGTAATCCCTTCTCTGAACGATAACCAGTGCGCGACATTATCTCCTGTTCGTCTATCCCATCGTCAAACAACATAGTGGCACAGGTTCTCTTTCCCGAGTGGTTCGTGAAATTCCCTTCAATACCAGCTCTTTTGAACATAGTCGAAACAAAAGTTTTAAGTTTGTTTATTCCAACAACAGCTTCACTGTACCTCAGGCCATCTTTCAACGGCCTTCTGAAGAAAAACCCTCTGTTACTCAAAGCGTTTAGATATTTCTCAAAAAGATCTGCCAGACACCTCGGTCCTGAAATAAATAAAGAAATAAACAATTTTATTTTTCAAAATAAAATTTACAGCTAGAATGACAAACAGTTTGGACCCAGATCAGATTGCGTGCTGCTTGCTAACACATAGATATCCAAAATTTAATTCTCAAACAAATCTGTGTATCTAAATATTATTTATCTATTTATTTATTATTTCAAATGAATAAATTAAATAAATAAATAATGAAGTGATAATATTGAAAAGAAATAAAAAACAACAAAAACAAATCGTCTTGGATGTTAAATTACAGGCGAAATACTGGCGAAATATAAGTGTGGAAAGTTTGTAAAATAAATATGGGCGTGAGAAACCCGGTCTTCTGACAAAGTGAGATTCAAACCAGCTTGCTCAGCTACAGTACCAGTTATAACAAAGGCGTTGATCAAACTGCGCGTATGCGCAGGCTGGTCTGTGCCTTGCTGTTCGCAAAACCCCGAAGATAGGTTTTCTCCATATAAAATATATAATATTAAAAATGACGCGAGAAAACCTGTCCTCGGGGGGTGGGGGGTTGACACCCACTTTTACAGGCGTATATCTTATTTTTACTATAATACTATAATACATAGATTGTGTACTGCTCTAAAACATAAATTGTATTCCTACAATCTATGTTTTGAGCAAAAATAAGAAAAGTACCATTTTTTTCATCGAAAATTATCCCGAGGAAGTTTAAAACATCTAAAATTGTAATAAATATGGAAAATTACCTTCAGCACAATAATGCTTGATATCTTTTGGCTTCAGCTGAACTTGCGCAAGACCACCCTTGTATGTTTTGTTACTTCGTCCGACAAAGCGAATGTATTTTTTGTCGCCATCATCTTTTCCAACCGTGAACTGGGTACATTCCAAACTCCGGTGTTCGTCGCAGGAACGTAATCCAAAGATCTTGCACGAGTAATAATAGACAGTGTACTGCAACGATTCTGCGGAATGATCACCGAATACTCCGGTTTCCCACAGTTTTCCCTCGTGCTCTGGAAGAATAACTTCAGCTTGTTTAACCGTTGTCCCTACGCCTGTATGAACAAGTTCCTTCATCCTGCTATCAAGTACTTTCCTGAAGTTAGCGAATCGTATGTCTTTTTCATCCAGAAAGTTCATAGAATAGATTTCCTTATTTCGCAACAATCTCAGCAGGCCACAAACAAGATAGTACAATTTTTTTGCAGGGTACTCAGATCCGTCTTGTTTACGGGCTTCAACTACAAACCTCGATAGCCAAAACTCCATAGTTGGTGCGTCCATTTCCGTAATGTCCGAGACACCGGCACCCCTCTCCTTTCTTCAAGCCGAGAACACATTATATGCCCAGTTTGTATTTTTCCGAGTGTTTGGATTCTCCTGATTTTCTAACAGTTTGCGAATTTCACTTTCTCCGACAGGAGCGGCAAACCTACTTTCACTTTCAGTTTCTTCAGTCTTAATTTTCGGCAAATTTATGTCACTAGTTTCAAATTTCAAGTCAAAATTTGTATCCGAGTTAACATCTGGTGAAGCTGGCAGCCCAGACAACATTTCGGAAACGGTCTGAGACAGTTCTATATCGTTCCAATATTGAGTTTCTAGCGTTTGCACTTGAGAACACATTATTTGGTCCGTGTCATCCTCCGCCATATCGGCAATCTGCGACAGAATTAAATCGTCTTCCAACGAAAATCGATTTGAGCACAACAAATCCATTTTGAAAAATCCACAGCACTGACCTGTCCCTACTTGTCGACAGACGGGTACAAAATGACTGTGGCGGGAATATCGAGACAGACATAGGTTCTACATTGGTGATTTTTGCACCAAAACAAGGATGTAGGCGGGCACCTCCTAAATAGCCACAAATTAACCGGTAAATGTAAAATAATTGACAGCTTCGGCCGGATGCAGGGAGGAGCGAATGTAAATTTTGTCAGGTGACAGTAACACGTGTTTATTTGCGCCTGCGCCATACTACAAGCAAAATAAAGGATTCTTCCTTGGCTTTCTGTTTAAACCGCTTGGTGGGCTACGCCCACCTGGCAGTTTAAACGAGAAAGCCTTGGAAAACCATCCTTTATCTTTTACTTACCGATGACGCATGGCGAAGGATGCAGGATGGACGATGCACAACGAATAAAGACAGATCGCAATAGATCACATTGATATGAGCCTTTGGCTTTGGTTAGGTAAATATCACAAGTTTGACGCTGAATAAATAGGCCCATGGGACTTTTTGTGTAGAATGGATTCCAGTGCACTTTTCAGGGTATTTACCTTTAACATACAGCATCCACAGCAAGCTTATCATCAAAATCATCATTTTACCTGAAAGTAGAACACAAGTTTTACGCTTATACCGAATTTCATAATTATACTTGAGGAATCTTGTGACTTTTGTTTTGAAGTTTTCAATTCAAACTTCGATATCTTAAATGTTCTGATTCAGTATTTTTTCTAAAAATAGCCATGCATTGCAGAGAAACATTGATCTTTATTATTCTGATGTATCTTTTAATTCGAAATTCTATTTTTTAATAAAATGCCAAAACAGAACTTTATGCCTAAGCAGATACCTTAGGGACCCAAGTGGTCCAGAATGATTCAGCTGGATTAGATTAATCATGACAAGTTATATATGCATGCATATCATATCTGTGGCAATCTTGGCGGTCAGATAAAATAAATAATTCAAAATTTCTAATTTCTCACAATTACTAGCAGCGAATATAAATAACATGTCAGGAAGATTTCGCAAACCCAGATTAGTCTAATCTGATATACGTTTCGTAACAAGATACCTTTTAAGGCATTTCAAGCTTGGTACCATGAAGTGCATCTTAGAATTTTGAATGGAACGGTTGTTTTGTAATTCTGGTTATCAATTTGCTATTAAACCAGCTGTTAAGATTTATTTGCCAACATTCACCTCGATATAATTCGTTAGAAGAATTTCTTAAATGTTTACCATCGCAGCCATTTTGCTATCAAAACATACTGATTTAGAGTTTTTACTTTTGCTTCAATTACTACTGTAAATAGAAACCATTAAAACACTATGTCATTACAATGAATGGCTGATTAAAACGCAAAAAAACATGGGTGATGATCTATACACTGTTTATAGATAAGGACGCTTTTCTGTCTGTGGTGGTTTCATTACTAGTAAATAGGCAGAGCATAAGTTGCATTTCTCAAGGGCACAACACATGGACTTCGATTAGTCTTCATTAATCGACCCCAAGATCTTAAGTCTTACACTCCTCCTACTATAGTCAATATGCTCCACATTTGATTAATGGTCGAGCAATATCTTTTTAAGCCCTCATCAAAGGGGTTCTACCTGATTATTAATGAAAGCATTACGTTTCATGTGCTTGTTTTTGTAAAAAGAAATGGCTGTACTTTGGCATAACACTGTCCGTCCGTCTGTCCTTACCCACGAATAGACACGTGTTGGCTACTTTGAATTTCCGAAAATTCCCTTTTTTATCTAGCCTCCCCCAAGGGCACCCACCAAACAATTTCTTTAAATTCAAAGTTTTAAACATCAATTACGTAATAAACTTCATTGGCATATTAAAGGAGCTAATAAATTCATAATGAAATTTAACTGTTGGATTTCTTTGCTCTGGTTTTCAGCTGTATGTGCTGTTGAGTCTTTATCTTTGATTTATCTCATTTTTGTATCTTGATTTATATGTACTAGGATAATGATTCCTAGATAAGTTAGAGATATTTCATGCCAACCAAACATCTATGTATCTTGATCCACATCAGAATTAAGAGTGATGTTGGTACCGTGAAACTAGTTCAAGCCCTCCTGTATGTTCTTACTGACCGTTCCAAGGTGGTGCTTCTTTTGTGGATCTTCTTGTGTTTTTGTCACTTTCCCATACGGTATCCTGGGTCAGGTGTGGTACCTGGTTGTATCGATTCTTGATATTTGCATTATTCCTTTATTCGAATTAACATTCCGTAATTCGAAAGGGAAATTGTTTGGTTCTTTTTGTCTTGTTGGCTCCTTGTCAGACATAGAAAATATCAAATAAGCATATGTTTAATGTGTTGGTCACAAAAATGGTTGTTCCTCCTTTCCTACATTCCAAGTTATGCCCCTTTGATTAGGAATTAGTATTTGGTCAAGACAAAGTGTGGCGTATTTTTATTTATTTGTTTTTTTTTTGTTTTATTTATTATCCCCACGCTTTTTTAAAAAAGCGTCGGGGATATTGCAATCGCCTCCGTCCGTCCGTCCGTCCGTCCGTCACGCTATCTACTCCTAAACCATTGGACGAAATTCAACCAAATTTTCGTGTGTGGGTTGCTCACATCAATAGGGTGTGCAACGGCACATTTTTTTTGGCCCCGCCCCCTGGGGCCCCGGGGAGGGGCCTAAAGGTCAAATAAAATTAAATATCATTAAAATTCAATTACAAAGTCAATTTCAAAGATTTTTAAACCAAACTTTGCAAACATTTTTTGTACTTCAACAACAGCAGAATCTAGGGCGAAGATTTGGTACCAGTAAAATGCATTTAAGCCCCCCAGTGGCTTAGGCTGCTGTCCGTTCTAAGGCGGTGGTTCTGTTGTTGTTGTTGACTTTCTGTTTATTGTTACTCCCATTGTGGGAGTTTGTAATTGTTCTATGTTTTGTTGTACGTTACTTTATGTCCATTTTAGTATTGCAATCATCTTGATGGGGAAGAGATAGCTGATTGCTTTGCTTTATTTGTCTTCCTGGTGTCTCGTGTGTTTGAGCGGCTCTTCCTCACGGTGCCACGGGGTTGTCTGCAGTTTGTGATTGTGGTATTTCCTGATCATACTCATTTACTATTTTTGTGTGTCTTATCACAAATGAAAGATATAAAACATATCAGACGGGATTTTCATTCCGTTGCCTGAGTCATGCCCCAGGGGTCGGACTTGGGGGTACCGTGGAGGGTTGAGTGGTCAAAAAAAATAATTTTTCCGAAATTCAACCAGATTTGGTGTGTGAGTAACTTACCTCAATGGCACATGCAACGACACAATTTTTTGGGTCCCAACCCCCTGGGGCCCTGGGGAGGGGCCAAAAGGTCAAATATCATTAAATCTCAATCACAAAGTCAATTTCAAAGATTTTTAAACCAAACTTTGTGTGTCTTCTCACAAATGAAAGATATAAACATATCAGACGGGATTTTCATTCCGTTGCCTGGGTCATGCCCCAAGTGTCGGACTTGGTGGTACCGTGGGGGGTTTAATGGTAAAAAAATAATTTTTCCGAAATTCAACCAGATTTGGTGTGTGAGTAACTTACATCAATGGCACAAGCAACGACACAATTTTTTGGGTCCCAACCCCCTGGGGCCCTGGGGAGGGGCCAAAAGGTCAAATATCATTAAATCTCAATCACAAAGTCAATTTCGAAGATTTTTAAACCAAACTTTGTGTGTCTTCTCACAATTGAAAGATATAAAACATATCAGACGGGATTTTCATTCCTTCGCCTGGGTCATGCCCCAGGGGTGGGACTTGGGGGTACTGTGGGGGGTTGGGGGGTCCAAAAACTTTTTTCCCAAATTCAACCAGATTTGGTGTGTGAGTTGCTTACATGAATGGCACATGCAACGGCACAATTGTTTTCGGTTCCCAGCCTCTTGGGCCTTGGGGAGGGGCAAAAAGGTCAAATATCATTAAATCTCAATTACAAAGTCAATTTCAAAGATTTTTAATCTAAACTTTGTGTGTCTTCTCACAAATAAAAGATATAAAACATATTAGACGGGATTTTCATTCTGTCCCCTCGGTCATGCATGCCCCAGGGTTTGGGACTTTGGGGTGCTGGGGGGTCAAAAATTTAATTTTATGAACAAGGTCATGTGGCATATCAAATTAAAGGGGATGAGCAGTAGACCAGGATACACTGAAAATTTTTACCCTAGAATCAAACTGGTGACCTTGCGATATGGTCAAAGGATCGAATACCATTAGATATCTTTGAGAGCGTGGGGATTTGCGATGGCGCGCTATCGAATGTGTTTTAGCTTTATTTTATTTTGTGTAATTTTGATTCTTGCACACCACAGAACTCGGTAATCGTTCATGAAGTTGTCTTTTAATGTCGGTTAGGTCAAAACAATGTGTTGCGCACATAGCTATATATTTAGATTATTTGACCTCAGTGACAATAAAGTTCATCTGGTCGTCCAAATTAGCTAGGCATGGTGTGTAGAACACTGACTTGATTTTAATGAATTATACTTGACCAGACACAAATAGTGGGTTTAATGAAGATGAAATGCTAATTTAGGTGAAATCCAGACTGTATGACCAGTACTGTTTGACAATTAATTATCAAATCCTTAGAGATGCAGTGCCAGAATACTTAATTTTCAAAAATGGTGTAAAAAATCTGTGAATTATCCTTCATGTAAAACAAAAATAAGAAATGTACACAGCTGTACAAGTCAGTTTGCTACCCTATACGGTTCCATACGCGATTTCTGAACTGTACTTTCAATTAACTGGTAATTTTGCACGCTATTTTTGTCATTTGCTGATTTGTTTTTCCAAACTATACTGTATTGAACAATTCTATAAGGACAACCATGTTTGGATCCAATTCAGACCTGACATTTTGGTTGTTCATATCCAGAGCCGGAATTGGGGACTGAGAGTCTTGACCCCCTGGAAAATCACGACATAATCGGCCCGCCACCTAAATCTATTGGTTTTACCAACATGCATTTAGCTTTTATGTGCTTCACCCACAAGCTACATCATTGTATGCCTTTCTACCCAACTTGCATATTTTAAAAGACTGTCACGTTCTTATTTGACTCGTGACAGAAACAGAAAAAAAGCTTAAAGATTGCAAGCTTTAAAGAAAAGATTTTGATTTACCTAAAAACTTTAGAATCCTTTAGCATGTTTAGGCAATAAGTCATTAAGTTTATAAAAAAAAGTACTGATTTAAATGACCAAAATGTGTGCCTTGGATTGCCTACATGAATATGTCACGTTTTTACTGGACTGGTGTCACACACAGAAACATTGCTTAAAATATAGCAAGCTGTATTGCTTTACCAAATAATTTTAGATATCTAAAGTATGTATAGGTGACAAGTTATTTAGTTAATTAAATTACGTGCTTGCTCACATGAATATGGCTAAGAAAGTATTAAGGCTTCCAACATTTTCTATATTATTTCAGAGGTTAGCAGGTTGAATACGTTTTTACATAGAAAACTTTGTTATGTTGACGAAAATAGAAGGTTGAAGAAACTCGTTTCAACCCAGATGAATTCTAATCTAACACATGGCTAATGAGACAGACAGAGAGATATAACGATTGACAGACATACAAAATTAACGTAGCAGCCATGTTTTAGACATGGCTATATATGTATAATCTGGGTAAAATTGTCACCTCTTACATTCTGCATACTATTTTTAAGTCAGCGTGAAAGGCAGACTGTTGACAGACGCTAGACTTCTGTATAGTCGGTGAACCGAAGTCGTTTATAATGCAAAAGCACATTTTTTGCACCCAAGTGGTATACGGCTGGATTTTTGCATACCGATAGTAAAAATAGTGCTTGATATGAAACCACTGTATAGCAATGCGGTCAGAATTGTATTTCGCGGAAAATGTATTTTTGTATGCGCAAAGGCCAACATAAGCAAACTTTCATAGCGAGGAAATTGTGAATACTTTCCTCTATTAATTAGTTTAAACGTGTGTTTAGGTCTTCAAAAAAACCGTCTCATTTTAAAGATTAATTTAATAAACCACAAGATATGTTTTGATTGAGAAATAGCAAAAAACTATCTTACCCGGAGGTCGGGTATGAGAGGCCGTTATACAATAATGCACTATCAAATGCATTTAAAAAATTTAGTATAGGCAGCCATGATTGCACCAATGGAGTCTGAAATCATGCTTGGGATTTCGTTTTTCTTTCTTTAAAAATATGATGGGATTACATTTCTGCATTTATTTAACCACTGTTAAATGAAACTATTGTTTACAGCAGAAAAAAAACATTGGTCTCTTCAATGACCCTATGTATCAAAGCTGATATAAATTTGTAAGATAAATGTCCTTTAAATCTTGATAAATTTCATTTGTGAGTTTTTTTTCCTTATAGTCAGGAAAAAAATCAGAAAAAGACGCTTATTTAAGAAGGTACAGGCATTTTGTGAAGAAAAGGTTTTGAGATACCTATTAGAGGTAATTTGGTATGCTGAATCCAAAAACCAATGTTTGCAAGCTGAAAAATGGCGTCTTCACTATCAAATTTGCATATTTCCAAGATGGCCGCCAAATTGAAGAAAAATCCATAAAAATCTGTAGAGTAACGTATTAAGGATGCCAAACAGGTACAGATCAATCCAAAAACATCTGATCATGATTGAAGGTTTTCACTGACATCAATTTATGCAATTAGAATTAAAAATATGACCAAGAGGTAATCAGGGGAGACAATTTGAGCAAAAAATCTTGCTTCCAACTTAGTTAAGTTTTTCACGATACCCCATGCATATTATCTAGCTCAAATATGTCAGGAATGATTTCATTAAGGTGAGAACATTAAAAAATGCATCGCAGTTATATCACTATTGTTTGCAGGAATATATGCCAGCTTAAACAAAATTCTGTAAGTTTCAGCTAGGGGAGGGGATTAATGCGATTTCAAAGTAAGTGGACCTGTACCTACAAAATGACTCGTATCTCATCAGCAACTCATCCTACACTATTAAAATTGCTAGCAAATTAAAGCTTAGGCATAGTGCTTTCATCCGATGGAATGGTCTGATATGCAGATTTATCATATAATTGCATATTCATCGATACTGATGGAAATTTCAGAAAATATGGAAAAATTATGAAAAGCAAATGTAAACTGAATTCTGCCCCAAACTGTCCTTGTTGCATGTTATCATATCATCAGTGATACAATTTGACAAGTCCTTTCTTCCAATAGTCATATATAAATTATCTCATTTGCATATTCATGAACATTTATGAAACTAAAAATAGAGGTAAAATCATGGAATAACTATTTGTCCCCCCCACACACACACACACCTCTGGAGGGGGAGGGGGCTTATAAGACTTACCTTGCACCCAAAAACAATTACTCATGGGCGCAAAACTGTTTAGTTGGACCACTAAATACCAAAAATTCTTAAATTCTCCGAAAATAAACCTTTTTCGATTACATAAAAATGCATGGTGTCCATGGCAACCCATCGGACACTGTAGCTGGGTCATTTGCAAACAGACCCAAGATCGACACTTACGTGCCGCACATACTTTCGGGATTTTTTTCTCTGTTCCCCTTATTCAGAAAAGCAAGTTGTCAGTTACTGGCGAAACAAAATGGTCGCTAAATAGCTAAGAAAAGACTTACTCAGGGAGTCTTGCCTAGAACAATTTACCACCCCCCCCCCCCCTCGATGTGAAAATCCACTATAAGATTCTAAAGAAAGTGGGTGTACCTACAAAATGATTCGTATCTAAGCAGCAACTTATCCTAGACTACTGACCCTGGTACCAAATTAAAGCGCAGACATATTTTTTTATTCCATGCTGATATGCAATTTTTTTTGTTTTTGCATATTCATGAGTATTAATAAGAAAAAATAGAAATAAAAGAAAATTCATAGAAAAAATAAGGGGGTGTACCTATACACATTACCAATATGTCAATTGCCAGTTATCATAAACTATCAAACTGGGTACCAAATCAAAGCCTATACAAAGAACTTTTACCCAATGGTTCGATATGCAAATGATCTAATTTGAATATTCATGAATATTTATGAAAACATGACAAACAAGAGAAAAATGGTAGAAAAAACAGGGAGGGTACGTAAATATTACCTTAATGTCAGCTGCTAACTATTCTAGACTATCAAACTTGTTACAAAAATAAAAGTTGAGACATTACACTTTAACCCAATAGTATGATATACAAATGATATAATTTGCATATTCATGCGTATTAGTGAAAACATTATATATAAGAGAAAATGTTAGAAAAGTTAAAGGGATGTACGCACAACATAACCCATATGTCAGCTGCTAACTATTATAGACTTCCAAAATTGGTACCAAATGAATGGTGAGTCATAGTACTTTAAAACAATAGTCTAATATACAAATTGTATTTACATATTTATGAATATTAATGAAAACATTAAACAAAGAAAGAAAAATTGCAGAAAAATTAAAATAGGTATATCTACAAAATTACCTATATCTCACTTGCTAATTGTTCTAGACCAACAAGCTTGGTACCAAATAAATGCTAAGACTTAGCGCATTTTACGCCATGATCGGATATACAAACCATTTTATGATTATATTCTTGAATATCAATTTAAATGTTACAAATGAGAGAAAAATGGTAATAAAATAAAGAGGGTGTACCTACAAAATTATTCATATCGTAGCTGCTAATATTCCTAGACAACCACACTTGGTACCGACTTATACTTAAGACATTTTACTTTACTCAATAGTCACTATATGAAATTCTCCATTTTAAAATTTTATTAATATTAATGTAAACATTAGAAATGAGGGAAAAACGTAGAAAAATTAGTGGGGGTCTACTTCTAAAATTACTCGTATCTCATATTTTAATCGTCCTAGACAATTAATCTTAGTATCAAATTAAGGCTGGGACATATTATTGTATTCCAATGGTCAGATATACAATCATTTAACAAACATATTCATGAATATTGATAAAAAAACTATAATAAAATAAAGAAAAATTGAAAACGAATCAATAAGGTTGTATCTTCAAAAAATACTCATTAATAAACAAATTAGATAATTTGCATATCAATCAACACTATAATAGACATTTTTCTGGACTTTAATTTGGGAACAAAATTAGAAAGTAAGTGAGTATGAAATCTAGGATAAATAGCAGCTGAGATATGAGTAATTTTGTATGTACATTCTATTAATTGTTCACTAATTTTTCTCATTTCTAATATCTAATTAATATTCATGAATACAATTTTTAGATGAATTTGCATAATGTACCACCATTATGTAAACATGCTCTGTATTAGCATTAAATTGATATCAAGGTTGGTAGTTTAAGATAGTAAGCAGCTGAGATGTAGATAAATTTGCATGTACACCCCCTTAACTTTTTATGATATTTCTCTTATTTCTAATGTTTTCATTGATATTCATGAATATGCAAATTTGATCTTTTGCATATCTGAACATATATGAAAGTCCTATGTCATAATATTCAGCTGGTACCAAGTTTAAAAGTTTTGGATGAGTTGCTGCTGAGATATGAGTAATTTTGTAGGGACATTCCCATTCTTTAGAAGCGCATTATGCGTTGCCATGGAAACCATGCAATTTCTCATAGCTCAATGGGTTTTTCTTTATGGCAATATTTTTCCCATTTAAGTGGTCTCCCAAAACAATTTGACACACATTAGAAGTTTTCCTGATGGTGAAAGGTTGGTCTAATTAGACCCTAGGGTACTAAGGAATGTTCATACTGTAACTTTTTATAGATACAAAATGTACCATATGTTTGGACATGGACATTGTGACATATTTGTTTTAAAACAAAACAACTTGTTGATTATCAAGGTTTCTTTCTCATTTATTACTTGAAAAGCTGGTAAACATTCCAAAATCATGCTATGATTAAAACTAATAAAAATAGCAGGATACTGAATAAGGCCAGTTTATATATGATTTTATAGACTAACGGATATTTATTACCGCGAATACAGTAATATACTGGAATAATTACCTAAATTATCGCCCAAACCATGAACTCTAATGGTAAAACAATCTTAGGACATAATACAAATGATTCTGGATAAAAAACATTGTCAAAAAATAAAATATTTCAGTAATATATTAAATTCCATGATTTTTGGCGGCCATTTTGAAAATATGCAAATTAGGTCATTAAGACGTCATTTCTCAGCTTGCCAGCATTGGTTTTCGGATTCAGCATACCAAATTACCCCTAATCAAAGTGTCAAACCCTTTTCTTCACAAAATGCCTGTACTTGTTAACTTTTCTGATTTTTTTTCCTGACTATTACGTTGTTCATAGTATTTTTAAAACAACAAACCAGCTGACATGGACTAAATTAATAAGTATTAAATTTTCGTGGTTTCATATTTTTACTTTTTAGCTACCTTCTCTAGTTTTTCATAGAAAATAAAAATAAATTGTCTAAAGTTATGCCCCATACGTCTGTCTAACTGTATGCAGTGTTTAAATGCATACAATTTAAAATTAACTTATTTATGTACAAAAATATGCAATGCAGACCTCACCGTTGGGAGGATAAAATGGAATATGTAAGCACGCATTTTTTATTTATGAGATGTGCTTCTAAGTAATGTATAAATAATTATCCAATTCATTCCTGAACAATTAATGCAGTTTTAATGACATATGAAGCAAGGAAATCTATAAATTTAATTTCAAAATCGGGGTGTCCTAATTTACATGCTTTATATATCAATAAGCAGTATTCTAAAATGACAACCACTACACGGATGTCGGTGTATTATATAAGCCCAATATTTTTCAGTCCATATTTTTTGATACCATATATGACATATTTAAAAATGATATTTTCACATGTTCTTGCTGGACTTCCGTAGAAAATGGACTGCTCTGGCGTTGTGCAAGTCGATCGAGTCTGCTATACAGTGGTTTCAGATACACCATATAATTACCTTTACAGCCAAACAAAATCCAGCAGTATACCTTTTTGGTGCAAGGGTTAGCATTTTTCCTAGGATATGCAACGAAGTGTGCCTTTTTTTCCGTAGCCGCTTTCGACAATGATCAACTGAACAGCACGAACAACAACGTTTTACGTATATCATTATTGAAGTGGTGTTCTGTTGTCGCTAACTTTTAAAATTTGCCAAATCCAGTAAGTAAACCTGCCATAAGCGGCCACTCAAAAATACATTAAGATGAAAAACAAAGGTCTTAAAGACAGATGGTAGCTTATTCAGGTCAAAAGCATTGCAGAATTTCACAATACTTTTTACCTTCATTAAGTGATACATGTAATTCGTCTTGAAAACAAATTTAGGCTTTCTTCTGAGTGATAGCTTGAAACAGATTTTTCTGCAGTTTGTGCTTTTCTTTGAGCAGGCCTTATACAATTCGAATGTGATTAGAAAAACAAAATACTATTTTAATGTTAAAAATGAATTATGAAAAAAAAAACGAATTGTAACCAAATATACTCTTGGGGAATTGGTATTACCATGATTTTACGAAGAATGCCGACTTAAAACAAAAGTAGTCCGTAATAATCCTTTTTATACGATTAATTTACAACCAAACAACTAAAATAGAGGTGCATTTAATTACGTACATGTAGATCTAACAAAAGGTGTATGGTTCAAAACTTCAAAACTTCCTGATATAATATTACATGTTTAAGTCTAAACAGAGCATTCACATAATAGAAGTTTTTTTATCGAGGCATCTTAAACTTGTTTAAGCTGTATGAAACACCCAATCATTCTAAATGCTTGTTTTGACAAAGGGTGATGACCTAGATGAAGTGTCTCATTATGTGTCTACACTGTTTGCTAGGAAAAACCAAGATAAATACTTTTTGATGAGTCCCTCGATATTATCAATGAAACATCCCAAGTTTATTTGAACCAAACCACCAGGAAGAATTTATTAGTACAAAAAGGTAAGAGATCAATTGTCATGGGTATGAAACTTCATAAACAAAGCCGCCGGCTCTGAATAAAAATGTTTATGGTGGTATTTCCGTTTCCGTATTTGGAGGCTGAAAAATCGCCTAAAACCCGTAATTATTCCATTCGGTGCTTTTATCGTATAAAACAGCGAAAACGGGAGACTGCAGTGCACCGCTATTGTTTTTAACTTTAAATATCTATGTTTATGCGAGCTCTGTAAAGGGGTAGTACGTGCATTAAGGGGCTATTTTGGCCCCCTCTAGAGCAAAAAACTGAAAGTTATTTTTTCACCAATTTCATCTTATTGGTTTATTAGGTGAATAGCCCAAGTGTAAAATTCTGGCAATTATTTTACTTTTACCGGTTGCTATGGTAACCAAATTGGCCGACAAAAAGGCTTAAAATAGAGAAATTGCCATTTAGGCCAAATTTGGGGCTTTTGGAGACCGATTTTTTAAGAATTAGATATTAGCACAAGCAAATACCAAAATATCTTTTAATATATTGTGTGCCGTGATAATTTGCATCATCTGTTAAAATATTTTTTGGTATTTGCTTGTGCTCTATATTAATTCCTCTGTTACATGTCTCAAATTTGCTCCAAAATGGTCATTTTCCTATTTTCAGCCTATTTTGGCGGCCATTTTTGTTGCCATAGCAACCGTAAAAGTATAATCAATGCCAGAATTTTACACTTTGACTATTGTTCTAATAAACTAATACGAAGAAACATGTAAAGAGCAACTTCTATTTTTTTGACCTCATAGGGGGGGCTAAAATAGCCTCATAATTGCACGTACCCCTTGTGAACGATGTTTTAAATCCTTTCTGTCGTGAGGTACACAAAGATCGTTTACCTCACGACAAAACGATTCAGATAGATAAAACCATACACAATTTGCAACTCACACCAGCAAAGATTACAAGTTGTAAGCCCATCGCATTAACACGCCTTTCTCCTCTGTGTCGGTATTTTACACGATAAAAGAAATATTATTAGTTTAATGCGATTATTTTAGCCTCCATTTACAGAGTCGGCTAGTGTTGTTCACGACATTCAGTGATCTATACTTACGAACTTTAAAAACGCATCACCAAGACTGATTCATTTATTGCTCAAACACTAAGGAAGACAGATAGTTCAATTCCATTGCATACCAAAGTTTGACAAGCTTTTAGTTTGCCCTAGAAAATTCATGGCTGTAAAGTTAATTGAAAGTATGGAAATAACAGCTTTTATAAAGCAGGGATAGGCGATTTCGAAGTACAAGTGCAAGTTAACCCTCTTTAGTTTCGTTTCTGACTCAACAGATCTTTTTCTTATGCTTCTTGGATGGCTACACATTCTTTATTGAACGATTCAAAATATATTTACAGTACGTTATACTCAAAGTATTGTCCGTTTAAAGATGCGGACATACCCCACTCTCTCTGATTACTATAGTCTAGCGATAAAATTCGACATCTTGAGTCTTTCAAAGTTTTATTTATTTTCGTTCGGTATTGTTTGCAGGGACAAAGGGAATTTACAAATTCTGATTAAATACGCCGTGCATAAAGGTTCTTCTGCATTGTGTAAGTGGCGTAACGTAAGTTTGGAAGACGTTCTCAATCACCAGTGGAGGAGAGATGCCCGATTGGGCTCCATTGACCTACTTAAATTAAGACAAAAATACAGGTAAATGTTACTATAAATAGTAACTTGCTACTCGATCGGGCTCCATTTTACTGTTTTTATAGTGGTCCCAGAAAACGAAAAATATGTGTCACAGATTTTAACCGATTATCACCAAATTTTAGCAGCTTAAAGATGAATTAATTTCCAAACTTTTGACCGTTCAGATTTTTTTAAAGTGTCTAGAAAAAAAGTTATTAAGGTTTAAAATTAGGCTTTTTTCTGGTAGTCAGTGGATCTCGTTCGGGAACAAGAGAGCGTTGTGATGCCCAATCGGGATACAGTGACTCCCGTTTGGGAACGTATGCAAAAACTCTTTGTTACAGAATGGGATACATGCATTTTGTTCATCACAGACATAGCATGGCTTTTAGCATGTCATGATCATAGTAGACACACCTGGGATGTGTTGCATTAATGCGAGCCCTACGTACTGTTTTTGGCACCATGTTATACAAAAATATTTTATATATAAATATTACAAAAAAAACGCTTCATAGCAACGTGTAACAAGTCTATGCATAGACAGCGTGCTGGCTCTTTTTGTGCTCATAATAAATGAAACAGCTATTATTTCTCTTTTAGACGTAATCGTTATATAACATTGAGTAAAGTATTACAAGCGCTCACCATATGCAACTCTCGCCAGAGGGTTTATCGCATATATTTGAACTGGATCACATGGGATAATTTCAGCTTATAGATAAAAGACATACACACACTTTGTTATCTTGATCTGGTAAAAACTGTCACAACTGTTCCGTAACATTAAAACACTGTAGTGCGTAAATTCAGAGATTTTTTGATAGATGAGGAGAATTAAGGTTTTTTGGGTGAACACCAATACTTGTATTTATGACAAAAAATTAAGATAACGTTATAACAAGACCAAACTCTGCTCTGGTGTACATGTGTCGCCAATGCACATCTTCACATTGTGAACAGTCATTAGGGAAAATATGAATATAGAGGAATGAAATCTGTTTAAATTACTGATTACATGTACAGATTATCAATATAAGTACTCCAAAGGTGTTGTAGACATAATAATGTCTAAGTTCAACACATCCAAAATAGTATCAAATGTCCACAACATATGTTCACTATGTGAACAATCATAACATACAAATTTGAATATTAAGAATGACAACTACTGGAGTTACAGATTACACAAGATTTGAATATAAAGAAATGGAAACTGTTGGAGTTACAGATTACACACACCAGACACCATCTTAGCATTTTCGACGAAAGTTCGTCACCCCTCAAATTAAGTAAATATTCATGAATGTGCACAAAATAGAATATGCACATCTTCAATATTTGCAATAATTAAGCAAAGTTTGAATAAAAAGGAATAAAAACTTTTTGGAGTACAGAGTAAGCAATTCTAGTAGCACTTTGATCTCATTTCCTGGACAGTGACCAAATTTATTAATTTGTTTATTTATTTTCTTTGACAAGTCACTATAAACACTAAAATTATAACCAAGAAATGATAACATTTTATGAACCCATTTGCATGAAATTTTACAGCATAAAAGCTCTCCCCTACTTTTTTGGTCCCCAAAATTTAAATATTAGACCACTTCAAACTATTGCTATGGGCTGTTGATTATAATCACTCCTCAAAGGAAGGAAGTAGACTATTAATAATCAGTGATCTCAAACTGATAATAGACACTAGTCACAGGAATCTCAACTGATATTGCAACTTTGATGTCTATATCTTTAGCAATCAGAGTACCTTTGATGATCATATCCTGAGCAGTGAGAAGTGTCAAAGAGATTCTTACAACTTAGTGATTTGTGTGATTAGAACATTTGCATATATAAACTGTAGCAGAGACAATTTGACACACAGAATAATTTTAGGATCAGTAACTTTTAAACAATTTTGGTGAACTCAGGCTGGATATAGCCGTCTGAACGGATTATTATAAATAAACTTAAGTATGGATTTCCTCACTGACTTTCTGTGAAAATCGGACTTGCCGTTTACTACAGAAGTGAATTCTGGAATTTATACGAAGGACTTTTTCTAAGCTTTATAGTTGGAAACCAGCTATTAAAAAGGATTTACCTTTTTAGTTTGAACTCTATTAGTTGAATAGACTAAATTTTGTGTTATTGTTATTAGATGTTTAAGCAAAGAAATTACATATTAATTCATTATATCATCCACCAGTGTTCCACATTCAATTTTCATCATACCATTTTCAAACGTTTATGCACCAAAAATTCTCGTGCATAATAGTATCTAAAATGAATATTTTTTTATTTTTAGAATTGCTTCTTAAGTGGGCAGATTTGTTCTTCAACAGAAACCAGCAAAATCATATTTACTGCTGTTTTCAATCCCTGTAACTCACAAGCACTATCGGCGTGTCAAATGGTAAGTTTGGATCAAGAACGATTTTAGCAATTGTGAATCTCCATATCCCCATGGTGTCATCCACAAGACTTGGTTCAATCAAAAGTAAAGTATTGGGTGAGATGTTGTTTGAGACAAAAAAAAACAACAGGATGGCCGTCTTTGGTTTCATTTTAGATATCGGAATGGAATGATTTTAGATCTTCCAAGCCATATTGCACTTGATTCTCAGGTCTCAAGTCCCTTGTGCATCTGATCTGGGTATAAAATGTTTGCCATGCTAGGCATGAACAAAGAGAACAAGTTAACTGAATGTTTGGTTGACAGCTATTCCATATTTCACATTATTACCCAACCCCCTATATACGGAGTAATTGTGTATTTTATTGCTATATCATGAGTCAGTGAACTATTGCCCAGGCAATAGTTTTGGATATTGACTGGGACTATATCATGGACTGGTTTCCCGCTTTGCTGCTAATAACACGAAGGCGCTCATCGTCTTGCTCGACGAAGATGCGCGTACGGTTCGTTTACGTCAGGAGACGTTATGCAGCAATGGCGGGTATGAGGCATGGTTTGGCACCTTGCAACAACCATAACTTCGTTGTTTGCGGCCAGAAACATAAAGTGTGGGTACTCGTTTTCTTAGAACAAGCGGAACAAATTTGAGCAGATTAGATGAAATTTCTTTTTTCAAGAAAACCACATCGTCTTCAGCAACGCTGCTATGTATGTCATCAAATGGGTTGGGTAGAAAAACAGTTATTTCATGCATATTTGTAGAATAGTCCAACTATTACCCCTCGTGCCGTGTTCGACCTGATTTACTATTGCACTCAGCCTTCGGCCTCGTGCAATAGTGCACCAGGTCGTCCACGGCGCCTCGGGGTAATAGTTTTGACTATACTACAAACAGGCATGAAACACCTGTATGATAGCAAATGCTTACAAGTTGCATATTAACAAATCTGAGAACCTTGAAATAATTTAAGATAAATACATGGCCGCTACCTCATTGCCAAGCATAGCGGCCGGGTGTCTTAGTAATTTGCCAGAGGACCTTAAGGCCTGAGGGTAAAAGTGGGTGCCAGGCGGATATGCCTGGTAACATGGCAGTAGCCACATTTTAAACTTATTATTTCATATCACATGCGGATTTTTACGTTAAATTATGTCATTTAAATGTGCACTAAAGGGCCGATATTGACACAGGTGCTTGAATTTATGAATATATGCTACTTTTAATGATGCTTAATTACAATCTCATAAATTCGATCAGAAAATTTTTAGAAAATAACCAGCCAAGAAAAAAAATGAAAGACCAACTGAATCATAAAAACCTTTTTTTTCCTATGCTCGATTAGACCATTTTTCAAATCTTTAAATTATCGGTTTTTCATCGTTATCCCTAGTGCTAAAATCACGCAAAAAGTCATAACTTCAAGCCCCTGTGCACACGAGGGTCGACGATGGACAACGGACGAAGACGGTGAGCTAAAATGTATAAAATCAGATCATATGTTTTGTTACTTTTGACAAAAGGAATTATCCCTTTTCTTATTATTTAAAACTACTGTCTTACGTGCTCTCTCTCTCTCTCTCTCTCTCTCTCTCTCTCTAAAAGACATACTTTGGAGGTCTATATCGCAAAAAACATGCTCCTTGATGTCTAAATGCTGTCCGATCAGGGCTTATAGTTTATGAATCCTTGATAAATTAGACTGGAGTGCATTTGTATATATACAGCAGACATCATACGAAAATGACATTTTTCTTGACAAGATTATTGGCAGGACAAGGGTTAAGCAATATCTCTCTGAAATCTGTATATGTACTTTATGGTAATTTTTCTGAGAAATTTCCTATCATTCACAAACATTCTAATACTATACAGGTTCTGGGGAGGCCCTGATTTCCTGGCTGCTTTGGGGTTAAATAGCTGTTAAATAAATAAAACTGTCCATCAGATTAATGCTTCTTTGAGAGGTAGTTATGTCGTCTGAAAATACTCTGTGGTTGTAGGATCAACTGTGTTCCCAAACCGGAGCCACTGTATCCCGATTGGGCATCATAACATTCTCTTGTTCCTGAACGGGATCCACTGACTTCCAGAAAAAAAGCCTAATTTCAAACCTTAATAACTTTTTTCAAGATATTTTTTAAAAAAATCTGAACGATCAAAAGTTTGAAAATATATTCATTTTTGAGCTGCTAAAATTTGGTGAAAATCGGTTCAAAAACTGTGACACATATTTTTCGTTTCCTCAGACCACTATAAAAACAGTAAAATGGAGCCCGATTGAGTAGCAAGTTACTATTTATAGTAACATTTACCTGTATTTTTCTCTCAATTTAAGTATGTCAATGGAGCCCGATCGGTCATCTCTCTTCCACTGATCACGTGACAAAAAGAATCCTGACATGCTTTACATAAAATCGTAATTACGGTATGATTGCAAGTGTGAGTAGTCAATGTCAAATTTGTGAGTGTACATAAATGTAACTAACGGAGAACTTTCTTAAAATGAACTGTAAAATGATTATTTTATTTGACGTTTGTTTTTAAAGTATTGACGTTATCAATTTCTGGTGATTAGAAAAAGTTAATAAACTAAATTACTGGTATTTGTATCATACACACTAAAGTGTAAATAAAATAACCAAAAAGCATCAGCTGGATTTTGCAGAATAGCACTGGGTGATGTATGCTACTACGTGACGTCAACAGTATCGTCGCGTTATGATACAGTGAAATTAACGAATGATGGATTCCAATTATGAGCTGCAGATTAAACGCTGCAAGAAGCTTTTCAATCGCAATAATTACCGTTTTCGAGAAAATTTGCAAAATCATGGCGATGCGTTTTCTTCAATGTCCTCTACATATAGTACATATATACTGAACAAAAGTGAAAACGCTACACTACAATACTTTATATTTTGTGAGAAAGTATTGGGCAAAAGTATTTACTAAAGCTTAATAATGTTTCGCAGACATCCAGCAGACGATTTGTCGAATCTTCACCATTTTGTCTATATTTGATGCCTGAGTTATGTTCCTTTTTGTGTATTAAGCGTTATCCACTGAATTTTGCATATTGCGCATGCGCAAAAAATGCTATGCTTATCAGAGTTGGTCATAATTGTGTTGGATATAAAAACAAGAAAACTGACTAATCACTTGAAACAAGTAAGGAAATAAATTTAAAATTTATCAAATTTGTGAAAATTTGTAAATTGTCTCCCTTTGACAAAAACAAAAGAGGAATATATATTAAATGTTTGGTAAACTTCGATTTGTCACGATTTTTGATGATTTTCTTTTGCCAAATCAGGTAGACATATCAGCACATTGTTTCTACAATTTCTCGACTAGTAATGTTCTCAAACTAAGATACAACAACGCATTGATTTTCCTATGGAGATTTCAGTGTAAAAATTGCAAGATTTGTAATTTGATGAAAAACCCACTCTTTAAGATTGCTTTTCTTAATGATCGAAACACACTTGTGATAAGTCCTTCGCATTTCCGGTTGTCACATGTCTGGACTACCATTCCGTGCAGCCTGATCTTGATGGTAGTGGATTTCTGAAGGCCAAAAATGTGTGAGATTTCTGTTCAAATTTGTAACCTGAAAAATTGGATCCCTGTCACATTTAAATGGCTTTCGTGTGTTTCCTCGTGACAACATCCGTAAAACTTTTACTGTTATGCATAACACCGTCTTTGAACCCTCAGATACATTTTCATTTGCTTTACTGGCTTGCATTATTTTGCATATAAATAGCATATAATTCAGGTGTAGCCTTTTCACTTTTGCTCAGTATATTATAACATGTGATAATAATAGGTCACTACGATAATATACAATTCCAAAGTAGTTCAAACAAGAAAGAATTATTGAACTTTTTGGTTACTGTAAAGGCGGCACCACATTAATGCGTAAGTAGGACTTGTCTACTTTAGACATGGGTAACGGCTGAAATTGAGGTGTGATTTTATTCGAAGGTTGTTGGTTGGTTTTGTTGCTTTACGTTCCAAGTCAACAGCTATGGTCATTGCGGGACGGTCAGTTCACCTTACCACACTTTTTCCTGAGCAGGCTTGAGCAAGCGGCTAACCAGTAATTTGTGCACATACTTTCGCTTGTAACTGACAACAAACCTTCTTGAATGAATCAGCGGAAGAGAGGAGAATGACCGTAGAAATTATTTCATGATCAATCTCCATGAAAGAATGGGACCGGGCCAGGATCGAACTCGCGACCCCTGGATCTGCAGTCAGACACGCATCTGTAGCCAGACACGTTACCGACTGCGCTACGGGTTATTCAAAGGTAACTTTATCATTGTACCATAACACCTTAGTAAAGACAGTGATTATTTAAACTTAAAAACGCCAGCAAAATAACTACTTTTAAAAGTGTATGTTTATTGTTTGACATGAGTATAGACGCAAACAGTATGGACCCAGATCAGATTGCTCCTATAGGATCTGGATCTACACTGTTTGTTAAAGAGGCTTCAAAATGTTTCAGTAAACAACAAAAACATACGACTTTCTGTGATATGCGCTTTAAGTGTTTATACATGTGAAGTCAGGGATATACGGTCAGGACTTTCATGCAATGCACGCACGTTTGAGCGACTCTTTACCAAATTATGAATAAAACCTGATTTCACTTCCCTTGCCCTTGCAGATGAAATAGCCCAGATATGAATATCAAAGTTGCCGCCTTTACAGTTAGCGAAAAGTCTAGTAATATTATTATAAATATCTTCGCAATGCAATTGCTTTGAACACATGAAGTGTTCGATTTCTGGCTCTTGTTTTATAGACTCCGGAATAGGTAGTCAATAAGACCCCCTATCAAATACACACTTACCCCCCCCCCTCTAGTCCCCGCCACCATTCACGAATATTATTGTTTTCGTTGACATAATGTTTATCAAAGATGAATTGCACTATTGTCTAACTCCACCGAATGTACTCTGATTGGTAATTTTATCTCCAAAGAAAGGTTGATTTGTCTGAGTTTCAATATGGCGACGTACACGCAATAGCATGATACTATTATGTTATTAATCAAGTGATTTCGTATTGGCTCAGTTACAGCTCCTTGTTCAGCTGTATAGGTCCGAGGCCGAAGGCCGAGGACCTATACAGCTGAACAAGGAGCTGTAACTGAGCCAGTACGAAATCACTTGATTAATGACATTTTTATTAATTAACCTTTATTGAGAGTCAATATGCGGCAAATTTATTCGGATTAAGGAAATTCTTATTTGTTATTATATCAGTGCAACTACTGAAACTACCAGAGAGAAAATGGCGCACCTCTGGTTTACCGGGCGCAGTTTATGATGTGAGGCAAATTTCAGTCTGTAATGGCGTAGATTGAAGAAGAAAAATACCGAAGAGCTAAAATCAAATATTGACTATATGAAAGTAGAAACGTCACAAGTATGATACCGACGCATTTCACTGTATAAGTGCTATATAAGGCTTTATAAAGAAATAATTTAGAAGCAAACCAACCATAAAAACCCTTCAAAATCAGTTGTGCCCAGCAGTGCTAGTTAGCGAGATCAAGCACACTTTGCTACATACCAAGATACATCCGTGCTAGTAAACTGTCCAGTTCAACTTTTGGAATGTCTTGTATTTTCCTCATCTCTAAGTTCTGTCTTGCCCATAAGTAGAACAAATTGACATTGCTGTTAGTTTTGTGTTTAGTGTTTTTGTTTACATTTGCTGACAAGAGCTGATCGCAGTGTTCTGTAGCGACTGGTTAGAATCTTTCGTTTAAGTGAACGCTCGAATTACTAGTGTCGTCCGAAACAGTTCCATCCGGTCTTCCATCCTGTAGTGGCAGTTGAATTGGAAACATCGAGTGTCCCTTTACTTCCTGGAGAACAGATTCTGTTTTCTCCGGTGGCAGTAGCTCATAGCGGCTAAAATAATCTGCTAAAATTCGCATCATGTTCTCATCATTTCTGGCAGTTCTGTCGGACAACCTTCCCCACACCAAGGGCGGACTTGATTTACTAAGTGTACAGTCGAAATGTCCCCACTCAAAAAACGTTGGTGTTGTTGTTGTTGTTGTTGTTGTTGTATTTCTATTTCGGCATTTCTTACCGAAATCAAAAAATAGTCCGACATTTATAAACTCTCACGAAGAGCGCTCTCGCGTGACTGAGCTGACTGAGCTTCGGACCAATCAGATGCATGGATTTCTGTATAGTCCAAGGTGAAATCCATATAGTCCAAGGTGAAGTCCATATAGTCCAAGGTGAAGTCCATATAGTCCAAGGTGAAGTCCATATAGTCCAAGGTGACTATATGAAAGTAGAAACGTCACAAGTATGACACCGACGCATTTTGCTGTATAAGTGCTATATATTGAGTAGTTAATTAATAACAGCAGGTAATATTGAGCTGAGCCTTTTTACCTGCGTCTTTTTAGCGAAAGCAGGTCTAGTAGTGGGTCTACTCCGTCCGTCCGTTTGTCCGTCCGTCCGTCTGTCCATCTGCAACACTTTAGGGGTAACAAGTTTGTGTAATCTGTAACTCCAAAAGTTTTTATTCCTTTTCATTCAAACTTTGCCTGATGATTGTTCACATATTGACAATGTGCACCTTCTATTTTGTGCACGTTTCATTTTTTTTTCATTTTTGAGGGGTGTAAAACTTAGACAATTTTTTCGTCGGAAATGCTTAGGGGTGCCCAGTTTGTGTAATCTGTAACTCCAACAGTATTAATTCCTTTATATTAATACTTTACATAATGATTGTTCACACATTGAAGATGTGCACCTCCTATTTTGTGCATGTTTCATTTTTTCTAATTTTTGACGGGTGTTTAATTTTCCATCAGAAATGCTTAGGGGGTGCCTAGTTTGTGTAAGCTGAAACTCCAACAGTTTTCATTCCTTTATATTTAAACTTTGCATAATAATTGTTCACACATTCAAAATGTGCACCTTTAATTTTGTGCGCATTTCAATTTTTTTTTTCACTTTTTTGAAGGGTGTTGAACTTAGACATGTTTTCCATACGTAATGTCTCAAGGGTGCCTAGTTTGTGTAATCTGTAACTCCAACAGTATTCAATACTTTATATTCAAGCTTTGCATTATGATTGTTCACACTTTTAAAATTTGCACCTCCCATTTAGTGCACATTTAATAAATACTTTTCCATTTTTGACAGGTGTTGAACTTAGACATTTTTTCCTTCCGAGATGCTTAGGGGGTGCCTAGTTTGTGTAATCTGTAACTCCAACAGTAATCCTTTTTTATATTCAAACTTTGCATGATGACTGCTCACGCATTGAAGATGTGCACCTTCTATCTTAAGCACATTTCATGCATATTTTCTTCATATTTGGGGGGTCCTGAACTTAGACATTTTTTCGTTAGAAATGCTTAGATGGTTTCTGGTTTGTGTTATCAGTAACTCCAAAAGTTTTTATTCCTCAATATTCAATTTTTGCATAATTATTGTTCATACATTGAACATGTGCCTCTCTTTTTTGTGCAAATTTGATAAACATTTTCTTATTTTTAAGGGCTGTTGAACTTAGACATTTTTTCCATCTGAAATGCTTCGGGGGTGTCTTGTTTGTGTAATCTGTAGCTCAAGCAGTTTTCATTCCTTTATATTCAAACTTTGCATTATGATTGTTCACACATTGAACATGTTTATTCTATATTTATGCACATTTGATAATATATGTTTGAGTGTTTAACATAGAAATTGTTAAGTCACCTACTGTAGATTACATTGTGTAATTTGGATGAAATCTGATTCCATTCCTGTATATTTGAACTTTGCATATCGACTGTTCACACACCGATGTGCACCGGCGCCGCAGGTACAGAGCAGATTTTGTTCTTGTTACTACTTATTTGTACCCTCAGAAGCTATTGCAGTTAGCAGCATTAAACTATATTGTTTCTTATGTAATGTTTGGATTTCTTTCATCGTATGACTCACAGACCTTCCTAATGTGCATGCTCATTTGGACATACATTTGTTCAATCGAGTCACGATAATAAAGCAATGCATCTATGCATCTATGGCACGTTATATAGTGAAATAACGGACCGCTCATTATTTAAGTGTCAGGGGGGCTAAAAAGTAGGGGGGTCATGTGAATTTACATCAGGCTAGTAGGAGGGGTCGCCATTAACTTTGATTTTCAAGCAGGGGGTCATGTTTAAATTGTTCCATTAATAATTTAAAAATTTTCCTCGCTCGCTTCGCTCGCTAGCGTCTTATATTTAATTAGACAGGCTGATAAATTTCTCAGCTTTTATTTTTGCAAGCGCAAAAGTTATTCCGTTTAGATGTTTTTATTGTTATAATCATGCTGGTTTTAATAGAAAATTCATTAATCAGGCTTTCAGATAGGTCCTATTTTTCCCAATTTTTTCTGGCCTTTCTATTTTTCCCTACGGTTTCTTGAAAATGTCCAACTATCCCTTCTTCTTTCTCTCTAGATTGGCATTTATAGATACAGAAATTTTTACTCGCTCGCTCGAATCTTAGAAAATAACTTTTATATTATTTTCCCACAGAGCAGACAGGTGTAAAAACTTAATTTCGGTTTTGCTAGTATTGTTATCACAGCTATTATCCTACTTAAATATTGAGTATTACATTTCTTATTTAATGTTTTTCAAATAATTTATTGTAATGATTTTGTACTTGGAAAAGCTCTACTATTGCTACTTTTTACACAGATAATTCCTGCTTTTAATCTCACTACTTTTTTCTAAATTTATCTGTACTTTTTTGTGTAAGGGCACGTGATAGCCTTATTAATTACTCTTTTTTTATGAATTCTGTATATGAAAAAGCCCTTCTATCCCTACTGTTTTACACCCAACATCACTCCTTTATCGCTCATGATTTTTTCTTCCATATACTCTTTCCCTACTTTTTGTGGAAGGGCACTTGAGAGCCTATTACCTGCAGCTTAGTACTGGTATAACTCAGGAAGGTCCATCCAGACATGACTGAAAAATGGTTGACTGGAAATTAAGGAATTAATACAAACAAAATAGTCTCAAATATAAAAGATTCCTTATGTTTCAACGGTGGTCAAGATTTAGAATTGAAGCTCAGATACTCGTGCAGGCCAATAAATGGATAAAAGTACCATAGTATCATACATATGACTTACAGGATTATGAAAACAAATATTGCAGTTTGACAATATGATATAAAATGGTGGTGGGGGGGGGGGGGGGGGTCAGGTTATATTACATGTGGTTTCCAGGGGGCGTCATTCGATTTAAATTTTGTTAGGAGGGGGGTCATCCAAAATTTGGATGATGGATTGAAATTTTAGCTGGCTCCCCTGACACTTAAATAATGAGCGGTCCCTAAAGCGCTTTAAATCACTTTGATATAGTTATCTAAACAATCACTAAAGTATGTGACCACACATACGGACCTTTCAAATGAATTTTAAGCATAGGCGAAATCGGCATAACTCAGATTGCTTTTTGTCCCCCGCCTTTTCGAAGAAAAGCGGAGGGACATAGTTTTCGGCATTCCGTCCTTCCGTCCTTCCGTCCTTCCGTCCTTCCGTCCCCCTAATATAGTAGGTACCTTGTGTGCGCAACTCCTCCTACAGTTTTATGCCGATTCTTTCGAAACTTTACAGATGTTTTAGTCATGGTCTGAAGATATGCATGTGGTTTGGATATTATCCTGAGATTATTTTTTGTCACTTTTTTCGCAATTTGAACTTAGTCATTTTTAGGCGTTTTTACTATCAAAGTGAAAAGATAGTGGGTACCTTGTGTGCGCAACTCCTCCTACAGTTTTATATCGATTCTTTTGAAACTTCACAGGTGTTTTGTACATGGTCTGAAGATATGCATGTGGTTTGGATATATTCCTCAGATTATTTTTTAACACTTTTTCCGCCATTTGAACTTAGCCATTTTTCTGACATTTTTACTATCAAAGTGAATGGATAGTGGGTACCTTGTGTGCGCATCTCCTCCTACAGTTTTATATTGATTCTTTTGAAACTTCACAGGTGTTTTGGACATGGTCTGAAGATATGCATGTGGTTTGGATATAATCCTCAAATTATTTTTTATCACTTTTTCTGCTATTTTAACTTAGGCATTTTTCTGGCGTTTTTACTGTCAAAGTTAATGGATACTGGGTACCTTGTGTGCGCAACTCCTCCTACAGTTTTATGCCGATTCTTTTGAAACTTTACAGATGTTTTTGTCATGATCTGAAGATATGCATGTGGTTTGGATATTATCCTGAGATTATTTTTTGTCACTTTTTTTGCAATTTGAACTTAGTCATTTTTAAGTGTACAATAATGGCGGGGGACATAAATTCTCTGAATTTGCTTGTTTTAATTAGGTCAAACCACGGAATAATTGAGAGAGGAGTACTTATTAGTAAGTGAACGAAATGGATTAATTTAACTCAAAGGAGCAATTATCCGTTTTTATTTTTACATCAATACTTGAGAGCTCACTGAAATCACAATTGGTTTTTCCAATCTCATCTTCAGGGTCATAATATGCATATTAAATTCTTCACATGAATAATTTTAATGTCCAAAATTCGTTTTTGTTATTTTACGTACAGCAGTTGCTTAGACATATATGTAGAAAAACTCTTTACTATTTATATTGTCAATACAAACAGTCTGGACCGTTAACGCCTTTCCGTAACAAATGCCTATGCTAGGGAGGATGATAAACATGAGAGAAGCATGCCACTAGAAGCCCTGCAGCTTCCACAAACATACGTCAGATTCAAAACGAGGTAAGGAGATTCGCTGCCCCTACCCATATTCTCTCCACCAAGACATATACGCAGAGTTTAGCCCATGTGTGATACATGTAGGTACCCAAATCGCGTACAAGGTTTTAAATATAGCCCCCCCCCCCCCACACACACACACCCACACACACACACAGAACTTTCGCTGCTAGAATACACAAAGTATGAATGTAGATAACTACTGACCAAAATGGATTTGTAAGCTATATATGGACGTTTTATGGTTTTGGGCGCGCATGCGATTTTACCAAAATATTGTGTTTTGATTCATACTAAAACTGTTTGGGATGCGGGTTGGGGCTTTGTTGGAGTTTATGTATTTATAACTGTATATATGTATCTTTTTTGTCAGAGAAACCGGCTTCATAAGCTTTTCCTATTATTACTATTTTCTGTCCTAAATTTTTAATAGCTCCAATTGTTCAATAACCTTTTATTCCTCCTTGCTTTTTACTCTGAAATACCTTTCAACCAAAAAAAATTATTCGCTCGCTACGCACGCTCAGAGTCAAATATTATATTTGTTTTGGGTTCTGTTTTTTTTTATCCCTCTTACATGTAGCTTTTAATTCTGAAATACTTTAGCAAAACTTGTCCTACCTCGCTCGTACTGAAATTATAAATTTAGTTTCTTATAAATGGAGTTGCATTGCTTGATTATTTTAGTATTAAATGGGTTTAACTGTATGCAGATTCAAATAGCTTTAAGGCAATATATTAAACAAAACTTTTCCTCGTTCACTTTGCTCACTTGGAGTAAACATAGTTGTATATTTGTTGTTGTTTTTTTTTTTCAAAGTGTTCGCTTGCTTTGATTTTAAAGATTTTTATATCAGGATGTAAATGTATAAATGTATGCGTGTATATAAATGTGCACGCATACAAACAAGTGTGTGTGTGCATGCATGCAAGGGTGTATGAGCATTCATCAGCATCTACATGCGTGTGCATACGTGCATACATGTGTGTATGTGTGCATGCATGCGTGTATGTACCTTTTTCAATCCCACCAGTATTGAAGATGGCCTCGCTGACTATGCCCCCCATATTGTAAAGCTTCTTACGACTATTAGTTAGATAAATCACAGCTAATCATCCACCTTTATTTGGTTGCCATTGCAATTTAATGTACGACTAATGTTTGGAATAAATGAGTGTTGCGAATTTGGCTGTCTCACCGGGGATATTTTTTCCGCAGAATTGTTTTTGAGTAGTCATGAGTGTATGTTTAACTGAACTTGATCGGTTGTAATTATCGAAATTCAAATATTAATTTGCTCTGAAATTATCAGAGAGAAACCATCGGCATTTTGTTAATATGGTTGGTTGCATTTGTTTCTTTTAAGACGTTGTCCTTCTGCTTCCAGGATGCAATTTTCATAGTTGTATATTGGGAAAAGTGGAAAGTTTACCTACCCAATAACAAATATATAATGTTCATTAAAGTCTCGTGAGCGAAACGCAATTTCATTAGATGGTGACTTACTGGTGAGCAGTTTCATGACCCAAGACTTTTGTTGGCTGGGCTAAGCCAAATGTTCAAGTATGTAATAAGTTTGCAATGGTCTGGTATCTATCGCCATCGCTCATATTTTCAATGAATCATGTTGGCCAATTGTATTAAAATGTGTTCTTGCCCATGGTTGATTTATCAAGCAGACCTTGACTTCCATTTTCATTTAAGGATGGGTGTCTGATGCTCGTCTCTGGTTAGGTCTACCGTGGCCTACCCAAAGGTTTTCTTTTGCTCTGAACATATGTGAGTCTAAAGCATTTATTTCTTTATTTTTTGTAAGTTACTATGTTATTCTGATCTGATTATTGCTCTGTGATGATATATTGCATCAGTTAGGAAGCCCCCCTCCACCCTCGATGGTTTCTAAGCAATCTACAGGGTCACAATTTGAACGCATTGGATACAGTATGATTAGGAATCAGTACAATCACGTACAATACCTTACCCTGGACACCCAATAAGAAAGTGACACAAACACAAGAAAACATCACATACAAGAAAGCCAAGAGGTCAGCCCTTTTTCGACAGGTGACAACAAGGCTGCAGGAAACAGACATCACAGTATGGCAAAGACAAGACATTTACCCCTTAGGGAGTCACAGTTTTGACCCCAATACCTGAATTCGAACAGAGTTGAAAGTGTCATGGGTAAGATTGCAGTGCTTGAATGTGGTATTCCCTGATCATACTCACTTTTTAGAAAAATAAATTGTTTACTACGTTATGCTACCTTCCAAATATCAATTAAGGCTCTTTACAATGTGGTTAAAGACAGGCAGCACTTTTTCATTTCCAGACTATTTAGCCTAGGTGCACACAGACTGGAACCAGACGAGGCCCATATACAATTTAAATTAATAAGTAAAATCCAGCCAGTATCAAAGTGTAGTGATTGTTGACATCCAATGATCACAGAAGCCCTTATTAAAAGCATTGGCTTGGTTGAGCTAAATGCCTTTTAAAATGATTCCTCATACAGTCCTATAGCATAGCGATCAATCAAATAGATCACTACTTAGAAAACGGACATCCACAATGCGAAATAGTGCGGATGCTGTTTACTGATGCCCGTCCTGGCTTAAGTTGAGAGTTTCCTGAGCCATGACTATCTGTGAGTCGTGATCCCTTATCTTTGTTATGTCCCTGACATTTATAATGGGGAGGGCAGATAAAATTACCCTTGTCCATACATTCCGTACGTTTCATTTCTATATTGGTATACTGAATTTGTATTTCATACACAATTCAAAATCATAAAAAACAAGTCGTTTTAGATTAAGGAGAAAAGCCAACAATAATTAAAGGTCTTGTGAACCTTCAAAAAAGCTTTTTTTAAACTCCTATTTATTGAAAAGCCAGTAATGAGAGAAACAGAAAGTCGAAAGCCCCATCAAAAAATTCCAAATAGTTACCAAGTTATGTAGGTTTCAAAATTTAATTAGACGAAAATATGCGAGAGGCTCATATGACGTCATTTGAGCTTTTTAAAATATTAAATTTGATACATTTCATTTATTTTAACATTATTTAATATTTTATTTGCTGAAAATGATTCAATATGATAAAATACATCATTTGCATATAAAAGCTTAATTGTGCTGTTTTTAATTGCTTAGAAATCACACTACATGAAATATGACATTTTGAAAAAATGATCTAGAAACAATTATGTGGGCCGGGCTTATATGCTAATTTGCATAATATTAAAACTTGCATAACTTTTGACTCGGTTGGAATTTTAAGATTGGGTTTTCAGCATTTTGGTTTTCTCATCACTGTCATTTAAATCATGAAGAGTTTCAAAACTGTTTTTGAAGATTCACAAGACCTTTAAGAAAGGTATGACCCTTGGTCTCAAAACGGGGTTTCTGCTCTTTTTCTTAAGCATTAATTGATGGACTTTGATAAAACTCAGCATATACACTTATATTGACAAGGCTTAGGTTCGAATTGTTAGGCATTCGTCTATGCCAATCTGTAGCAGAGTTATGGCCGTTTACTCAGGTCAGAAATGTGTCTAATTTTGTTTCCGCTCAATAATTTGCAAAAACCACAATCACAAACTACATACCAACCCACGGCACCGTGAGGATGAGCCAGAGGACGGACGTTTACATAAAAAAGACACCCAAAAGACAATAAAAGCTAAACAACCAGCTCTCAATATCTCTTCAAGATGATTGAAAGACTAAAAATACATAAAGTAATGCATATCAAAACAAAGTTAGTAAGGGTGCAAAGATCAGGAATCGATACAATCAAGTACCACACCTGACCCAGGATACCAATGGAAAGGGACTAACTCACAGTTAGACACCACAAACCAGAGCAAAGAGGTCAGCCCTTTCCCAGCAGGTGACCACAAAGCACATATAAACAGACGCGCACAAAGACATAGCAAACACAAGACAGAAAAGGCATAAAAGATCCACAAAAGAAGTACCGCCTTGGAACGGTCAGTAAATATTTAAATGAAGGGCTTAAACCAGTTTCACGGCGCCAACCTCGCCCTTAATTCTGATGTGGACCAGGAAATATTTGGGAAAGTGACAAAACACAACAAACACGACAGCCAAGAGGTCAGCCTTTTCCCAGCCGGTGACCACAAGGCTACACGGAACAAACACGAGAGTACAACGCACACCAACAAGAAGCATAATAAACAAAAACAATCCACAAAAGAAGCACCGCCTTGGAACGGTCAGTAAAAATACTTTTACGCTTAAGCCGATTTAACGGCGCCAACCTCACCCTTAATTCAGATGTGGATCAAGACACATAGATATTTGGTTTGCATGAAAGACCCCTAACTTATCAATGCATCATCTCCTAAAACATATAAATCAAGATATAAAAGGAGATATAGCAAAGATAAGGACTCAACAGTAAATACAAATGAATACCGGAGCAAAAGAAATCCAACAGGTAAACCCCGGTGGGCCCGACAAACAGCCAAAGCATCAGGCCCCTACTATTTCATCAATAGATAAGTCTTTAAGTCGGAACCATCATAGAGTCTGAAGTCCGACCCACCGGCGTGCAATGAAAGAGGTAAGCAAAGTTGCCAACCGTGATTGGGTCGACCACCAAGCATGCAGTCTGTTGCAATACATTAATGTTCACGGTATATAGACGCAAAGGAGCCTATCGGTTCAAAACTGCTTTTCCTGAGACCTATCCGCTCCAGAAAAGGAGTCTATCAGCTAAAAACAAGCTTAGCGATAGACAGTGACATCAAAAGGTAAGTAAAATAATAAGTTCCATTAATTACATGAAGAAAATGACAATGCAACGGAACAACAGAGAAGGTACAAGACAAAATTCAAACAGCCACACGTTCGTTGATGATGCAGATTTTTTATAACAAGACACACTCTTCATTGTGGAACGTCCACAGACGATTACACAACAAAAAAAAACATACTTTTTCGAACAGTTTGGGCTGTTCTCGCAATCGTTTTTTGGTATTTTGTAAAGAATTTATGTGGAAAATTTCTTATATGCATTTCACAGACCGAATTATACGCTATTCTCTCTATAAATAGCATAAAAAGGGAAATAATCTGGCTAGGCATCCTATTTGTCTTTGACTAATGAACCTATATGGTTACTGGCTACGGATTCTATATGTTATTTCTTACTTTTATAACCTATAGGCTCCCATGGCACTTAGTTGAAAACATATAGGCTCCTATGCCACGGGTACAGCTCATTATCATGTGCCACAAAATGGTCATTTTTCTCTCAACGTATAGGCTCCTTAGCCGTCTTGTTTTCAAACATGACCCTTCTTTTCTATGGAAAATCAATTTTAAAAGCAAAACAGACGCTTTAAGTAAGGGGAGGGGACATAAAACATTTTCTGCTGTGGTGTAGGCTGGCAAAATTGACTGAATTGTTTAGTTTTGCTTCATTTTCCAGCGCAAACTAAATCACCGAAAACAGAGCAGTCATTTTTTGTTCAACTTTATAGACGTGACTTGATATCAGCCTTATCATATGTTTCAAGATCCATCCAGTAAGAGACTTAAAAGTGGCGTGGCGTTTGATTTTATGTTACTTACATCGTAAATAATCTAATATTGGCCCAGATTTAAGTATCTCCTCTCCCCATGTCTTGTTTTTGGCGGGTAGGCTCCTTTCCTCGAGCGGATAGGGCTCTGGAAAAGCAGTTTTGCACGGATAGGCTCCTTTGCGTCTATATACCGTGATGTTATACCAATCTTTTTATAATGGGTAATTATTTTAATGAACTGCGCTGAAAAATTATTAGAGCCAACAATCTTCTTCAATTTATACACCAAGTCACCATAGAAATAGGGTTCCGAAAGTCCTTGACGCAAAAGAGATTTAAGTCCAACTTGGAATTTAGAAATCAAATCATAGTATCATCAGCATTTAGAAAAGGTTTTGCGAAGTTTATGATACCGATAACCTTGTTTAAGAAGTTTCTGAGTTAACAATTTATTGCGAGTATTGAAGTCAGCAACATAGCTAGATGCTCTAGCAAACCGAATGAGCTGAGAGATATAGACTCCATAGGATGTAGAGCGAAGAACATCACCATCTAAAAATTAGAAATTGACAATTTCAAAATCAAAGTCGTCAAGTTTATCATAAATTATGGTAGAAACAGCATCATTAGAAATACAAGTATAAAAATGCGGCTTTGGTATCAGAGGTTTTGGCTTTATTCAGTTGGACACCAACATAGAACGCCCGCAAACAATGGGGTTACATAAAATAGTAAATCAACAACTGCAGAACCACCGCCTTAGAAAGAACGACAGCCCAAGCCATTGGGAGGGGAAGGCTTAAATGCATTTTACTGGTATCAAATCTTCGCCCATGATTGTGTTGGTAGTATATATATCCACATTTGTTTAGCTCGCATGGAGTCTTCCTAACTAACGCAGTGCATCACTACAGAGAACTATCACATCAAATTAACACACTACGGTGAAACATAGAAAAAAAGCCCATGACTTACAGAAAGTCAGAGATAAAGAAGATCCCAAGTTGAGCTACCATAGACCCAGCCAAGGACAAGCATCGGGCATCAACCAACCCTATTTCAGAACTTTGTTTCCACTCAATATCTAAAAATGAAAGGTTGGGATTTAATAAAAGTTTGCATACACTTTGAAATTGACAATATCTAGCTGGGATTGTTTTGCGTCAATTTGTGCAAATCTATAACATTATTATTGCCCTTGACTCATGTCATTTCTGGGTGACTTTTTCTTTCCTACAATGGCCCTGGTCGGGACATCTGTATCACACTGACAAATATCTAGTTCCATCATAGTTAGTATGTTTGATTAGAGTATTTCTCTGTGATGATGCATTGCATAAGTTAGGAAGGCTCCGTGTGAGCTAATCACTATACACAAGAGCACCGCCCTCTTTCTTACTTTGATGTCACCAAAGTAGCTATTGTTTCTGATAAAATTTCAAGTTTTGTATAAGTGATGTTGCCATAGCAGCAATTAAGGCCATAACACATACAAGGGCGTATAATGAAGAGTGGGTCACTTTAATTGTCTATAATACGACTTTAAAAGTATAAATTCATAAATTTTATTTTCATTTACGTTATAACATAGATAATGCATGCGAATACATTGTATTTCTCAGATATTTATACTGAGTCAAAAAAAGCAACACGCAACTACTGGAGACCAGCACTCTGCCGTCATATAAGGGTGTGTGTCCTTCTTGACGTCACGTTTCAAACCGAATGGCATACGTTGCCTCTAACCTCTATATATTTATCAAAATTGAAGATAATCGCTTTTTTAAATTCCCAGGAAATGCTCTTCATAGATTGTACTTTACAGACGTAACATTAGCTAGATTTTGATGATCACAACTATAAGGTACCTTTTGTCATATCCTGGCCCATATTTTTGATAGCATTAAGACAAGAGGTTATTAATTTCGAAAGCTCTGTTGTCGGTCAAGAATGAGATTTGGCAATGGACAAGGGGAACAGAAGTAATGCACATTGGTTTCCTGAAAACTTGTCTGTACAACTTAGTAAAAAATCCTCTAAAAATGTGATCTTACAAAAAGGTCAGCGCATCGCATACATTTTGACAATACCATAAATTAACACAATGTATTTCTGTCATTACATGCTAGGTAAGAAGAGCCTTCTCATAAAGGTATACGTAGACAAACTGTCGCGTTGAAGTCCTCAGCTTTGAGTTAAATATCTAACAATTCACCAGATTTTTATAGACCAAAATGAATTCTTACCGGATCTTTCAAATACTTTTTTGCAGTACTTTATTACATGTTTTTGTAAGAAAATGCGTTAACAATTTAGAAAGTTCTGTTACCGTATAAGATAAAGAATCGACAATTAATATTGTTTTATTGGGTTTTTAAGGGGTTTAGGTAACCTTGACCTTCTGAAGCTTTTATACCGAATTTGAGGTTTGTTTGACAACCATGCCTATCGAAAACAACCTTTTCAATCAAGGAAGACTGCAGTTTATAAACATAAGTGCTAATAAATTTACATTTATAGTATCAACATAATACAATCGTCAAAAAACTCTAGTTTAGTTCAAACACTCACTAACTACAATCAATTGGAACATTTAAAAATCGGGTGTTCTCCTAGAACGCAAGTTGCTGTTGTGCATTGTAGCCGCATGGATCATACACGTTTTCTTATCATTTTCAGTGGCACAGTATTTATCACAGCAGCAATACTTGTCAGGGCAGACCGCATTGAAAGAAGGCAAATATCAGGAATCAATACAATCCAATACCACACCTAACCCAGGGCACCATATCGGAAAGTGACAAAAACACAAAGCACATCCCATACAAAATGCCATTTCTAATCAAATGAGTGAAATGCGAGTGTTTTTACAGATTTTTAAAGATCTGTCAATGAAATGTATTTAACCATTACTAGGCGTTGCGTCGATGGTACAACACCGTGCAATACAATTGATAAACCGCTAATACTTTACATTTAGTAACGTTATGATGGCCGTTAAAACGTGGCGTCAATTTGACAAATATTGCAAAATCGTGACGTTTTTTTCACCAAAAATGCTATTTGTAAGTAATTAGAATATACGGTGATAAATAGAATCTAACATTCGTGTTCCTGTAATAATGATTTAAAGTTGTGACAGAGATAAATTTCTCTGCAAGACTCACTTATTATGATGTTTCCTCAATTCGTTAAATAAATACAATGAAACATGAGAACTCATATACGATTTTCTATGAAAGTTCGACTTTATACAAAAAAGCCTCACCTCAATCATTGTGTTCTCTTATTGAGCAAGACACGTTATAGGTACTGTTTAGTTATCATGGTTCGACCAAGGGAAAAGACCAGACATGACTAAACATTTGTTGAATGGCACGTAAAAAACAGTGAGTAGCATCAAGAAATGCCACAATCACACACTGCAGACCAACACATGGTACCGTGAGGATGAAATACAAACATACAAATTTAATAGTCAAACGACACCAGGAAGACTATTTAAGTAAAGTAACCAACTCGCTCTCTCTCTCTCTCTCTCTCTCTCTCTCTCTCTCTCTCTCTCTCTCTCTCTCTCGCTCTTCCCTCGTCAAGATGATTGCAAAACTAGAAAGGGCACTAAGTACTGCACAAAAGAAAGCACAGAACCCCCACAAACAATGGTAGCAACAATAAACAAGCAGCTAAACCAAAACAAACCGAACGACTTTTCTAGCGTATTATTTATGGTTACCCAAATCACTCCCTAAATATTGTAATTGTGGTTCTGTTGCTGCTGATCGATTGTTTAATTTACTTCCAATTGTCTGTTGTCTTTGTTTTGTTTTGCATTACTGTGTATCCATTCTAGTTTTTCAATCACCTTGAAGATGAAGAGAAAGCTGGTTGCTTCGATTGTATTGTCTTACAAATGTCCGTTTACTGTAGATGTTTGCTGGCTCTTCCTCACGGTGCCCTGGTTTGGTCTGCAGTGTGTGATTGTGGTATTTCCTGATCATACTCACTTACTTTTTGTATTCTCTGCTCAGTTTCTTTCGAGGCGCGTCGGTGTACAACTCTTAAGATAGGTTGGTCTACCTCTTGGGGTTATAACGAAGTATTCAAGTATTATAAACAGGCATACACATGCTATCAGGAAGTTATAAAAAACATCTTATCTTACATACCCTATATCATATATATTTTGTGAGTATGTTCAGTTATCAAGACTAGAAATATAAGTCTGGTGGCTGAAAACTATTCTTATAGGATCATTACGGAAAGTTGGTAATTATTGTTAAAACAAGGTATCTTTGTGAATTAATGCTTCCATTTACCACCCAAACGGTAAGACACTTCTTGGAGAAAATTAAAAAAAAAAGCACAAGAAAACGCAGATTGACGAACAATCAAACTATGAATATATCTATCCAAATGTAACAATTATTGTTGGCAGGGATCTAAAATATCAAATTCATTGAAAAATCAAATTTATTTCGCGTAGATATCCTGACAAGTACTAAATGGACGAGTTTGTTTTAAAATTTAGGTTTTTTTGTGGATATTTTTAATGAACCGTTAATAGCATACATGGCCGCAAAGACAAAGAGCACCGAGAGTCGGTTGCTGTTTCGATTCTAGGTTCTGTTCTGTTCTATTTATTTGCAGTTTATATACTAGTGTTTCTTTCTGCCGCTGAGTTCTATATCTATATAGAGTCAGGACCGATCAAGTCTTACTTTACCTTTAAAAATGGGTCGTGATCACATTGACAATGAAAAAAAGGCAATAGAACAAGAGTTGAATAAAAAATCGGTTTTGCTGATATTTAAGTTATATTTTAGCAGTTGTATTGTAGCCATAAAGATGACGGATATTTTCGTCCAAAAAGAGCTTGAACGTTAATGACAGCTATTTCACGTGATCTCTATGACGTGATGTCACACATCTTACATATTTACGTTAAGAAGTGATAACATCTTGTGCTTAACACCAACTGTCACGTGCATCGTCGTGCGCTGAAAGAAACCACCACAAGTTATAGGTACCTGATGTATATGAACAGGCATATAGATACCTCAAATGACCTTGAATAGCTCAAACGCCTCCAAAATAGCTTCAGCATTATTTCACAGCTAAATGCTATTTAAACACACTTAGCATGATGTTTAAAGACGACTTTTACCAACAAGAGTACCGACTCGCAAATACTATAATGTCCTTTCTTCTCAGAAGAAATTTGTTGGTAGCCCATTAGTTTTGCCTAGTTTATATTAAACTATTCTGTAATCAAACAGTATACAGAGTTTAGTCGCCGTGATCTGTGTCGACAATTGTTTTGCATTATAGTAGTCTGTCCCCTAACATGGATGTTGTTATGTAGAGTAAAATGCAAGTCAGTATGATAAGGAATGGCACAATCATGATTATAGAAAATCTCATGATTATATGTGACAACTGATAGCACGTCATTTGAAATCGACCTCTTTTAAGGCCGACCCGAATCAGATCTCCCCCAAACTCCAAAACAATCTCTAAAGGTAATTCTTCAGATATGTGTCCTTCCTCGTGGTGCCGAGGGTTGGTCTTCAGTGTGCCATTGTGGCATTTCCCGGCCAGACTTAAATACTCTCTAGGATACTTGTTTCAAAATCATGTTATAATGAATATGTTATGAGCCCTAGACCTCCCAGTTGTAGACAAGGTTGATTTAACAACAGCAGGATTGATGAGATAATTTGGCCAGTAAATATGTCCAAGCTCGCCCCCTAAGGCATCTTGCTGCTCTTAGTGTCGTTGATTGTCTGTTTTTCAATGACCCTTCAACACAGCTGCAGGGTTGTTCACTCTATGAGCTGCGGTGTTTGTATTTTCCTGTCGTACTAATTCTTTTGAAAACCTACATTAGCAGAATGCCAAAAATTATCAATGCCCATTTCTTAATAACTGCGTCCAATAATTCAATCAAGAGATTTTCCGTCACTCACCTGGTGACATTTTAGGGGTTCTTCATCGATGTCTCTGCCTTACTTTAAGCCAGATATTTGACTACCAATAAAGTTCAACACTAAAGGGGACTCTGCTTCGCTATAAAAACAGGAATTCTAGCTCCAATAATAGCCATTCTTCATTCTCTGCATATGTAGAATCCTATCGCCGGTTAGCAATCCAAAAAGTCTTACACAATACTTTGGCTTTGTTTAGAGTAAAGTAAGACAATGGCTATCAATACTTGCCATCCACTTTGTAACTTGAAACAAATTTTACAAGAAGAGAGAAATTTGTTTTAGTCCCTTCTAAATGAAAGACCAAAGAGACCAAAGACTGCTCATTTCTATTTTAAAGTTGTTAAAAAGTCAGTTTTAAACTTTTAGGCTGCACATCATCCAACGTCCAATACTAAGCAACAAGCATCCTTAGGGAAAAATCAGTTACGGAGCTTCCATTGAATTGAGCTTCAATGCAGTTTCCCAATACTATGAATATTCAATATATGTCAACAATTTTCCATTACGTCTACAGATCAAGGCGTTGCCTAATCAGTTTATTGACTTGACGTTTTCATGACGTTTTTATTTGTTAAACAAAACGTGTAAGATATACACAGCGTACCTCTTACATGAGTGTTCTAGCATATTTAAATCCAATGGAATATTTAGGGAAGAGACCAAAGTATATTTGTAAATGTAGAAACATTTAACAAATTATATATTTTGTCAATATATACACATGTATTTCTCGATAAAACTGAAAAAAGAATGTCAAAAAAAATGAGAGCAGCAAACCGCGTTTCTCGCGTTGTGTCGAAATTTTACAGTGTTACATGTATAAATACAATGTCCAAATGGGCTTGGTTTTTGGTATCATTGAATGCCAGTTTTGCTCCTCTATAGTCTATAACAGTGGAAATTCAGATGCATTACTAAATGTTAATGAAAAGAACTGGCAAATGTTTAAGAAAAAAGCTGCTTTAAAACTTGGTGATACTCATAGCTCTATTTTGATGTCTCAATTTCAAGAAATGTACAATATATGAAACCTGTGCAAAAAATTTACAAGTTATATATTTCGTACTTTTCATGCGATTCTACACCAATCAACAACCATTTTTTGTCGTTAAATGCCTCTACTTTACAGCCTATTGTCTATATCACTGATATTCTTCATTTTCCAGAATGTTTTCTAGCTAGGAAGAACAATTATTTTGAAGATGTTTCTACAGTTAGCCCTGATAATTTCCTTCTTAAGTGGTGAGTTAAATCTAATAAAAGTAATACCTGATTTTTAGTTTACTACTGCCTTAAAGCGAAACACACTGACCGTTTTGTATGCTTCTATAATAAATGTGAGTAAAAATTTGAGATCAAGTGTTATTTACATATCAATGCATCATAAAATCGGTCATGAAACTGCTTTTTGCAGAGGTATGAACTGTATATACCGAACAAAAAAAGAAAGTTTACACCTGATGTTCTTTCTGCCAATATGTGAAAAATACACATTATCCTCTATCACGTATACTACTACTTTAAAGTTTGGTCATTTTGCTGCACAATTGTGATTCTAGCTTAAAATTTTCAATATTTTTACATATGATGTTGTCTATGATGCTTTAAACGATGGAGGGGTTGTTTCCTAAAATCACAGATTGAAGGTTAAAATTCAATGCATTTCGCAACAGCAAAGTTAAATCAAAAGTTGGCTGAAACACCAAAAAGTCGCTGTCATATGTTCATTCTGGCACTAAAGGTCACTACTGACACCAAATCTTTCATTCCCCAGCCACTTGTAATGTGCAAATTCAAGCTGTAGGAAAAGTGCTTTCCAGTGCCGATTTTCACGAGAATTCAGTTTAAAGTAGGAATGGCAATGGAAATTCATTTCAGTAAAACGAGTGAAACACAGAATATATTCAAGCTACTGCTACCCCATCAACAGAGTGTAAGGAAAAGCCACACAATACTTCTGGAACGGCAACATTTCATGCATGGGTAAAGATGAAATGATGCATTGAAAATCACTATACTTTTAATCGAAAGGGAGATAATTTGCTGCAAGATCTATTTCAAACTCGAATTTTGAACCAGATTCTGCATCATTACCAATTTGTGTTAATTTTCGTAGTTTCTAAACAACAATGATTATCATGATGAAAAATGTTTACTTTTGAGCACGCGCAGAGCTAACTTGTACTGATTTGGCTTGAAAACGTCTTATTGCGATAACTCTAGCAAGAGTTAAAAAAAGAAATTAATTGATTTTGCTTTTTGCAGTTGGATGTCTCCTAAATTATATAAATCCTAATTTATTTCAGTCAACAAAACACACAGTCTAGCATTATGATCAGAAAACTGTAAACTTTCTTTTTTGTTCAGCATATAATTTAAAAGAAATATTCTGTTTGTGATATTGTTTGACTATCTGCTTTCAATAACCTTTAAATTATCAAATGTTACAATAATGGAACTCTGGCTATCTGTGAGTCATGAGCCCTTTTCTTTGTTTCATCATGATGTGTAAATTTGATTAGAATGTTTCTCCATGATGATACATTGCATTAGTTAGATGGCCTCCATGCGAGCTGAATATTTCTTGTACTTCCACAACAGCAGAATCAAGGGCGAAGATTTGGTACCAGTAAAATGCATTTAAGCCCCCCGGTGGCTTAGGCTACTGTCCGTTCTAAGGCGGTGGTTCTGTTGTTGTCGACGTTTTGTTTATTGTTACTCCCATTGTGAGAGTCTGTAATTGTTCTATGTTTTGTTGCACGTTGCTCTGTGTCCGTTCTAGTATTGCAATCATCTTGATGGGGAAGAGAGAGCTGGTTGCTTTGCTTAATTTGTCTTCCTGGTGTCCCGTAATGGTTGAGAGGCTCTTCCTCGCGGTGCCACAGGGTTGTCTGCGGTTTGTGATTGTGGTATTTCCTGATCATACTCACTGACTTATTTTGGAAGCTCAGTGGAAAGTGAAAGTATTTGTGAATTTCAGGGTACAATCATCAAACTTAGCTGAATATTCATGGGTATGAGTTGTGTGCAAAATATATCCTAGTCAATCAAAAGTCGCCATATTTTTAAGATGGCGGTCCTGAATTCGTATCTTATACCAAAAATCTGGTGCATTGGGTTCATTTTAGATATTTTGTTAATGTCCCATCTCTATTATCTTATATCGCTAGCTGAATTATATCTGGAATGGAAATAGGAGAGGCTAATATACATTTTGAATAAAGTATGTTCATAATCCAAACCGTACAGAATTGCAAACTAACATAACACTCTAAGCAAATTAGGGTATGAATTTTGCTGTACTTTTGCCAAGAATCGATAGCAGTCACACAGACATTTTTAAATATAAATTCCTGGAAACTGACAGGGTTTAATATTTCGAACTGGTCACTACTAACGCTGTTTGTGCAAGTGAAATATTCCATTCATAAAAACGAGCCTTTATCCTCAAAGCTCCAGACTACAGGTGGCAATAAAAATTTAGATTCTAGATTGTATTCGGTACTTTTCAGCAGTTATATCACATGTCTAAATCAGCAAAAAAACATAGCTGGAAGCACGGTGACAGCATCACAATATTAGCATCAGTAGCAATACAATCTGGAAGCTTACTGTCCTGTATGAATTTCAAATGAAGTAAGTATCAGTCATCAAGTGACATTCAGCACCGTTTTGTAGATTTTGTGGTACTTTGAAAAATAAAGTTTAGGTATTGATGACTTCATTAGGGTTTGTTTATATTCTGACTTCAACATACTGTGTATTTGCATGCGTCACATTGCTGTTGTAGCATTAGAATAATCGATCAAAATCTCAGCAAAAATATTTATGGCACTGTGCCTTCGTGCGAAAAAAGCAATCTGGTAACGGATTACGTAACGTAACCGAAATTATCACAAAATCACACTTATTCACTTGTTATCATTTGGTATCTATAATGTTAATAGCTATAAAAGTAAGTAAGTGTGCAAAGATCAGGAATCGATACAATCAAGTACCACACCTGACCCAGGATACCAATGGAAAAGTGACAAACTCACAGTAGACACCACAAACGCGAGCCAAGAGGTCAACCCTTTCCCAGCAGGTGACCACAAAGCACATATAAACAGACGCGCACAAAACATAGCAAACACAGGACAGAACAAAAACATAAAAGATCCACAAAAGAAGTAAGTAATCACGTTTTCGGTATAGATTTTTATTGGTAGGATCATTTCTATTTGGAAAAAGGTCAGGGTATGAAATTGGCTAAAAAAACAATATATTACTTAGCAGTGAACTTGGCTATAGCAAACAATATATTACTTAGCAGTGAACTTGGCTATAGAAATCTATATATGATTTAGCAGTAAAATCGGCGATAGAAAGCTATTTATGTATTACTAAGCACTGAAATGGGCTATAAAAATCAATGCATTCCTTTGGAGTGAAATTGCTATAGAAATCAATATATAACTTAGCAGTAAGATTGACTATAGCAATCAAAAAAATATATTCAGCTGTGAAAAAAACTTTTTGTTGCCAGGAGGGTTTATGATTTGTGTGTTTATTATATGACGGGAACTCCCAAAGGCTCGACCGAAAGTGGTTTTATGGAGAAGCCGGGAATCGAACCTGCGATCCCTGGTTTACAAGGCATAGCTCTTATCCACTACACCACGGGGGCTTCTCTACTCAGCTGTGAAATTGGTTATAGAAAATAATATGTTCATTAGCTGGAGACAATTCTTATCATGCCAGAAAACTCAGTTACTGAGGGCCTTTGTAGGTAATTGATAACACGACTGAACGGACTTAGAACAACATTTAGGTACATTGTACATTTAGGTCTACTGAAACAACTATATGTTTATTCATCTCATTTTTGTGTCTGTGCCAAAAACTAATAATATGACTTTTCTTTCTTTTCAAATTGCTGGGCAGATGGTGTTGTTGGTAAGTGATACTTTGGTGGGTTTTTTTCTATATTTTTTTAAAAAGGTCGACATATGGGGGCTTAAAAATAAGTGAGTATGACCAGGAAATGCTACAATCACACACTACAGACACAATCAGCCAAACCCATGGTAAGTTGTGAAAGAGGCAACAAACAATCATAGCGACATGACATTTAAAATACAATAAAAGTAAAGCAACACACACTCTCTCTATTACCCAGCGGGATGATTGCAAAACTAGAAAATTCACAAAGTACTGCATAGCAAAACAAGTCCCAAACACAATAATCTCATAAACAGTGACAACAATAATCAATGAATGGACGCCTTATAATGGACAGCAGCGGGCTTAATTTAATTTTACTGGACAAATCTTCGTCCTAGAGTCTGCTGTTGTAAAAATACAAACTTAGCTTAGTTCGTATGGTTCTGTCTTAAAGACTTATCTATTGATGAGATGGTAGGGGCAGGATGCTTTGGCTGTTTGTCGGCCCCACCGGGGTTTACCTGTTGGATTTCTTTTGCTCCGGTATTCAGTTTTATTTACTGTTGAGTACTTATCTTTGCTTTATCGCCTTGTTATATCTTGATTTATATGTTTTAGGAGATGATGCATTGATAAGTTGGGGGTCTTTCATGCAAACCAAATATCTATGTATCTTAATCCACATCTGAATTAAGGGTGAGGTTGGCGCCTTTAAACCGGTTTAAGCCCTCCAGTAAAATATTTTATTGCCAGTTCCAAGGCGGTACTTCTTTTGTGGATCTTTTATGGTTTTTCGGTCTTGTGTTTGCTATGTCTTTGTGCGCGTCTGTTTATATGTGCTTTGTGGTCACCTGCTGGGAAAAGGCTGACCTCTTGGTTCTCGTTTGTGGTGTCTGACTGTGAGTTTGCAATAAAGCATATCAGAACCTATATTTTATGGTGATTTAGTTTATAAATTCAATCGAATTGTTGGAAAACCCTAATTTTAGTGATTAATTCAAAAAGATAGTAAAACGCTATATCGCCCCCTTAGTGGTAGAAGGTGCTATCTAACATTTTCAACAAAATTGAGTTATTTTAGTTTTTACAATTCTTAACATAGTATCTATCATCTCACAAATTATCATTGCTGTATTCCTTAAATACAAATTATGGTAACAATATTTCATTTGGAGTTTGTGCATAACTATGATTTTGCTCGTGGCAAAAAGAGTTATTTGCAGTCCAATTTGCGGCAGAAGGTGCTATGTGTCACATAACAACTTTTAGTTGGAAGAAAAGTGCTGCTTTTGTTAAATTTATTTAGAGTTAAAAGGTGTTACATGGCAAATAATACCTTTTGCATTTACCAAAATGATTACAACAATACAGTATTGGGTGACAAAATGTACCATTTGACAGATAGGGCCTTTTTCTTTGTTTTGAAAAAGGTGCTATTTGTCAAATAGCACATTTTTTCATTTAAACATAACTTATTCTTGTATAAAAATGTCCATTCGGTACATATATAATGTAACATTCTTACATACAGATATCACATCCTTTTATAGAGATGTTATATTCTTACAAAGATGTGTCGCAAACATTCATACATGTCACATTCTTACATTACAGGTGTCACATTATTACATACAGATGTCAGACTTTTACATAACGAAGTCACATCCTTACAGACAAATAAGAGAGTCCTACATACTATATATGTCACATTTAACATACATATGTTGTATTTGTACTTAGAGATATCGCATTCTTAAATCGAGAGATGTCACATTCATATATAGTGATGTCATATGATCTTACATAGAAATGCCACATACTTACATACATATGTCACATTCTTCCATAGGGGTATCACATTTTTACATTAGACAACCGAAATGTTCTTCTGCGGTTAACATGAGGACTTGTCAAGGTAGATAGGAATGCATAGTGGTGTCCATCTTGGATTTTAAGGAATACATTTATTGTTTTGTTAAGTAACCGTGCTTTATTTTCTCCATTTTTATTTTAAAACTGTTTTCATTACTGTCGAAAAAGAAATTAATTATTTTAATAACTGGCTTTAATAACCTTTGAGTTTAGTAACGAACGACATTTTATACCTTTACTCATCAAACAATCAAACTATGAAATCAAGAATGTAAAGAAATATCATATTAGTCTTACAAAGAAATATCACATCCTTACATACAGATGTCTTATTCCTACATATAGATGTCAAATTTCTAAAAAGAGCTGTCATATTCTAACATACAGATATGGCATTGTCCAATTTTTACATATAATAATAGATATGCCACATTTTTGCAATGTGATATCACACTCCTCCATACAAATATTATAGTTATTCTTACCATGAGATGTCACATTCATATGTACAAATGTCACATTCTTACATACATATTATATTACATTTGTATCATACTTGTCACATTCTTTCATAGACATGTTACATTCTAACATAGACTGGTCACAATTTTTATAGAGATGTTGCATTCTTAAATGTAGAGATAACACATTGTCATATAATGATGCAATATGATCTAAGATACAGATGAAACAATGTTATATAAAGATGACACATTCTTACATAAAGGTGAAACATTCTTATATAAAGATGATACTTGCGAGCTGAACATTCCTTGTACTTCAACTACAGCAGAATCTAGGTTGAAGATTTGGTACCAGTAACATGCATTTATCCCCTGGTGTCTCATGATTGTTGTTTGGCTCTTCCTTGCGGTGCCATGGGTTTGTCTGCAGTTTGCGATTGTTGTATTTCCTGATCATACTCACTTACTATTTTTAATATATATTTACATTATATCATTAACGTGTCAAATTCTTATATTTTAGAGAGTTTTACATTCTTAAATAGAGATGTTGCATTCTCACCCAAGATTTAACATTCTTACATAGAGATGTCATGGTAAATAGTGATGTCACTTTCTTACATAAAGATGTCTAGGTCTTACATAGTGTTGTCATATTTTTAGATGTGTTTCATTTTACATAGAGGCATAATATTTAAAAAGAGATGTCACATTCTTACACAGAGATGTCATATTCGTACATAAAGATAGTGCATTCTTATATAGAGATAGCTGCGCTTTCTTTCATAGGTATGTCTCATTTTTCATAGAAATGTCGCATTCTTACATATAGAATGTCATATTCTTACCTTGAAATTTCATATATTTACATATTCGTATATATAGATGACACATTCATATATACACATGTCACAATCTCATATAACTAACAAATAGCACCTTTTGCTTTAACCAAAATGATTAGAGCAATACATTATATGGTGACAAAAGGTACCATTTGGCAGATAGCACCGTTTTCTTTAAAGATAGAATATAACTTAGTTTTGACAAAAGGTGTTATTTGTCAAATAGCACCTTTTCAATCAACACATGACCTAAATTCAATTGGTTGAAAAAGGTGCTATGTGACATATGACGCCTTTTCATCCCAAAGAATTAAGAATTTGCTGTACAGTAAAAAGAGCTATCTCCAAAAAGGGGGAATAACTCTTTATTTCTAAACTAAATTGTTTTAAACTAGTTTCATTTGAAACTATACAGTCATACACTATTTTCAATATCAACGCCAAACATTTATATTGTAAACCTGATTTTTCAGGAGGCTGCAAATCTTTAAACGCGTTTTTCTCAAAAGTATGAAAAATGCACATAGCATAAGGGGGCGATATAAGGGTTGGATATAACTTGGATATCATTCGACAGTCTGCATGCCTAGTTTTAAACCCAATCACGGTTTATAGCTATGGTTTCCTCTTTAATTGCACGACGGTGGGTCAGGCCTCAGACTCTATGACGGCTCTGACGTAAAGCTTTAATCGGTGGGTTGGCGCCTGATCCTTATCTTTAGCTGGACCCACCGTGGCTCAACTTGAAGTTTCTTTAGCTCTGACTATTTGTGAGTCATGAGCCCTTTTCTTTGTCTCATCATGGTGTGTTAATTTGATTAGAGTGTTTCCCCATGGTGATACATTGCATTAGTTAGAAGGCTCCCATGCGAGCTGAACATTTCTTGTACTTCAACAACAGCAGAATCTAGGGCGAAGATTTGGTAACAGTAAAATGCATTTAAGCCCCCCCTCCCCCCCCCCCCCGGTGGCTTAGGCTGCTGTCCGTTCTAAGGCGGTGGTTCTGTTGTTGTTGACTTTTTGTTTATTTTTACTCCCATTGTGGAAGTCTGTAATTGTTCTATGTTTTGTTGTACGTTACTTTATGTTCATTATAGTATTGCAATCATCTTGATGGGGAAGAGAGAGCTGGTTGCTTTACTTAATTTTTCTTCCTGGTGTCTCGTGATGGTTGAGCGGCTCTTCCTCGCGGTGCTAGGTGGTTGTCTGCAGTTTGTGATCGTGGTATTTCCTGATCATACTCACCTACTATTTTATCACTTTCCCATTGGTATCCTGGGTCAGGTGTGGTACTTGATTGTATCGATTCCTGATCTTTGCAACATTACTTACTTCCAAACTTATTCAATGTATCATAACAGGGAAACAACCAACTCAATTGAATTTAGTTGAAACAAAACTGTTCTCAGCGTCATGAGTTAAGGAAAATCCCGAGTTCAGCCATGGTGGGGTTAATTTGTAGATTTCTAGGCGCTATTCATTTTCCCCCAACCTTACGATGATCGGGGTATAAAACTATCAGCCTGTCGTCTGTCTGTTCATCCATCTGCAGACAAAACGGATGCTGGCTTCATAACTTTTAAACCTTTGGAGTTTCCACGACCGGCAGGACTGCATTATTATAACTTTGTGAGTCTGTTTGTCGGTATGTACCTCTGTCTGTCCATTCATCCATTATAAGTTAGTAAAAAAAACTCATAACTCTTGAACCACATGGTATTTTTTATTATATTTGTATGGTTATACATTTTCGAGTATTTTTTCTAGACACTGGTATGCAAAACTGTGATGAGGCTTTACCGATCATGGCATCATGTTAACATGGGGCGATAATGTTTTTTATGATCATCATGTAAGGTCCTCTATTTAACGTCCTGCTAACAGGTAAGGTCATACGGAAACTTGATAACAGCTTAAAGCCTTATCAGACAAACAAGTGAAGCCAGGGATATCAAGATTTGAGCTACTAGTATATGCAGTTGCCGTTGTGTGTTTCAGAACAAGATTTTTATTCCCTCTGCTCAGTACTGGCAAGCATACAAGAAGACATCCCGATAACATGGCTACGCTTGGCTTTCTATGACGTAAAACATCAACTCACACAAATATTGTTGCTTTCTAAATACACTAAATATCATGATTATCTACCACCATTGACCTAAAATAAACAATCAAACAAGTATGACAATACATGCCTGTTTTTATTTTAGAAGTAAAAAATGAAATAGTACAATAAAGAAAAACGAGCATGGTGACATATGCTTTTTAAATAATTGTAATTTTCTACAAAGTATTTTTTTTTGTTTCTGTAATTACATTATGTGACATTTTTTATCTTAGATTTAAATGAGTTTTGCCTTAATGATTAGACAAAAAAAGTTTTAGCATAAAAATAAGCTACATTGTTTTTATTTTCATTTGTAAGACAATAGCATGAAGCGTATTCCCAGAAAAAATATGTGATTTCGCTCTTTCAAATTGTTAAAATAAGGGGAAAAGAATTTTAAAGAACTCATATTTTTTAGTTTATAAAATTAAATAACTTTTTAAAAAGGACGGTAAGGTCATGTTATTTTTGTCTAAATAGATGAGTTTTTAGCTATTTCTTAACATATTAAAAGATGGTAACCTTTTGGACTATGCTGATAAGGCCGGTACTACCCTAAGAGAAGTCTCTATTTTGAAGAGAGACACAGTTGATTGGAATCACTGCTAGCATATACTTTAAGCCCTCCAGTGATTTAATGATATGTGCATATGCATGTCATTGGGTTCACAGTGTGCGTAATCCAATACAAGTACTTACTTAAAAAATTCACATTTGTCTTGTATGCTTTTTTGGTGTTTCCATCGTCAGATAGTCATGATAAGTCATTTGGTTATGTCTTTATACGATGATTTGCTAAATTTGAATGGTTTTATCATGAAAGTGGTCTGCGCTGCCACATCTGATTGATTAACAGTGAAGCCAACAACCAAGTCGATTTCTGGTTATCCGCTTCCTTAAAGTGGCCGAGGCGAAGCTAATTTTCTTTACTTATCCATTTTAACACTTTCTGACCACTGGTATGTGAGTCAGGGATGAAGCTTTACCAGAAAATTCGACCACCACTCCTTCCTCCCCACGATAAATTCTTGAACAGCCCTAACTGATACATATTGTTTAAGTAAATAATCGCCAAACCTCTCATCCGCGCCTGTAAAGCATGTGTTACAATTATTATGGTCACAGTCCGGTAATTGTAAAAAGGGCAGTGATTGGCACAAACGTAGGATGAGACTCAGCACAATATTTAAGATGTAAGGTGTTTCATGATTGGTCAATATTTAAATAACTGGAATTGTATTGTATTTATTAGACGGGTATATCTTTGCTGTACGTTTTGAAACAACATCTCCTTGCTTTTGTTGATTATGTTTACCGATGTGGCTTAGAAAAAAGGACCATGCGTTCTGGTAATTTTTCGATGGAATTTTCCTCTCATGAAGGGTGCCCACCTTCAAGAGCCAAAAAGTGGTAAAATATGGTAGATACAGGGGTATCTCAGTCTTGTTTATTGATAGCACTAGGTCCAATCTGTAACCTGTAACTCTATGGCAACCTCATTGTGATTTCAAAAAGTTCAGCTTTTTAAAATAAGAATTATTTAGACTGCAGAAAAAGAGCCTTATTAGTTGGTATGGGGTAATGGTTAGCTCAGTTTTGCACTACATACTGTACTTGAAGCATGTGAGTTGCACTTCTTCACTATAAGGCTGTACTGTAAGCATCCTTTCATTATTAGAAACTCACTGGTTCCCATATCAGAGAATTTGTATTTTGTTTTAATGTTTTGCGAGAGCATTTTTGGAGTATTTGTTCTTGTTGTTGTCAAAATATGGAAAAAACGGCCTTTTTGCAAATTTCTGTGAACCGCAGTAGTGGTCACTTTATCGAGTTAAATGCAATTTAGTTGAAAAGTGATACATGTTTTAAACCCATATTTGCATGCTCATTTATTATCATGTGCCTTAGTTTAACTTAGAGATAGCACAAAATATTCTCATATGACCCAATATGACCTGACCTTTGAGAGATTGACCTTTCTATTGAGCAACAGCGAAGAACAACTTAGAAACCTGTATGATATTGCTCTGTCCATTTTGTTTAGTAATCCATTTGGGTCATTGTGGGTTGATTTGCTGTTCAAATTGATCCTTGGCCTTATTGATGACCTTGATCTTGATAAAAGGAGCAATTTCAGATGAATATACACTTAACAAAATTTCCATTGGTCACATCTTAAAATCATTATTTCTGACCATTATAACATTGACATGAATTTTTGCCTTAATATGTGGAGTTTAATGACAAAAGTTAGCGGTCTTTCAGTAAAGTTGTCTTTTAATCCACGGTTTTTACGTAAAAATGCAAAAATATATTGAAGAAAAATGGTTTTGAGTGAAGTTGTCTATCAAATTAAAGTGCAGTTGGTAATAAACTGATCTAGCTAACTTAAAAAAAAAACACTTGAAGTTTTGACTAAAGTAGATTTGTTACGCATTTTTTAAAACATCACATTTTTCAAAATTTTTGAAATCCGCAAGTAGTTCGTTCTATTAGTGTTGTATGTATTTTAATTTATCTGAACATGATAGCCCAAACAGGATAGAATTTGATACGTCCATTTTGTGATGACAAACATTTCACTGCTGCTGCGCACTTGAATGTAAACTTTAAAAGTCAATTTGACGCTACTTAGTATTACGCGTTTTTTCAACTTCTCAACTAGAACAGTGACCTCTAGTAGTAATGAATAATCGCTGAAAATTTCAATGCCGTGTCGCAGATAATAAGTAGTACAGAACTGTACGAATTCCCTATGTAAATTGCATGCATAAAGCTGAATTTCTATAATTTAGCTGCTTGTAGTGTTTGTCTTCATGCTATAACGTAACATAACAGAGGAGCCTTATTAAAACAAATCATTTGAAGCGTGTTCGACTTTAATCACGGCAGTCAGAAACAGCTTCAAACAAACAAAACAAAACAAATGGGTGGCGTCTTTGTGGAATATTTCATTTTGTAGAACAAAAAATGTGACTTTTTGCAATAAGGGTATCTTCACTCTAGCATCGCCTGTGCGAGACGTACCAGTCATATTAAATAAAATGACCTGCAGAGTCTCGGCAAAGCCATGGTTAATTTATGGAAGCATGAAGTTTGCATAAACGAATCTTGCTTTCAGAACTAGCATAAAAATGAAAAGGTGACCAATTAGAAATTTCTCTAAGTGAATGAGTTTGTATTAGTCCGTTTTAAATTTTACTATTCAATCCTGCAAGTTGAACATGAATGCCACTTAAAAATGGCATAATAAAACTACAGCTGTATACTAATTTACATGCATGGTTTTATCAAATGTACAGCCTAGCATTTGTAAAAAAAAAAGTATTTTAGGCCAGTATTTTTTAAACTTTGTCAATAATTTGATGTTTTCCCTGACAATTTGACGAATCTTACCACAATTTAAGACAAATAGGTCATTAATTGTAGAGACTGTACCTTTTTGACAAATAACATTGCAAAGTGACCTTTACCTTTGCCCTTTATGACCTTGATATTCCCTTTCACTGACCTTGACCTTGCAGCATCCTGGCTGCAGTAGTTTTTTTCACTAGCTAGGCCTTCGGAAAAATTGTAAGCAACAAAATGCCATGTTTGTGAGCATAGCCAATCTGCGTGGAAATTATTTTTGCTTTTCTCCCCCTCTGGCTGTTACATACTTTTTATTCTTGAAGAAATTATGCGCAAGGATGTAAAAAGATTACTGGCAAGAATGGCTTTGTGTTATTAGATATATGTTAAGGAATACAAAGACCTAATGTCTCAATTATTTTGCTGACTTATCTTTGTAAAATGTACTATAATGATAAGAAACTACAATGCTTACTTAATATTGGCTTTATTTGGCCATGACGGACATTGTATTACAATTGCTAATGTTTCACTTCAATTTAAAAGATATTATTTCAACATCAAGACAAAATTTAACCATTCACAAAGTTCACACATTTTTCAATGTTCAATATCAACAATGACAATTCACACAAACATCATCATTATTCAAGTTATAGCAATATCACTCAATATTATTCTAATTTCCTGTCTATTTCACTTTTGAGTTAGACTTGATAATATGGAGGGGTTCCAACCATATTACAATTTTGATTGAGACGGCCGCATGCTAAAGCTAGCATACAACATGTTCGCAATATTCCAAAATTCCAGATCAATTTAAGCATTCGCGCCAATGAGCGGACCAACTGTGCAACAGTTGATTCGCTCACCGCTAGTTGTTGTTGTTGTTAGTAGTAGTAGTAGTAGTAGTAGTAGTTGTTGTTGTTGTTGTTGTTGTTGTTGTTGGTGGTGGTGGTGGTCATTTTATGTATATAAATAGCAGTACAAAGTTGCATGTCCCTCTTCAAACCAGTACGTATTTTATAATATGCCAGAGTGTGTAATCTCCCACGCTTCGTATAAACCAGATCTAGATTGTTTAGCTGCAATAAATATACATACCTCACCTTTTTCCTGGGCGTCTGCAATGTGTAAAATAAATTCAGCTAACAGCAGATGCTTAGTCTAGATAAAATCACCCTTACAACAGCAAATATAGAATTTAAGCAACATAATAAGATTCTGGGAGTCATACATGTTTGTGTCGATGTTGCGCGGCCAATTCGACAATTTTTCAGTCATCTGGGGACAATTTCCCGTTTTCTTGGATTTGAGAGTGCTGACTAAGCAGTGTGTCTTGCTCAAGGACACAGCACAGTGAATCAATTGAGTCTCATTTCCAAAACAAATATATTTAAAATGCAGTACATTTAAAAATTAACAAACCAATAGTTTATATAATTATGCATATATTGAATTTAATCGAATTTTTTGTTCCCACGTCTGAGCTGAGACTTTTTTCAGCGCTCTCAGAGCATATTTACTATATCGCTTGTCCCAAGTAGTGGATTGGGATCACCTGATCCGCTCATGCTTGTCCCGTTAACAAAGCATGTATACAGGTCAAGTTAACTTAGTAGTAGTAGTAGTTATAACATATACTATATTAAAATGTAATAAGGCATGTTAATTTTATAATTGAAATATTAACGCAACCACTGCTTTTGCGCAACAACTATTTAACCTTCACTCACACACCAAATGTCAACTTATAAAAAAAAGAGCAACACTCCCGTGAACCTTTCTACAAAAGTCAACAACATCACTTTTACATAATTATAATAAGCAAAACTATAACATATCAATACTTATCCTACATAGGATTCCAATCAACAAAACTTCCTTCAAATACCATGCTGTTCTTTACGTAGCCGAAACTAAGAAGGCAGATAAACATGTGTATGCACATATCTTTGCGGCCTGGCTATTTACAGATATATGAAACAAGTGTACGCTTCTTTAACGTTTGCCACCCAATTGAATTGAAGTGTGATTTCTCAATAATAAATGAATTTAATTCAAATCGAATTAAATTGCATTAATTTAGCGTTTGTCACCTAAATTGGCAGAAATTGCTTTATTTTGCACAAATGGACCTTTTTATGTGAGTAGAAGTTGATTTAATGTGTAAAGAAAGGATTCTATGTCCCATAGCTAGGAGCAAGCAATTCTTGACTTGTCAATGGGGTAGTAGGGGTAACTCCATATTTGACTCATGATGCTAAAGCATCTTCTTGGTATAGTATATTGTTAGGTAGTGTTCAAAGCTTGTATGAGTGAAGTTTAAGGCATTTCTGATATATAACAAAAGAGATATAAGAAATTGAATATCTTCACTGTTCCTTTTCGTTATTTTGCTGTACAAGGATTTTACCTGTAATATGTGTAGGTGGTAGGGTTGTTAACAAGGTTTCTAAGAATAACTTCGGGGTAAAACATGCAAATAAACAATATAAGTGTACTTTCAAATGTTTATTGGTTTGAATTGAATTATTTTCTTGGTCTTTTATCTGAAAAGGATTATGTCTTTAAGTCAAAGACCTGTAATTGTTAAAAGGGCAGTGATCGGCTCAAATGTAGGGTGGAAGCTCAGCACAATATTAAAGTTGTAAGGTGTTGCATAATTGGTCAATGATAAAATAACGGGAAATATATTGTATTTATTAGACGGGTATATCTTTGCTGTACTTTTTGAAACAACATCTCATTGCTTTTATAGATTAAGTTTACCGCTTTAGCTTAGAAAAAAGGACCTTGCGTTCTGGTATTTGTTCCAATCAATTTGCCTCTCATGTAGGGTGCCCAACTTCAGGGGCCAAAAAGTTGTAAAACATGGTGGTCACCGCGGTATCACATTCTTGTTTGTTGATGGAACTAGGTCCAATCTGTAACTCTATGGCAACCTCATTGTGATTGAAGAGTTGTGAAGACCACCGCCTACTTAAAAGCTATAATGGAGGTCGATGGAAAAACAATTACAGATCTAGGCCCTAAATCAGTATTGCACGACCCACAGGTGTGCACAATAATCGCTTTGTGAGTCTGTCCGTCGGTTTGTCCGTCCGTGGTCAGTGAGTGAAAATGCTACTAATTCTTAAATAACATGGTAAATTTGGATCAAATTATGCATCAAGCTGCAATAAGTGACTATATTCTTTCTGGCGTCTGATGCTTATTAAGTTACGTTTCACCACGTGTCGTTCATATTACAGTCAGTTGATTTTTTGAGTGTATTTGTTAAAGACAAGAAGGTGCACATGCAAGAACGGTTGCTCACCTCGCTGTCACTTTGAATTGTATCCCTAGAACGAACTTGAAATATGAAACAATGTTCACGCCATAAATCGTGTACCGTTTGAGATATTTTGATATTATTTGTTGGGCATATATCATACTAGGATGGTGTGTTGCTTACACGACTGGCTACTTATCTTAGCGCCACGCTTGTGTTAATTCCCTTGAATGAGCATAGATGGGAAAGCTTTGTGCACTCCATAGCTTCAAGCCCCAAATAAGGTACAATAGTGTGCCGCTTGCAATGATATTTACTCTCTTGCCCCCTTCTGTGAAGTATAAAGTAGAAACCGCGTAAGTTTTATAACTTTCCAACCCTACCCTTTTCGATATTTAAAAATAAATTGATAGGACTATATTTCATGTCAATATGGTATCATGTGCGAAAACGGTTGCCTTACTTTACTACATATTAGCCGTAGAGTTATCTCCCTTGAACTATTGTAAACGGTACCGGTTACCACTTTCATACCTCTTGAGATATTTGGATAATGTTTGGTAGGAGTACATTTAAATTAACTTCGTAATGTCGTGTGCAAGTATATTTGCACTGCCTCCCTAGCTTCCTGTTTTGAATTGCTTGTTTTGAATGAGCCTGAAATGTTAAAAACTGCTACACTTACTAACTTTCATTTCCCTCCAGATAGTTTGCTAATATTTGGAAAGGTTGTATAATAAGCCAAGACGATGATCATATGCAAAAATGGTTGCTGTTCCTGTTTTACCATTTGAGTTATCTCCCCTGAGCAAAATTTACATGCAACAACATGACTATAATTTTAAGTGCTTTCACGGTTGAAATATTAAGATAATTGTGGCGACTTCGGTTGGTATTAGGCTAGTTATTTAGGTATTCCCTGATCAAAATCACTTGGTTTTAGGTATATAATGTGCATTTGTTATGATGGATGCATGAGTAGGTGGTCTGTGGCAGTGATGTTTTTGTCATTAAGTGTGCCTCCCTTGAATGAATTAAGAGACCATAACAATAAACATATTTTCCGTAAGGTTTTGTTTTGCCAGAGTATGTTCTTATGTTAATGACTTCAGCAACATAAACATATTTTTGACAGCTAAGTCATTCAAACTAGGTTATTTATATATGTATAATAACACTTGTAGAGCATTTTCTAAATTCTACCATAGACACTAAGAGTTGATTGTTAAATATGATATTGGTTTAACACTTTTCTGCAAAAGGGCATATCGGAGACAGTATTTGTGGTGATTTTGCTTATAAATCCAAAAGAATTGTTGGAAAACCTAATTCTAGTGACCAATTCAAGACGACAATCAAACGTAATAAAAATATGGACATCATGTGACAGTCTGCATGCCTGGTTGTAAACCCAATCACAGTTTGAAGGTATGGTTTCCTCTATAATTGCATGACGGTGAGTAAGGCCTCAGACGCGGTGATGGCGCTGGCGTAGAACTTACATCAGTCAGTTGGTGTCGGGATGCTTGTATTTGGCTGGACCTACTATGGCTCAATTTAAAAGTTTCCGTAGTTCTGACTATACTAAAACCAAGTTCTAATTGATCACTTTTCAAACTCATTTTTTCTGACCAAACGCTTATAAAATTGAAATGATTTTTGCCTATATATGTGCAATTTAACACCAAACAATTGAAATTTTGCTTATGGTCGATTTTTTACGCATTTTCAAAATATTGCTTTTTTTAAAAATGTTCGATATTTTTGAAATTTACCAGTATTTCCAGGTAAAATTGGTAAATGCACTTAATTTATTTGAACACTGTTGGCCAAACACAGTAGAACTTGAATAGTCTATTTTTGGCGATTATTGTTTTACGACTACTGTACACTTCCGATTTCAATGTGAGAATAAAACAAATCGATTTGGTAGCATAATAATTGTTTTTCAATTCTTAAGAAGGACGGTGACGTCTGGTGATAATAAATAATTGCTGAAAATTTCAATGCTGTGTCGCTGATAATAAAGCGTAAAGAGCAGTGCAAAGTCTCTATGTAAATTGCAAGCTAAAAGCTGAATTTCACTGATTAACCTGCTAAAAGTGTTTGTCTTATGTTGTTGAGTAGCAAAAACGTCGAGTCCGATGGAATCAAAACTTTTTACTGACCGTTCCAAGGCGGTACTTCTTTTGTGGATATTTTATGTTTTTATTCTGTCTTGTGTTTGCTATGTCTTTGTGCGCGTCTGTTTATATGTGCTTTGTGGTCACCTGCTGGGAAAGGGCTGACCTCTTGGCTCTCGTTTGTGGTGTGTACTGTGAGTTTGTCACTTTCCCATTGGTATCCTGGGTCAAGTGTGGTACTTGATTGTATCGATTCCTGATCTTTGCACCCTTACTTACTTTTATTCTTCTTATATCACGCTAGCATTGTTTGGTAAACAAAATAGACATGAACTTTGAAAATATCAGCTGCAAATTTCATGCAGATTCATAGAGACTAGCAAACTGTGTTACCTTGATATGAAAATTATATCACAAAGGAATGCTCGTAGTTCGTTAAACACACTCAGAACTATGTACATTGCAAGTGACACTCCTGACCTCATTTCATCAGACAACATTGACACAGGAATCATTTGAATAAAGAGCTAAGTAAACGTTTGTTTATGTTTGCCTGGGAGATAATTCTGGAATTTCCCTGAACTAGACTAGAACCAATATGATACATCTTATTTTCTACTAATATTTGCGTACATGTGTGTGTATTGAAAAACGAAGTTACAAAAAAATTATATCATCTAGAGTGATATATCAGAAACTATTATCATCACTAGTGAAATCATTCACTCCTCAAGATACGAAAACTATCTAACTGCAAAACAGTAGGAAATGCATGCCAGGTATATGATATTTTCAGTTAAGCCATAAAGGGAAGCGTGGTTTTGTTTGTCTGCAAAACGGAAAGTATCCATCAGAGGATACCTCAAAGTAAATGACACGCAGTAACAAACTATCAACCAAACATAATCCTTAGATGAACTTATAGTATGTGTCACTGCAATCAGTAACCGTTAAGCAAATATGAAATGATACCTGTAGAGAAATAACCTCGTTTTACCGCTAAATTCATCCAAGGGAAGTAAGTAAAAATTAACATATATCCTGCAGAGCAAGAATTTTTACAACCAACAAAACACTGGACATGATATATATCCATGCTTAATATTACCTATCAAAGAATATGAAGTTATTGAGATCACAAAAAATTAAGTGAGTATGATCATGATTGCAAAACTAGACTCTAAGTACTGTACTGCAAAACAAAACAAGGAGCAAACACAAAACACTCACCAAACAACGGAACATCAATAAACAATGAATTAATAACACCAAAACCACCGCCTTAGAATGGACAGAAGCTGAAGCCACAGGAGGACGGGTCAAATGCGTTTTAATGTTGCCAAAACTGATTCATAGATTCTGCTGCTGCTATATATGCACCCACCTTTCGGACCAATGAAAATATAAAAATGTTGTCAAACATGCAGTTTTAAAGTAAAATTACATTATGCTTCCCATATTAGAATTATCACAGTTTAAATATGCTGGGATTTTTTTATGTGCTGCAACTATTCAACTATCTTTTTTGGACTGCACATCCTCCCTAAAAGCATTATTTTGTAATACCACCTTTGCTGTCATGTATGTTAATATGTTATTCCTTGTACGTCATGTACATGACTTAAGAGAATAAACGTTTTTGTCTGTCTGTCTGTTTGTCTCTCTGTCTGTCTGTCTGCTAAAAGCACAACATATGTTAAGCTTGCATTAAGGCTTCTAACTAGACTCATATAGGTAACGCTCCAATTAACGACTATCAACTATTGACCAATTACTAAACTCACTGTACGGAATGCTGTACTTGTGAACTAATGTACCTTTTCACGACATATTAATTTAATAAGTAAGGAATTGTGCAGGCTGTTTGTGTCCTAAAAACCCCATTTTGTTGAAAAGATGACTTACTTCAACTGAGAAATTCAAAAAACTCTCAAAAATCGTACTTTTTCATCAAAAATTGCATTTTCTCCTAAAAATCATTTTTCACTTTAAATTTTTGCTTACAAATGTATTTCAAAATCCCTAAAATTTGGTGTTGCAAAATTTTTGAGTTGTTTATTAGGCACGTTCTCGATACCTTCAAATTTAATGAATCGGATGATTAGAATCTGAGCAAAAAGGGAAACGTCGATTTTTTGGACGCTCAATGGCAGCTTCCTCTGTAGAGTGTGATCAGATATGTCAAAATTTCGAACTCACCCAAGCTCTTGTGTACATGTATGTCTGTTACACCTAAAAGCTTTAAGCATGAAAAAGATCCAAATTTCCCATTCTCATCCGAGCTATTACACAACTGGTCTCAAATGCAAAAAAAAGCTATCTCTTTGTATGCAAGCGGACCTCTTCAAGAAGAGCAAGTTGTCAGTTCCTGGTGAAAGAATAGTCTTAAAGCTTGTTAACTGCTTCCAGGAGGGTGTCCCTGGTACCTCTGTGGCTAAGAAACTGTCCCATTGTACAGTGGAAGTATTAAGAAATAGAATAAGAAAACACTGTTTGTATGGTACTCTTAGAGTTTCTTAGGCTTAACTAAGTCATATGGCTCACTAAGTGAGCTAACCAGAATAGCCATCGTCTCTTGCATCCGTCGTCGTCAATCGTCTTTCTTACGAATTAGGGATATAATGCGTTGCTTTGTATAAGTGGTCCGGGCACATCACAAAATGATCCAGTAACATATTGGAAATCAGTTACTTCACAGCCCAAAGTCATATGATAATGAAACTTGTCATGCAGCATTGAGGACTAAATCTCTACAACGTGTATATAACCTTTATTCTTTGGGTGGCCTAAACCTCTTATGGCAGGTCAATTTCGTTGTCTTTGCGCTTGAATGGGAAATTCCAATTTATAGTCATTTAACCCATATAAGCCTGTGCACAGAAAAACCCCAGAAAATAACACCAGATGCGCCGTCCCTTCGGTGCCTTTTTCATCAAAGCAAATAATAATACGAAATGTTACTCTCGATGCCCCTATAATTAAAAGTGGAATCGTCTAAGTGATAAGGATGGGAAGGTCCACTCGTCACATGGATTAATGTCGACAACTTGCAGAAAATTACCAAGTTTTCACCAAAACATTGGCCCAAGGAAGTTGTTAGCCCGGCCCCGAAATTTTGTATATTATCATGTTCTTCTCTTAAACATTTTGGTCAATCTAAGCCAATTTTTTTGTGGAGCCTTCATAGGAGTTTGGAGTGTGGTGGAGAGAAGCATACAAATGGCCTTGATCACATGACCAGCATTGACCAATGACCAATATTACCGCAATGTCCATATATTGTCAAAATCTTTAAAAAACCTTCTTGTTCGGATCATTATTTCCAAATAGTTTCTTTTTTTAAAACATTTGGCTTATCAACCCCCTATTTATGTAGAGCTTGATCGGGAAGGGTAGGCATTTTATAAAAAAGAAGGTGCAAGTCACATGACTAAGCTGGCTAGCATGCCAATATATCACAAACTTTTAAAATATTCTTCAAAACTAATGAGAAATTCAATGATATTAAAATCTGGCAGTAATGAACGAGGGCACTGTGCTGACCTTGACCTGTTTTTTCAACAAGGTCAAATTTTGGTCACACCTCTTTGATATACTTATCTCTTATCAGGCGGCCCATACACGTTTGTGTAGTGAGCGTTCGAATGACCATTTGTTTTCTAGTTCAAAATAGTCACAAATTCTTGGAAAAAGCCCAATTAATTGGCATAGACCCTTAACAAAACCAAATGCATTAACGAGTGAAGCAAAATGCATGTTTAATGTAGAAAGTTTAAAGCATTTCCAATCTAAGACCATTTAAGAAATAGTGATGGCTTGTTTTAAGTCAGATTCATGTACCAAGAAAACATTCAAGTGATAAATGAATGTAAAACAGTCATATACTGAAATCGGGTCGTGCGTGCTTGTGCATATGCATTTTTTCGATTTTACCCTGCTTAGTACTAAGGGGCATGTGCGGTAAATGGAGCGAATACGGTAAAGATGACTAGCTTCCGTATGACAGAGATATATGTATTTTTCTGTGATTATGACGGGTACGCACAGTTCATTTAGGTTTCATCAATACTGAGAACAAGGGACAAATCTTGTACATTGTTGCCCATCCATTTCAACAGCATTTTAGCCAAAACAAAAGTGAGTATGATAAGGACATACCACAATCGCACCACGGCACCGTGAGAAAGAGCAACAGAACATTTACAGTAACAAGACACCCAAAAGGCGATAAAAGCATAGTAACTATCTCTCTCTTCCTCGTGAAGATGATAACAAAACAAGAATGGACACAAAGTAATGCATACCTAAACAAAGACAAACTCAGAGCCCCCACAAATTATGGGAAGTACATTAAACAACAACAGAACCACAGCCTTAGAACGGAGAGCAGCCTAAGCTATAGGGGGGGGGCTTAAATGTATTTTACTGGCGCCAAATCTTCGCCCTAGATTCTGTTGTTGTTAAAACACAAAATTAGCTCGCATGGAGGCTTCCTTACTAATGCAATGTATCATCACAGAGAAACAATCAAATAAAAGTAACACACTATGATAAAACAAAGAAAATGGCCCATGACTCACAGATAGTCAGAGCTTACAAAAACCTCAAGTTGAACTTTGGTTGGCCCAGCCAACGAAAAACACCAGGAACCAACAAACGGATTAAAGCTTTACGTCAGGGACGTCATTGAGTCTGAGGCCTGACCCACCGTCGTGCAAATAAAGAGGAAACCATAGACCATGATTTTTACAACCAGACATGCAGACCTCAAGGCGCTGTAAGATGAATCACCGTGATACATTGACGTATGCAAGAGGCGTACCTAATGTGTTTGAGGACGAAATCCCTCGTTTAGTACGTATGTCTGGTGCTTCCGCCATTTTAAGCTGTGAAAGAAGAATATAGTACACATCTTGTTATTTGTGTCTTATTTTTCCTTGAGTGCACAACTTTTAAAATTGTTGTAAAGAATCTTGGCCACGTCCTGGAACACTAACCTGTGAAGAAAGCTGCATTCAGTCTACATTGAAGAACGACTCCATGGCTAAGACGCACGTCGCAGATGCTCCACTTGCGTAAGACAGAACAGCTTCGTACACGCCATGCGCGCTTTCGACATCTCATTGTCTTTAACAGGAATCCATTTAAAGAAAACACAGCGCATCTCAAGTTTAACCGGAAATGACGATGAGACGTCTAAAGCGCTTTTGTGTGCCAAGCCCTTTAAAATAGTCCGCATATATATATCGGTAGCTTCTTTCCATGTGTACACAAAATTGTGCTAGAGCTCCATATATTATACGAGTTGAAGAATTGAATTTAAGAACTGAAAAAATATGTCCATCCTGGTTCAGATTCGATTGCCGATGCTTTAGGGGCTGATAATTGTGTATACACCAACTTCGATTCGTTCCATATGCATTACGTTCCTGTTCATTGGATAGAATAAAATATATAAATGTAAATATCGGTTTTAATGAAAAAACATTCACATTATATGTTACATGATTTATGGGATATATATGCTGGAGAGAAAACATGACGTGTGGGAGATTCGAACCTCACCTGCCCATCCAGTAGCCCAGCATACCACGGGGTCACCGAGCAAGTAAGAATTGTAAATCGCTTGTATATATACAATTATTTTTATATGAAGACAGTGTCGGTTAGGACGTACACACTTCATTACTGTGAAAATTACGCCAACGTTTCGCATGACTGCCTGGCTTAGCGAGACGGATCTAGCGTTAAAAGTCTTGTTTTGCAGCAATTTCCCGTAATAACAAGGCTGTTTAAGTATAAGCTGCGTCCACCACCTCTACTTAGTCGGGAACTGCTATCTTGTTGTTAGTCGACCCTTACCTGTACAAGTCCACTTATGCACTGCATCATCACATAGAACAAATCCAACTGAATTAACACAATATGATGAATAAAGAAAATGACTCATTACTCACAGATAGACAGAGCTACAGAAACGCTCAAGCATAACCATGGTGGGCCCAGCCAAAGACAATCATCAGACATCAACCAGCCGAAGAAACATTTATACCAGTGCCATCATTGAGTCTGAAGCCTGGCCTACTGTAGTGCAACTAAATAGGGAACGATATCTATGTACCATGTTTGGGTTTAAATTCAGGCAAGGTTTCACATTTACAATTTGCTCATTTCAGATAATTCAAGAGTAAACAGTGGGGAGCGATCATTATCTTGGCTTGCAATGTAACGCTACCAAATAATAGCAAAGTATCTGAAAGCAAATAGTTATTGATTGTTGAAAAGTGTGCGTTTCACTTTGTTAAAGGTAGATAATTAAGCAAAAACAATTTTAGGCAACCCTTTATGCACAAGACAACCTGTCTTATCCTGATATATAACTTTACCTTATTGAATTCTAAAGTTATTACAAAGGGTATGAAAAATGTAATGATTTCACTTTAAATAGAAATATAAAACTGTTTTAGGTCTGTGCAATGCAAACGTTTACTTGCCATTTTGGATCATAAAGAGACCTCAAATGCTACATGTACCATTGTATCTTACTAAAGTGAGGTTTGACTACCATAGGACTTACATCAGTGTTAAATGAATGCTGTATCTGAGGTGGCCGCCAAAATTATATAATTCGATTTATGCACATATTTTAGTTTTTTTTATTAATATACTAGTAGACTAAGTGTATATCACAAATTTAAAGATGGTGTTTAAAAAACTGATAATAGCAAACTTCTGGGGTTAAATAAAAACAAATTGGGACTTGCTTTGAATGATGTCATTAAAACGAATGTTTATAATAATTCACTTTTGAAACAGATTCTTAACACACAAATACATAAATAATCTGGAAAAAACGGACTCTTCGTTAATAGAGAAAACCTACAATATAAGAAAACAGCAGACTCGAGTCTAATTGAGTCTGTTCATGTGAACTATTGACAAGTGCAACAATTCTCACGCCCCCTAGCGCTGGCTTAAGCCGTATTCTGCTTTCCCTCAGAACCCAATATTTCTAAAGGACCAGTATATGAATAATGATACACGGGTAGTCTAATAAACAGACTCAATAAAACCAAGTCTGCTATTTTCTTATATTGTAGGTTATCTCTTTTTCTGAAGGATCGGGTTTTCTAGGTTATTTAAACAAGATCTTTCAATTTTAATAAACGCAGACGATAACACAGAGCTTACTTGACTTAAATGGGAATAACAAAGGAGGTTAAGCACTGGTAAGGCCAGCAGGGAACCATCAGTAAGAATGAGGTAAAAGGTAACCAAATGGCCCAGAAGGTGACCATCTACCATAAGTTGTAAATATAGCAATAGAAAATATTTCACAAGTTAATATTGACCAAACAGTAGAATTAGGTTCGCAACAGATAAATAAATTTAGAAAACTGAAATGATAATTGAAGTCGTGTTGTGAAGATGATTATAAGCTCACTTGTAAAAAGTATATAACGGTCTGTTACACCAATGAGACGCATTTACACAAGTTATTTATATTCAAGTAAGCATTGAAAAACTGATAATAAGCAATTATAACTGTTTCGTGAGTTGTAACCAGTTGCCATAGCGAAGTTTTCAAAATAATGTGAATGGATGGTTGCTACGGCGAAATTAGTATTAAAGAAGGTGTGGTTGAAAATGGTATCAGCAATATATGTCAAGGAAGAAATCTCAACAATTGCAATAGGCCGTTCTGAAATATTATATATCTAATACTATATGTAATTTCTTGGCCAGCAAGTAGTGCCACAGTTGGAAACTTTGTAATAAAAGGTAAATATATTCAAAGGCAGATTAGACCAAAATTGTGACGAATATCTTGTTTTTGATACATATAAAGATAAAAATACAAATGAACCATGGCATGAGAATTTCAACAATGTGGTTTGTGCGACCAGCAAAGCCTCAGATCAGCCTGCTCATACGTGCAGTCTGATCAGAGCCTTTGCTAGTCGCTTGAATATTCTATGAGTGTTAAGCTAATGACCGAACATCATTTGGAGTTTCTTAGCTTAAAAGAGGCTGCACAGGCTCGTCTGAGTCTACACTTGTCAAAATGCCACATTATTGGAAATCACATGTCGCGGCTCAAATGTGTATGGGGCTCAGTAAGCTTACAGCAGCTACATTTGTATGGTCATAAACAACAGAAGGCTAGCCTAACCATTACTGATAACAACCGTAAAGTTATCATTCTTATTGTTGACGATTCGTGTAGCAGCACAGCATTTCCAGAGAAGACAATTATCAGAAGGCCTGTAGTTACTGGACATTCGCGGATCCAGAAAGTTTTGCAGTTTGGTCCAACTCTGACGTTGTTTTTTAGTTGATGAAAGGATCAGCATACCACATAAGTGCCATTAAAATGGCGTTTCGTTGGCGAGCCGATGATGGTTTTACATTCAATGCTAGCTTGGTAGCCATATTATTTTTATGTGATTTAGACATGTATTGCTAAGAGGCCCTAAATTTTTGTGTGTTTTTTCAGGGGGGGGGGGGTGTGGTCGGATCACCTGTACACCCCCTCTCTGAAACCGCTAATGCTTGAGAAGATCATGTTTGTTGGTTGGTGTGGTCTCTGAAGTATCAGCCATATCCCATGATACGGACGTGTTTGTCCGTAGGAGCTACCAAGGTGTAGTAAATAAACTACTCGTCGTGTAACCCAGGGGTTGCAGGTTTGATCCCCGGCTTCCCCAGTCTGTCTTATGAGCTGCGGCCTTATCCTTTTATGACCGTAGATATTGGCAGGATGTTTAACACTAACACAAACAGAATTAAGTGTTTCTACTTCTGTTACACAATTATGTCGTTTTCTATGTTCATTTAAGTTTCATTTTACAATTTTGGAACTGAAATGAGCCTAAGTATTTACATTGCTATCCAATGCTTCCTCAAATCTGAATATTTACATTTTCGATGCTTTGATAAATAAGGTAAATTCTGGAAGAAAATATATCTTTAATCCATTATTAATATCAAGCTAGCCATTTCTGATACACTGTTTAATTCATAACGTTTCCTAAATATGATATAAACATTTGTTAATGTTATTTATATGATAGAGCATTGTTTGAGTAATATACTATGCACAATAAATTTAGTAATTTGTTTGTATGGGTGAGCCTATCCACATCAGATCTCGAGTTTCATATCCTGTCATGAAGATACAAGCACTGATCATCTGAAAAGAATTTCCATTAAAAATTCAAGATTATCAAACGCAGCTGCCGTGCTAAAGTGACGTTAAATTATAAGACTAGCGGGTAACGTGGGTATATCTGATCATTGGGGGAAGCCGAAACCATTTTCGAACGATTGTTTGGTCATTAAAAACCAAAAAAGAATAGCAAATACTGCAATTTTCTGTTGTTTTTTTTTCAGAGATATAAAGGACCAATTTTTTACAATTTGACGTTTTTACTAATGCTTTTACGTTATTGCCTTTAAACTTTGTTTCGAGTCTGGTTTTCTTGAACCACATTAACAAGTAAAACTGCTTGATGCCTTCCAACACATTCAGACAAATACTGTTGAATGAAACATATTCACAGCTACAGAGCACGAGTCGAAAGATAAAATCTAACGTCACCGTTATCTCGCAAATGTGTCACACCATTTTTCAGTAACTTAAAGTTTTAATCAACCTTAAGATGAGTTACAATGTAAGCCTTTGACATATTTGTAAACTTATTCTCTGTTGAATTGAAACACCAATTAATATTAGAAGTTTAATCAAATGATGAATGCGTTTTGACGTCATTGATGGCAGCTGATTTTTTTTCAGCATGACACCTCTATCACATCTGTCACAAAACCAATATTTAATAGGCGTATTATCCATGAGAAAGATGAAAGACCACCAAACGAAAAATCACATGCTCATCATTTTAGCATTGCTTACAACGGATGTGAATTTTGCTGTCTGACCCCTCCTGCAATTCTCGCTCTCCCCAAATGCCTATTTAATGGGTTGTGTCTGTAAATTCGTAGTTTCATTTGCCTAAGATCCTGTTCTTGTCATTGCAATTAAATTTGTTCGATATTGCACAAAGATGAGCCCAAAAAGATACGAAACATAAGATATTGCTAAATTTATTGTGCATAGTATAGTTTTGCACATTTATACTCTATAGTACATGTAAACATAATAATATCCAATATGGCAACAAACGTATTCTATAAGTCACCCTTAATGACATGTTGAATTTGTTTAATTGTTAATTTGTGACAAGATGGCATCAAAGGGTTTTCAATAGTATAGCTCTTTTCCTCAGCCAACAAAATCTGTCAAAACATTTTACAATCACTACAATTTGAGGTTTACTAAAATTTTGCCTATTATCTGCAAAACCATGATGGCGGTACTCATAGTACAACTGGTCAGTGAAGCCTTGGTTTTGTTGCCTCAGTAGTAAATTTGAGTCAAAGCATTCGATTTAAGCTAGTCCTACATTATTAAGCAACAAAGGCTCAGGCGCATTTTCAAGCAACGAAGGGTCAGGCGAGCCCGAAAAATGCGTATACTTGCTAGAGTATTTGCTGTTTGTTTATAAAAAAGTATGGTTGCAAAGCTAGACCTCTAGCTCTACTGAAAATGTTATAATGGGTTTTGATAAACACCAAGCTCTTATGTGCAGGACAACTCATTGTTTAAGTGTAAGGTACATTTTCTCTTATAGCTGGTTTTGGCATACTTAAGCAACTGATCTCACGTCACAGAAGAAAATCCACATTGTCTATACTTCATACTTTTATAGATAAATAAAAGGTTTGAAGGCATATATATGTAAAAATTGTGTTTGGAAAGTGTACAGATATACTATGCAATCATGGTTTCACCCTGTTTCCTCGTTCAATTTAAGATTGCTGTAAATTGGTGCTTTCTCCTTAGTGATGGTTCTGTTTTCTGAAATTAAAAAAATAGAAACTGACATAGGCCTTGCATAAGTATAACTTGAGTAATTGCGAAACACCATTAATGCATCAGGCAAAAAAACAAAATAACACATTCAAGATAGTGATATCACCTAGCCCCTGGACTATGAAACATTTTTATGCCCCCAACTTTGAAAAAAATGAAGGGGAATAGTGCTTTGGGCTTGTCCGGCTTTCCGTTTGTGCGTCTTTCTGTCCATTACAAATTTAAGATATGGTTGTGAAATTTCATAGATGGATTCTTCATCAAAAAATAACTGACCCATATTTTTTATCTGGATTATCTCCCTTTGTGGAGTTATGCCCCTTTTAAAGGGCCATAATGAAATTTGTAATTAGGATTTTTCAAAAACCATAAAAGCTAGGAGTTCTAAACTTGCTCAGCTTATAGATGATAATGAGTTTATTACCTGGTGAAAATCTAAAAGAAAATTATTTGTTTTTAGTTATTGCCCTTTGCAAATTTGGACATAGAAAACTTGATTTCTCAAAAACCATTACAGCTAGGACCCTCAAACTTGCTCAGCTTATAGATGATAAGCAGCAGATTAACTGGTGATTTTTTTTTTAAATCATTCTATTTTTCTGAGTTATCGCCCTTTGCAAATTTTGTCATAGAAAACTTTATAGGTCAAAAACCGTTTCAAAACTCAGATTGGGTTTTGAAATTTCATAGATGGATTCCTCATCCAAAAATAATTGACCCTTATTTTTCTTAATCTGGATTACCCTATGTGGAGTTATTTCATAATGAAATTTTGTAATCAGGATATTTCAAAACTTTAACAGCTAGGAGCTTTAGACTTGCTCAGCATATAGTGGATCATTAGTTAATTACATGGTGAAAAATAAAAACAAAATCATATTTTCTAAGTTTTTGCCCTTTGCAAATTTGGACATAGAAAACTTGATATCTCAAAAACCTTTACAGCTGGGGGCTTCAAACTTGCTCAGCTAATAGAGGATAATAAATAGATAATCTGGTGGAAATCAAAATAAAACATTTTATTTTGTGTTGAGTTATCGCCCTTTGCAAATTTTGTCATAGAAAACTTGATAGCTGAAAAAAACGTTACAGCTAGGGGATTCAAATTTGGACAGCCTATTGAGGGTAATGATTAGATGATCTTGTGATTTTTTGCTTGTCGTCCTTTGCAATTTTGAGTTAATGTCCTTTGCAAATTTGGACATTGAAAACTCCAAATAAAAAGATATCCTGAAAACTATTTCAGCTAGTAGCCTCAGATTTGGTCAACTGAAAGAGGATGATGAATAGATTACCTGATGAACAGGATGATGGACAAACTAATGGTTGGGGGCATAGTGTTTCATAAACACAATTTCTAATTCATTTTCAACTCAACTGAGCACAAATTTCCAACTGCTCATAACACTAAAATACCATCAAATGAACAAGTTTCTTTAAGTTATTCACATGTTGTATTTATCATGCTAATAAATGTTAAATGCTAACAATGGTTGGCATTTTAACATTTATGAGCAGGATTAATTTCATGCTCAGCTTAGTTGAGCATGAAAAAAGTTTTATAGTCTCTGTGCCTGGTCTTGTCTAGTAGTATCATCACATTTCCTTATGAACAAAATATTTGAAAGTTTTTTATCTTATGATGTACTGATTCGTTTTATATAGGGGGGGGGGATTAGTCCCCTTTTATTCAATCTCTGCTAATTATAATAGCTTCAATTGAAAGGATCAGAGAGAAATGTACTTTAGTCCATTTTTCATTATTTTGAGAAAATATGAAAAACATAATTGTTGGCATTTCTCAAAATATGTAGATTTCTTTTAACAAATGAACAATGTATGTTTTAAAACATTTAATTCAGGAGATTTTGGAATGATTTTACTGCTGAAAGTGCGAAAACTTGATTTTAGCGATTTCGTCTCTGCAACAAGGGACCTTACGCCAAATTTCATAAATTTTAAAATTGCATACAGAATGTTTATAATGGTCCAGCAATTGTAAAAATGCAAGATATTGTGTGAAAGCTTATTTCTTATGAGTACAACAGCAAAAACCTGGATACAACATCTGATTTACGTAAATGTTATAGATTTGCACTTACTTCAATGACACAAAGGTCCTTACTCCATAGTCTAGGTTAAAATTATTGAATAAAATTCATTTAGCGATTCCATTTTCCATATAATAATAATAATAATAATAATAATAATAATAATAATAATAATAATAATAATAATAATAATAATATATAAAAAATAATAATATAAATGAATGGAGAAAAGTATAACAAATTCAAAGCAACACACTGACATGTGTTGTGACACCTGACATTATAATTATATAAAAAAACGAAACCTTTTGAAAAAGATTGTGACCTCAAAAAGTTAGTAAGCATGACCAGGTAATGTAACTTCCTATACACACCAGGCGTCGTGAGTAAGAGGCAAAAATAGTAAGTGAGTATGATCAGGAAATACCACAATCACAAACAGCAGACAACCCTGTGGCACCGCGAGGAAGAGCCGCTCAACCATCACGAAACATCAGGAAGACAAATTAAGCAAAGCAACCAGCTCTCTCTTCCTCATCAAGATGATTGCAATACTAGAACGGACACAAAGCAACGTACAACAAAACATAGAACAATTACAGACTCCCACAATGGGAGTAACAATAAACAAAAAGTCAACAACAACAGAACCACCTACAGCTACAGAACATTCAGAATACAATAAAAGAAAAAGCAACTGGTTCTCCCTTTCTTCTCCAGTGGGATGATTACGAAACTAAAAAGGAGGTACTATAAGACAAAATAAGGACTGGACACAGAACAAACGAAGCCAGCAAGAATAAATAACCAACAGCGAAACTACTACTTTAAAACGGACACCAGCGGAAGCCAACAATTTATGGCTTAAATAAACTTTACTGTCCAAAGAGCTACGTGCATTAAGGGGCTTTTTGGCCCCCCTATGAGGCTATAGTATAAAAATTGTTTTTCACCAATTTGTTCTTATAAGTTTATTAGAACAATAGCCAAAAGTCTCGAATTAATTTGACTTTAACCGTTGCTATGGTAACAAAAATGGCCACCAAAATAGACTGAAAATAGGAAATTGAACATTTTGAAGTAATTTTGAGACGTTTAACAGAGAAATTAACATAAAGCATAAGCAAATACCAAAAATATATTTCAACAGAAGATGAGAATTATATCGGCACACAACATATTGAAAGGATTTTTTGGTATTTAGCTGTGCTGATATCTAATTCTTAAATTTCAGTCTCAAAAAGCCTTGAATTTGGTCCAAAATGGCAATTTCTCTATTTTAAGCCTATTTTGTTGGCCTATTTCGTTACCATAGCAACGGTAAAATTTAATTAAAATACTGAAATTTTACACTTCAGTTATTCTTCTAATAAACCAATCAAATGAAATTGGTGAACAGCAATTTTCAGTGTTTGGCTCCAGAGGGGGCCAAATTAGCCCCTTTATGCACGTACCCCTTTGTGCTCTTATTTCTGCTGTTGTAAAAACAAACTAAAGTTAAGTATGTTATTATTAAATCACTTACTGCTTTACTGGATCTGATAGTTAGAATTAACGGAAAGTGCAACAACCCCCACGCTTCTGGTAAATATAAAAATAAGGGCGAAGGCAAGATCAGGAATCGATACAATCAGGCACCAGACTTGACCTAAGACACGGCATGGGAATGTGAAAAAAGAAGTCAAGAAAACATCACACACAATAGAGCCTAGAGGTCAGCGTCCACATCTACTGACAATAGGGGACTCTTAAGCTGTAAGAAGCGGACACAACGACAAGGCAAAGACAAGCACAAACAGCAAATAAGATCCACCAAAGAAGCACAAGCCAAGACTGATAAGAAAGAAATTCACAGGATGGCCCAAGTCAGATCCATGACAACAACCCCAGCCTTATTTCTGATTTGGATCAAGCTTCAAGATGACCGGTTCGCATGAAAGATTGCCAACTGATCTAAGAATCATCTCCCAGTACAAATAGATAAAGATAGACAAGGAGATTAAATAATGGCAATGACCCAACAGCACACACAACTGAACACAGTAGCAAAATATAAACTGACCGACATTAAAACGCAACACTAACTTCTCTTTATAGCTTTCAAAATACAGTTGTATGTAAAATTCCTTTGCTTTGATGATGTCATCCTGAGTTGGCTTCTTTAGCAGACACTCTAGTTTTAATTGTACAACTAAACTTGGTGACGTTATTTGCTCCATATGAATTTAGCCATTCAAATATATCTTAATAGAGGAGATTTTAGCTATTGAATTAAAAGTAAACGGCATATACGCAAATAAGCTGTATTGCAGACATGCCAATCAATAAACGAGTGATTCCTCGATAACTCACAAAATCCATGATACATATATTTCACTCAGGGCATTTGGTCACATGAAACAGTTGACCTCTATCTCAAAATTTTACATTTTAAGGCGTTACATTGTAAGTTCATCTTAGTTGGACCTAACCTTCCCTTCCACAGATAAGTCTTTAAAGTAAAAATGGGGGCAAGATCAAGAATCGATATAAGCAAGTACCACGCCTAACCCAGGGGACACATTAGAAAGTAACAAAAACACAGATTAACATCACAAACGAGAGCCAAGAGGTCAGACCTTTCCCAGCTTGTGACCACAAGGCAGCAATGAACAGACACGAAAGCATGACAAGCACAATACAGAAATAACACAAATGATCCACAAAAGACTTGCCGCCTTGGAACGGTCAGTAAATATTTTACTGGAGAGCTTAAACCAGTTTCACAGCGCCAGCCTCACCTTAATTCTGATTCATCTTAGTTGGACCTAACCTTCCCTTCCACAGATAAGTCTTTAAAGTAAAAATGGGGGCAAGATCAGGAATCGATATAAGCATATATATATTGCACCCTTACTTACCTTGAATCAGAACACATTTGGTAAAGTAACCAAAACCATCACAAAGCTGGAGGCTAGACCCGCTTGGGTGTAATAAATGAGATAAGCAAAGTTGCCAACCTTTATTTGCTTGACCACCAAGCATGCAGTTTGCAACAATATATTAATGCTATGACCAATCTTTTCATAACGAGACATTATTTCAATACACTGACAGCCATAAGTGCAAACAATGTTCCCAAACATTTACCAGTCTTTAGGCTGTACCATACAGGTTTTTATTGTAAAGTTTAAAGTAATATAATAGTACTTTTACCACTTTCGAAGTGTAAAATGTACAGATGTCATTGTTGATTTAGCACCAATTGTTTTATCAAAGTTTCTATAGTATAAAAAATCAAAGTTCTTTTGAGTACAAAACATATGTCATATTATTTTTTCAAGTCAGCATTTCACCTGTTAAGATCAATCTAACAGACAAGCAACAGTTAAATACAAAACCAGGAAGCAGATTATCAAGATGTATGCAAGTCGACACAGATAGATTTAAATATATTTTATCTGTTGCACTTTGTCATGGACATTCCATGATTTAATTATGTTTAAAAGTTTAATCATTTAACTTATTATTACTTTGTTTTTAAACATGCTAATCAGATGCTATTTTATTCCATTTACTTCACATCTAATATTGTTAATTGTTTTATATTCACATTCCATAAGATTCAGTAACGTTTGGCTCCATTCTTACAATGACATCACAACGTTATTAAACGTTGAAGCCGTTACTAAGGTTAAATTACGTTGGAAGATGTTAAGTGTGTTATCAACAGTCAGAGCAGCTTTTTCCAAAGTGTGAAAAGGCAAAGTAACTGATCAGGGAGGAAGTTTACAAAGAGAAAGCAGGAAAGTGTTGTATTGACATTGACACAGGAAAATACAGTTTAACTTATTCAGATAAAAGGAAGATATTTTTACAATTGTGATCGTTTACCAATGTGGATGCTTTATGATTAAATTAAATTTATATGTTATGTGGACTTACATCTTTAGTGTATATATTCACCACATTGTTTGGCTGTTGCCTGTTGTGTCTGTGGCAAAAACATATGAAAATATGTATTGTCATATGATTCCTATAAAAGACCTCCTCTGATTGGCTGAAACTAGCTTGCACTGGTTGTGACAAATCATGATGTCAAACAGTGATGAGCTCAGGACTTTATGTCAGTGCTGACAGACAGCTAAAAATAGTTTGTCCTAAATCTAGCCCCTGTGACATGACTTTTTACTGCTATCTGACAGCTAAAAATATACATTGAAACACTGACTGGATTCTTATATATATTTTAACAGGTAAATTGTTTGTTTATTTTATGAAAACAGCATTTAACCCACTCATGTCAAATGGAATTTCCCACTGTTATCAATTGGAACAGTTCATTTCTGTTTTAAGGGATGTTAGGTGGTATTTTTCATTTTTATTCAATTTTAATAGAAAATTATGCCAGCAAACAGTGGAGACCCTCATCAGACGCCACATTCTGTGGCATTTGATCTGGGTCTGCACTGTTTACCTATGTCCCACAAAAATGACTCTAGGCTTATATGGGTTAAAATGCAATTATTTCGCTATCTCATAAAGTTCCAGAAATTTTGGAAGTAGATTGTTGAAATAATCTTCCTAGTGAAAGTGCACTAGGAACATCTGACTTGAGTAAATTTATGAATATAAAAATACTTTAGATATAACCAGGAAAGGAGAGACAGTGTCATATAACAAAACAATTGGTGCATTCTTTTTCAGATAACATCAGGATTAGTCCACCCTCGAAAGCGATGTTCACCTCATCTTCACCTCGGTGAACATCACTGTTCTCGGGTTGATAAATCCTGATGTTAACCTCAAAGGAATGCATCAATTGTATACTGACGGTAACTAAAGACCACAGCATAAACATTCTTTCCTCTGTTATTTAATTTCTGATCATGCATACTAATTATCTTATGATTATCAAATGCTTTATTTAATCAACCCGTTTTTCTTAAGATATGTTTGATAATAATTATAACCAAACATCAAACTGACCATTGTTTACTGGGACGTTAAGCATCAAACCAACCAACCAAATAAAACTGACCATTACCTTGATTCAAAGTATCATATGCCTGCGCGGGTGTCATGTCTGGTTTCAATCCTTCATATGTTGATTCTTCGTTCCTGCAATAAGTGGTCAAAAACCTTACAAGTATTGGCGCTTACAAAACAAAACTCATTATCTTTATCAATAAAGCCCCATAACACATTTTATAGATGTACAATTGAATTGGTACCACCACAATTTATTTACAAACTATGATAACCAGTGTAATTTTGCAATCAGTAAATGTTTGATATAGTTTCAAGATTCCAACAATTATAACTGTGACAAAGATATATCATACAAATTTTTATTAGTTTATTGTTTAAAAGTATCCCATTTTCTTGTTGGAAGGTATTAATAAGAGTATGTTGATTTCCACAGCTCAACAGTAAACAAAAGTTCACTTCTACTAATGTTAATCAATGGTAAGGTAAAAGGATCGTCACAACCCACACCAGAAAAAAAACGTACAGGTTATGGAAATCTAACGCTTAGGTTACAAATAAATGGTTGAAAAATATCGTTAACGGTTTCAAGTATGCCAATACTTTTACAGAACCCACACGTTATGATTAATTTTATTTTGGATATAAAGTAATTTCCGTGATAAGGCACACAGGAGAAATGCAAGCTCTCGTGAGGCTAGCCCGTTCTGATTTCACTATCCAAAATATGATCTGTCGTTTGAAAATAACGTAGCAAGCAAACCTTCGTTTTGGGGGTATTTGTCCATTAATGGATCAAATGAATCATTAGATAAGTTTAAAAGGACCCTTGATATCATGTAATATAACAGACTGTTCTTCTGAAAATATGTCAAATTCGAAACACCAAACGCGGTCTTTTATTTTGTTGATTCATTTATTGAAAACAGCTTGTTGATTTTTTTCTCTAATTCAGCACTTGTTGCGTGTTGGGTTAAACTGAAACTTTGTGTGGGATATTGATGCAAGAGGTATAAAACTACCGAACAACAAATATCGCTGCATAACTGGTCATCATGAAAATTTATGTTATAATAAGTTTCCCGAAAGGTTTGTCAGATCAAGCAGATATCTGGTCATCAGGTAAGCTAAGATACATATGTTGCAATCACAAACTGCAAACCAACCTATGACACCATAAGGAAGAGCTACAGAACTTAAACTGTCACAAGATATCAGTAAGACAAATAAAGTAAAGCAACCACCTCCCTTGTCCTCGTCATCATGTTTGTAAAACAAGTAATGCATACCAAAACAATTACAAAACTGCAATACAAAATGGGAGGAACGTTAAATACAGAATTGAAAGCAAAAGAACCAGCGCCTTAAACTATATAGCAACCTAATCCACTTGCGTATTTAAAAAGTAAATGAGTATGATAAGGAAGTACCACAATCATACACTGTAGACCGACCCCAAGGCAGAGTCACGAAGAGAAACAGAACATTCACAGTAGCAATACATCTGCAAAACAATAAAAGCAAAGCAACCAGCTCTTTCTTCATCGTCAAGATGATTGCAAAACTAGGAAGTACACAGAGTAATGCATAACAAAACAAGGACAAACACAGAAGCCCCACAAACAATCGAAAAGAAGCTAAACAATAGATCAAAACAACAAAAACGCCACCTTAGAATGGACATCACCCTTAGCTACCAGAATGGGGAACTTAAATTCATTTTGCCAGCGCCAAATCTTTGCCTCTTCCGTTCTTGTTAAAGTACAAAATTGGTTAGCTCGCATAGAGGCTTCCGTACTAATGCAATTTATCATCACAGAGAATCAATCGAAGCAATTTAACACACTATGATAAACTAAGAATATGGCACATGACTAACGGATAGTCAGATCTAAAAATAACCTCAAATTGAGCAACCTAGGGCACAGCCGATGACTAGCATCAGGCACCAACTAACAGATTAAAGCTTTACGTCAGGGCCATCATTGAGTCTGAGGAATTACCCACCATTGTGCAAAGAGGAAATGTATTTCTCAGGTGCCCAAGTTTTGCCATAGATTCTGTTATTGTTAAAACCCAAAACTTTTTAATTGGCATGTAGGCTTCCTAGCTTACGACATGCATAACCACAGAGAAACAATTTTATCAATTTAACACACTATGCTGGAACAAAGAAAAGGGCTCACAGATCAGCAGAGCTAACGAAAATCTCCAATTGAGCTATGGTTGACCCAGCCAAAGACCAGCATTAGGCACCAACAAACGGATGAAACATTAATGTCAGGACCGAAATAGAGCCTGACTCCTAACCAACCAACGTGCAAATAAAGAGAAAACCATAGCTATGAATTGTGGTAGGGTTTACAACTAGTAGTGCACTCTGTAGCATGATATTCATGTTGTATCCAACTTTTTATAAGTTTTAATTATCTTTTTGAATTGATTACCAAACTATTGCTTAACAACAATTCTTTTGAATTTTTAAACGAAATAAAAAGACTATTCTGATTGTAGAAAAGTTTAAAACAAATATTGAATTAAGCAATCATGTCTGAGTGTCTATGGCAAAGTTAAGAAATGTCTTTATGAAGTTTATGATATTGATAACCTTGTGTTATTAACTCAGCAGTAAACACTGTTTTCAATTGTTAAAGTTACTAACAAAAAAGGAATAAGCTGTGAAATATATGCATAGTAGGTAGAGCAGTAAAGTGCAATTTAAAAGTTAAAGTCCATTTATCATTAAGTTTCAATGAAACTATGGCATTTGTTAGGGACAAGTTCAAGTTTAACAGGGAACTTCTGTATCAAAGAATTTGCCTTATTTTATTTCAATTTAGTTGGGGATAGCTGACTTTAACCACCTTGTTCCAAATAATGGGTATCAATATTAAGTAAGTCATCTAAATATCTTGAGGTACAGTAAATGTTTCAATAGCATCAGCTTGTTTATTGTCAGAAAGAGGTAACATAAAGTCTCTCTCAAAACAAAACAAATACAAATAAGCAACTAGCGGAGAACAATTAGAACCCATTGTAATACCTACAATTTGTATTTACAATTCAAATTCCTATACATATTTTGTTCAAAAGTTCATCACAAACTTTCTTACACGACCACATAGTAGATGATTAGAGATGATGCATTGATAAGTTAGGGGTCTTTCATGCAAACCAAACATCTATGTATCTTGATCCACATCCTAACTAATAGTGAGGTTGGCGCAGTGAAACCCATTTAAGCACTCCAATTAAATATTTTTACTGACCGTTCTTTTGTGGATCAGTTATGTTATTTCTGTCCTGTGTTTGTTCTGCTTTCGTGCGCGTCAGTTTGTTGATGCCTTGTGGCCACGTGCTGGGAAAGGGCTGACCTCTTTGCTCTCGTTTGTGATGTCTAATTGTGAATTATCACTTTCCCATTGGTATCCTGGTACAAGTTCTGTACTTGATTTATCGAATTCTTATCTTTGCCCTCTTTCTTACTTTACTTATGTTGTTCAGAAGTAAAACAACGCGTATCTTACAAGTCAAATAAAGTGAGCCCTCTCAGTTCAATTATTTCATTTAACATTTTCTTTGATTTGATAATTAGACATTGCAGTAAAGAAAGAAGAGAAATCATTAGTAGACAAACAAGTTGGTAGACACATTAGGATTTTATATATTTTTTTTAAATCTCACTTGATTTTTAATAGTACAAAATGAATTTTAATTATTCCTCTCATTACCTTATTCACAATATTCTATAAGTAAGTAGGGGTGCAAAGATCAGGAATCGATACAATCAAGTACCACACCTGACCCAGGATACCTATAGGAAAGTGACAAACTCACAGTTACAACACCACAAACAAGAGCCAAGAGGTCAGCACTTTCCAAGCAGGTGACCACAAGGCACATACAAACAGACGCGCACAAAGGCATAGCAAACACAAGACAAAAAAAAACATAAAAGATCCACAAAAGAAGTACCGCCTTGGAACGGTCAGTGCAATATTTTACTGTAAAGCTTAAACCTGTTTCACGGCGCCAACCTCACCCTTAATTCAAATGTTGATTAAGACACATTGATGTTTGGTTTGCCTAAAAGACCCCTAACTTATCAATGCATTATCTCCTAGAACATATAAATCAAGATATAACAAGGAAATAAAGCAAAGATAGGGGCTCAACAGTTTGAATCGCAGTGAGTCAAGACGTCTAAATTATAACCAGCTCATAAGTAGTAAATGGACTAGAATTAGCAATAAATCGTGACTTAAATGGTCTTTTATAAGTTTATGCAACCAGTATGATGTAGAAGGTTTGCTATGATAGGCATATGGAACCAATGCCTATCAACGACATACCTTTTATCAAGCAAATTGTGCTCATAGATTTAAGCCGCGCTAAGCTCTTTCTTTGTGTTGTTTATTTAGAACTAATTTCAAACGACCACAGCATTGTCAGCAGCCCTAACAGGTGTTAAAACGAACTTCAAATGGAATTCTTTGACCCTTTACTTCAAATTTAAATCTTAATTGTTACAATAAATCAAATTTTACTATCAAATAATATTGAACATTTCCAAGTATATTATAAAAAAGATGTTTGGTTTCTCCAAAGGGGCCCAAAATATTGCTTTGGAATTTAGTGTTTAACATGAAACCATATTGTGAATTCAGCTTTGTTCAAATATTTGAATATAAAGGCATACACTTAAATTTTACCTTGAGTTGTAATCAGCCTGGATAGATGCTCCTATGTTATCATAAGCTAATGAATTTTCCCTCATTTGATTCAAATCCTCATATTTGGCTGTTTCTAAACTACAATAAAATAAAAATAAAAACAATCGAAAAATACTTTAGACACAAAGAAAAAACAATGGTGCAAAGATATCATAAATTAATTAAGCAGTTGTTATTTTTATGGTACATGTATTGAATGAGCAATAGCGACAACTCATGAACTGGCTCAAATCTTGTTTGTAAAGATAAACCATTTTTCAATTTTAACTAGAGATTCAAGTGTCACACTACACGACCAGACAAGAGTTATCTTACTGATTAAGAAAGTTTTGCTCAAACGATTACATACACATGACACGGAGTTTGGGAGCCTTTTTGCTAGAAGAAATGGTTTAGCAATTCCAATTTTACATAGCTTAATAATACTAATTTTATGGCTTATAAATTTTTAAAACATCATCCAGCAACAGATTGAATTAATTATTCCACACGACTTAGTTTTTAAGCTACAAAGGTTTCAATATGTCACACGTGAATAATGGCAATTTTTCTGAAAATAAGTTTGACCTTTTGTTTTGGCACACCACGGAAAATAATTTAGAAAACCAAAATGAATTTGGTCTTGAAAAACTGTGTATAAGCTTCAAACCACAATACCATAAACTCTCTGTATTTTATTTATATCAAAATGCCACATCGTTGAAAAGCACATGTCGCGGATCAATTTTTATAGCAATACTTTTGAATTAGCGAAAATGTAAAATTCATTTTTGCAAAGATCAACGTAAACGATAGGAAATGCATTAATATAAACCATACGAACAAAACAATTAAAAGTGTCTTTTAAAATTGTTAATTAGTAATTTGACATCTATGGATTAAGTAGAGTTGAAGTGAGCACAATTTTCTGATTAATAAAAAATAAATCGTAATCAAGAATAAAATTAATTGTTTATCTGAAAGGATGACAACTTTTGAGTAGCGACATTGTATATGTGCCATAACATGATATTTTGATATTTATCACACTGGTTAAAAGCAAAGACTCAGAGCAAGAGACATCTCTTTTTGGATGCAGATAATTACTCATATGGAATTATATATTTATATGACCCCGCTGGATACGTTACCATTTGCGATTATAGGAGGTTGTTTGAGCGTATGCGATAATTACCAAAATCTCATGAGCTGGCTCAAGAGTATTAAACTTTTTAGATAACTAGAATTTACACATTATGTAAGTAATCGGCATATGATACTACACTTAAATCATTTAATACACCAAAATTTCCTCAAAGAAAATACAAAATATTAGACTCTATCATGAGTGTGAGGGTAGGATAGAAAAATCTGTCCCAAGTGTTCCCTTTTGGCATCACGAGGCTTGCCGTGTGATGACAAACGGTATTCCCGAGGGACGGATTTTCTATCCTACCCTTACACAAATATTGGTTTATTTTTCTTGCTGACCACTGTTTTTTTTATTGATTGATTTATTGATTTATTTGTTTTAAAATAAGCTTTCAGAAGTCCCTTAAAACGCTTAAATGCAATTTAACATGATGACGTTACTTGACTTCCTGGGTAAGATAGCATTTGTAAGATAAGATTTTCTATCCCAGGGTAAAATCTTAGAAATCCTTATCCTGTGTGCAAAAAAAACATTCTAGCACACCAGATTGGGATTCTTTTGATTATGCCCCACATACCCTCACAGCACTAGGAAAAATAAAAAAAACGAACAACCACACGTCCACTTCACACTGGCCGCACATCCATCTGTGACGTCAATAAAATGTAAAAATGACGCCACCATGTCGCATCTCAGCAATTTCGGGATTTTTTTTGAAGCCTTTTTCGTTTTTTTTCCTATTGAGAATGTAGTACTTGATGGTGAGCAAGAAAAAATTAATCCATTATTTGTGTGAGGATGGAATAGAAAATTTGTCCCTCAGGGATCACCGTTTGTCATCACTCCGCAAACATCATGATGCCAATTGCTGATCCTGCGGAGAGACTTTTCTATCCCACTCTCACGACTCATGACGGATTCTTGTATTTTTCATTACCGTTGCACATCTGAAGTAGATCCGTGCGTTTGTAATTCTTGACCTGAAATATTAAATAATGGCATTGTGACTCGAGAAAGCCTTCATTAGATAGTTTGAAGTTATATGCATGTCTTGCTATAATTGAAGAAACAACTCACTAGAAACTAAAAGCATACTCTAAAAGACACTTAATTTAATATGACTGTATGATATATGACAAGTATAGAAAGCAATACAGAATATAAAGCCGGACAACTTATTCAAATCGGTCAAATCATAATAATGCTTACTATCATGTCTAATTGTGATTTAAATAAGCCAATATAATGTCAGTGAAATAAAGTTAAGCCAATTTAGACTTACTTCTAGATGGCCACTGCTGTTCATTCTAAGGCGAGGTATGTCTCTCATTTTATAGGCTTTGCTTATCAACAAAATGGAATACCCAAATTAACAGGTGTTTTGTTTAAAAACATATTGAACGTCAGTCTCTATAGTAAATAATTGAAAGTCAATTAGCAGTAATGCCTTCTGTTAACGACATAAACACACAACTTTTGCATTTAAAGTTTGGATCGTTGATGAATAAATGAATGGATAATTTTTAAAAAGATGTATTTAAAAGTTTTAATTGAAAGTGTAAAATATATCAAGATTTTATATTGCTCGTTTGAAGTAGTTCCTTAATTGCGCGTTTTTATTGGACCTTTTTAAAGTTAGAAAGACTGTTATGGAGAATTTTGACTTAATATTATCAATATACACATACAGTTAAATATCATATTCATGATACCTTTTTCCTTGCTTGACATGTTGTAGTAGTCCTGTTCTGGGGGCAAACTGTTAGAAAAAGAACATGTTTTATTCAAATTATTTAACTTTTGTTTGAAGCGCATTTCCTATACATAAGGAAACATACATGTATCATACCACTAAAATAGAGGTGCATTTATATTATTTTATTTCTGAACAAATACATATGCTATGGGTTATTAAAGGGAATTGATGTTTTGCGTTGGCTAGAGCAAAGGAATATATGTAACATATCAAAGGGCTTTTTAAATAGCGCTAAAGCAATAAACAGCAAATTTGATGTTTTTCAACAACAACCATCTTGTTAATCTGACTTTAAAATGTGTTCAAATACGCATCCCTACTTTCGATAATACTTTAACATGACACTTAGGTTTGTGTTAATTGAGAATGATACATTCCAACTGTTGAAAATAATTATACCAGACTATTGTAATTTGCTCGCCTTCTGGGTGGCTTTTGATATGGCAGAAATGTTCACTGATGTCCCACTTAACACTGGACTTCTGATTAGGGGCTCTAGGAAATGATGCATGGATAAGTTAGGGGCTTTCATGCAAAACAAAAATATATGTGCATTAATCCACATCTGAACTAATGTTGCATTTAGTGCTATGAGACCAGTTTAAGCCATCAAGTTAAATATTTTGACTGACCGTTCCAAGGCGGCACTTCTTTTGTCTATCATTTGAGCGTTATTGTCTCGTGTTTGTCATGCTTTCGTGTCTGTTCATTGCTGCCTTGTGGTCACCTGCTGGGAAAGGGCTGACCTCTTGGCTCTTGTCTGTGATGTTTAATTGTGTTTTTGTCACTTTCCCATGTGGCATCCTGGGTAAGGTGTGTAACTTGATTGTATCAATTCCTGATCTATGCCACCTTTCTAACTTCAGTTGTGACTTTTAGTATAAATCATATTTTGCTTTGGCAATAGTGATTTTATGCACATAATTTGGGCAAAACTACGTTGAACTACAATACAAGGTCACCAATGGATTCTTCATTAATGTAACAGATATATAACCATATATACATTACAGTCATGTATGACTCCTACATAATATTAACCTTAATAATGCTAATAGGTTTAAAAAACAAGCATGTGCAAAAAACTAAATACATATAAAGTATGATTCTGTGTATTTCTTATTCCTAATGTTACATATAAATCAGGTAAGGCTCACAATTCATGATTAGGTCAATATAAAACAAACAAGTATGACAAGGAAACGCCATAGTCCCAAACTACAACATTGCAATGAAGAGATACAGAAGAAACACACACAAAACACCAATGACTTAATTAAAACAAAGCAACTTGCTGTCTTTTCCTTAAAAATGATTGCAAACTAGGAATAACTATAAGAGCTGTATTACAATGCAAGGACCTAACAAAAATACAAACAATTAATCAACAACAACATGATCGTCCCCTCAGCACAGACGTCAACAAATACCATGGTGGGTAAGAAATGCGCATATACAGCAAAAATATAAAGTGAGTATGATCAGGAAATACCACAATCACAAACTGCCGACAACCCCATGGCACCGCGACGAAGAGCCACTCAACCATCACAAGACACCAGGAATACAAATTAAGCAAAGCAACTAGCTCTCTCTTCCCCATCAAGATGATTGCAAAACTAGAATGGACTTAAAGTAACGTACAACAAAACATATAACAATTACAGACTTCCACAATGGGAGTAACAATAAACAGAAAGTCAACAACAACAGAAGCACCGCCTTAGAACAGACAGCAGCCTAAGCTACCAGGGGGCGTAACTGTATTTTACTGGTACCAAATCTTCGCCCTAGATTCTGCTGTTGTTGAAGTACAAGAAATGTTCAGTTCGCATGGAGGCATTCTAACTATTGCAATGTATCACAAAAACCGGTTTGAACAGCCCCTAAAAAAGACAAAGTAGAGGTCTTATAGACCAACTATGGCTTAATGCAGATCAAAATAGTGCAGAATGCTACGTTTGGAGCAGTCTGCAATACTTTTGACATGCAGTAAGAAGTAATCGGTTTTTAAAACAATATTCGGTCTTCTTTCTAGTGTCTGCTTAAGACAGGCTTTACTCTATTTTTCTGACTATTTCTTTGCCCTAGGTTCAGCTGTTGCAAAATCACACAAAAGTATTAAGTTCCTATGGAGACATTATGACTTATCTCATGTATCATCAAATCAAATTTACAATGATAAAACAAAAAACATTTATTAAGTCGCAGATGGTAAAAGCTTAAGACAATCTAGTTGATTCATGGTGGGCCAGCTATAGACAAAGCCAAACTGTTATATATCAAGAAATGTGATACCGTAAGGTGTGTTTTTTCACACAAATACAAAGACTAACAGATTTGAATTAATAAGAAGGCAAATTTCAGGAATTGACACAATCTAGTTCCACACCTGACACAGGACACCGTATGGGAAAGTAAAAATGCTGTAACAAACAGACATTTTAGTGTGACAAAGACAAAACACAAATAACAAAAGATGATTCACTATTCCATTCTTGAACAGATTTAATAGACCCAAGTCTGATACTCTTTAATATTGTAGGTTCTCTCTATTTCCAAAGGATCTGTTTTTTCAGATAAATTATAATTGGGTCTTACTGATATCAAGTAAACAAAGTGATTGCTGGCATTTTCATTTATACAAAATTTGATACAGGATCTGTATATCAACAGTAAAAACTGATCTGATACTAGGTTATTTTGCAGTTGATCAAGGTCTGAAGCATGTCATAGTTATCAAAGGAGATGAAAGCCACATCACAGATATTCGTTTTGGGTATTAAAGTCGATCAAATGCTTCCATCTTCATATGTAATATGTTCTTAAAAGGGTACCCTTTGAAAGCAAAGATTGCACCAAAGAACTGAAACAAGAGTGTGCATATTTCCTGGGCCAGACTAGCTAGTTTCTGCCATTTAGGCTTCATCAGTGACCCTCTAATAGTTTCAAAGTTCCACAATGAAACCCCTGAACCTAAAGGACAAGAAAATAAAATGCACTAAAGAACTGAAACTAGAGTGTGCATATTTCCGGGGCCAGACTAGCTAGTTTCTCCCATTTAGGCTTCATAAGTGACCCTCTAATAGTTTCAAAGTTCCACAATGAAACCCATGAATTCTCGCTGTTTGTCTCTATTTTATGATTTTGCATTTCATTTCCTAATTCCATGAATGTACGGCTTTATTTTGGGGCTAAAATGGTCACTTTTTGTATTATACTCAAAGGAAATAGAGAAATATTTTTAAAACATCATCTCCCCCCCCCCCCGTGTCCCAACTAATCCTTTTGCACATAAGTGTGTTCTCATATTTTACATAACATATGTGTAAAGCTAGTTGAGACTCGGGGAGATTGATATCCCACAGTCAAAAATGTAACATCTGGGCGAGCCCAAACATTAGCATTTTGATTTTTTGTGTGCTCTCTTGAAAATCTTTTTTTCAAGTATAATGAAATAATTAGCACAAGTAAGCTTCCTTTTCACAACCATAAGTCATGAGATATTAAAACGTTTTCAGCATATTCTTCTTTAGATTATGAAAATTGTCTTTTTAATTAATTCAGTTGGTAGATTAGTTTGTACATATACTGTATCTATCCAATACACATAAACTACATGGCCCTTGACTAGGTGTACTTTACGCATGGATGAATGGTTATAGTATATTCTTGCATAACTTTGCACCAGGTAAACAGATTGTCATTAAGATTGAATATTGGCTACAGTTGCACTTCAAAATATTTCTTCACAAATCAGATAGAAAAAAGCAACAAAAATAATCATTAAAATACTCATGATATTGGACTTTAAAAACTTTTTTTGTGATTTGTAATCGAGTGTTGATAATATATTACCCTAACACGTAAAAATAATTGATTTCTTAATGTTTTGGTGAATTCAAATTGTGCAACCCCTACCCCCTTTTGTAGGGTCTTCTGTTTTGTCGTAGGGGTCTGCCTGTCTAACTATAACCTTAATTCGTTCCTATTACATCCAGCGTCCTATTCAAAAGGATACTGGTGATATCTTATGCATAGGGAAGTTTTGGGAAGCATCTTAAATTGAGGCAGATACCCTATCAAAGTGTCAAAGGTCCTTTCATATAAACAATCAGTGTATACCCTGACAATACATCTTATTTTGAGGCGACTGTCAGGAACTGCACTGGTTGTCAAAGTCGCATTTATTGAACAACTTATAAGGTACTAAATTCCATTTCCTTTTTCATACAGTCTAGACACTAATCAAACATCACATTAGTCAGTGTCTGTTCAAGGTGTGCAGTGTTTGTCAATGTCCCATTTATGAACAGGCCAATCTAAAAGAAAACATTTCCATTATCTATCAGCAGAGACCCTGATTAGTCTTGCCTGGGTCTGTACTGTAAATTTATTAGACACATGGCATATTTATAAAGCAAAAATACATATATCAGTTTCTGCTACCCGCAATGAAGAAACAGTGTGATACAATCCTCATTGGGAAGTTATTGAATGTACATTATCTTCCCAATTTGGAAGATACTGCAGTTATCAACTGCTTCACTCTGCCTTAATAGCGAGTATTGGATAGTAATAATTAGTCCATTTGTATTGAATTTATAGGAAGGTAATGATACTAGTGTTAGGTATTGTATAGCTTGTGTGTGTGTATTTAAGAAATGAATTCAATTTTTGGAACGTTCATGGAATCATGAATACTTCAGGTCTCTTGCAAAGTAAGTGAAGCTCAAACTGCTTCACGTTAAGGAAGTGCTTCACGTTAACTTTGCAAGAGACCCGAAGTATTCATGATTCCATGGACATTCCAAAAATTGAATTTTCATCTTCTATTTACATTTTATTATAAATATCTTAAATATAAAAATTATTTTTAAGGAATTAAAACAGTTTAGTATTTTAAACTTAAAGTATAATCGTATTAACGGTTTAGTCAGAATGTAAAATGTAAAAGCTGAACAACCAGCTTAGACACGGACAGCCAATGGAGTAAGCATGAGGCTTGTTTTACACGGGAAACTCGGGAGTGAGCTTGGCAGCTGTCAATCAAATGTGTGTAATTCATGAGGCAAAAATCTAAAGATTCATTAAAGGATTGATTCGAAAATGTAAATATAGGAGTATAAACCATGAGCTTTTGCTCATAGATTATTTCCCGTTCACAAGCAAAATCATACAATAACTTGCTTATTGCACCACCATGCATTTGAATGTTGTGCAAGAATGATATTTGACGTTAAACATTGGAATATCAATGAAAGTTGCAATGATTGCCTATGTTGAATAAAAGAAAGCTAGGCTTCTGTGGATTACTTTTTGGCATGAACGATAGCATTACCTTTTTGTCTTCTTTTTCCTTATTTTACCTAAAATAAACAACAGAAGCAACAGTTGTGTAAAGCAGTAAAACACTGACTCACTAATTAAAGTCATATATTTACATAAAATTAACCAAAGGGTTATTGTGCGGTGATTTCACTGCAAGGACTAGTGTAAAGTCATTTGGCCACCAGTTTGGCTTGTTATTACCTCATCGATCACATACAACCTTGTAACGTTAATTCACGGTCACAGCCTAAGTAAGAATACGAGTTACAGTCGAAATACGATTTTTGATTTCAGACTCTTTATAGATTCTGATAGCCTAGAGGTTAAGGCATAAGCTTAAGGAGAGGGAGGTTCAGGGTTCATATCCCAGTGTCCGTGGCATTGGATTCATTTTGATGTAGCTGGTTGCAGAGCCGCCAGCTAGTTAAACCAATGATTACCAATCCCTGACCTGCCTGGACCCTGGCAAAAGGGTGGTAGTTGGGAAGTAAATGTAACAAGTTGGTGTGTCTCACGAGTCAGAATTGACTGACCCTTTCACAGGGGTAACACTAAATTAAACAAATACTTTACTTTTTATTTTTATAAAGTCAAAGGATTATTTCATATATTATTTTTTGACTCGTAGAATCAAAATAGATTTGTGTAGGCATTGATTTTTTTTTATTACGCCATGACTAATAAGGGTGGTGTGGGATTCTTGAAACTTATTTTAGCCCTTTAGAAATAGTTTACCAACCCATTTAAAGTGGTGCATTTTAAGTTGGTCATTTTGTGATTTTTCTGCTTCTTGTTTGTCACATGCACTGTCTTGTCTCTTCCTTGCAGCATTGTTGTCATCTGATGGCAAAAGGCTAAGCTCTCTGGTTTGTTATGTTTTCTTGTGTTTTTGTCACTTTCCCATATTATGTCCTGTCAGGTGAGGAATTTGGTTGCATAAATTCCTGATTTTTGTCTTTCTGCTTACTTTGCTAGTGAATGTATTCTGTAACCCAGTATTGTACGTTTACCTTTTCGACGAAGATACATAAGGATCAGTACAGATGCTAGTATAACTACGACAAACAAAACTCCCCCTGTTACACCTCCTGCTATAGCAGCTCCTGGATCATTGGCTTGGGATTCTGTTGATGTTCCTAGAATTACAAATCAACAATGTGATTTAATCTTATCTTATCTAAAAAGTAAATGTGTTATGAAGAAGTTGATTGAATAGTTTTCAAGGGATACGAGTATGGTGACAGGTTCTTCTTACTTAAGCATAAAAAAGGTAATGCGCTAAAAAGTCTGGAACATGCAAAATTGTAATTGGAATCCAACCATTACAACTTTTTCTACCCAATTGTTAATATTTTCAGCAAAATTATAAGGTTTTAAATGTATGATCTGCTTTCATGCATTTCAAACCGTATAATAATTGTGTAATTCATTTCCGCTTCTGTGCAACTGTGCAATAAATCAATGGATGAAAGATCCATTTTATCACATGACGTTTTGTCCTGATATATTATGTATTCAGGCATTAACTAGAACCAAAATGAATAAAATAATTACAAATACCACTAGTATTTCGTATCGTAGTATCGTATCGTATCGCTTATTTATTTTATCAGGCAGTACTTCCTATAAGGTGTAAAACTTAACATGTACTTTGGCCTTATCGGTGATCCTCGGGACGGATATTTCTATCCCACCCTCACACTCATGACTCTCTTGAGATTGAAAGGACTCTAAATAGTTATTGGGGATTTAAAAATATTACTGATTCAAGAATTCAGTATATTATATGTAAAGGGCATAAATACAGGTTTCCTTCGCCAATAAACTTAAAAAATCTTAAAGAAATTGCTGGCCTCTTACTAGAACTTTGTAATCTCTGATGCAAATGAGAGTCTGTTGAATTAATGCTTAAAATGCTTTAAATATTTTTGATATCATTGATAAGAGAATTTCATTTTATTGCAATATTTTTGATTTCACCAAAAAGTGAACCAAAATTTCATGATCAATCTCCATGAAAGTATGGGACTGGGCCGAGATCAAACTCACGATCCCTGTATATGCAGTCAGACATGCATCTGTAGCCAGACACGTTACTACCTGCACTGTGCAGCCAGGTGACTCACGGCCGTACAACATTCATTACTTAATAGGGAGCGTGCATAAACTTGCTATGTTAGACCTATCTCTCTCTGTCTGTCTGTCTGTCTGTCTCTCTCTCTCTCTCTCAGCATTGTTATGTTGTTAATTTGCTTTCAATTCTAATTGAGACAGCCATGTGACCATGGTATCAAGGTAAACGACTAGGCATGACAAATGTACACTTACCCCAAAAATGCCCGTATTCACTGTCTCTTTGTGGCATTATTTTCATAACATTATTGGATAAAATTGTTAGCGTCATATTATTTAACAAGGTCAACTTAGGCTTATTAGTCAAACATATTTTGTTTTACCATATATGGGCAGTGGCCATCTTGATCAAGTGACCTAAAAGTAATAAGAGCCTTGACATGTGATTTCCAACAATTTGGCATTTTGATAAGTGGAAACTCATACGAGCCAATGCAGCCTCCATTTAAACTTAGAAACTCCAAATGATGTTCGGTCAGTAGCTTAAAACTCATAGAATATTCAAGCTACTAGCAAAGGCTCTGATCAGTCTGCGTGTATGTGCAGGCTGGTTTGAGCCTTTGCTGGTCGCTCATACCACATTGTTTGAAATCTTATGTCACGGCTCATATCATATTTTTTGTTTTATCTACTGAAAACTCCATATGAAATTTGAGTTAAAACAGCCCAGTTAATTCTGAGAAAAAGATGCTTAGATATGTATAAGGAAGTCCAATATGAGTGGCCTTGGATAAAAGGTCAAAGGTCAGCTTTCCCTTTGGTGCTTATATAAAACCAGTGTCTCAATAGGTTTAACAGTTTTCGCAAGTATTATGATTTTGGCTTAAACGGTTATATAGAAAAATGAACATTTCAAATTTTTCCAATATAAATGCATCAGGAATTAAATTTGGCCTTACCTAAAAAAAGATCAAGGTCAACCCAGATTCATCATTTGTGCAAACCTGGTAGGGCCTACATCCCCAATGCTATATACCAAATCTCAATGCCAATAGCCTTTTGGTTCCACAGCAGAAGATATTTAAAGGATCGTTTACCTTATATGGGCATGGCCAACATCTTGGTGATGTGACCATTAACATACTCCACTCAAGATATGGAGTCTCCATAATAAATTTGAGTTCAATTTGCCAAGTGGTTTCTGAGAAATTTGTGTCTTATATATTGATGGGCCTCCAATGGTGACATTGGCTGAAAGGTCAAAAGTCAACCTTGACCTTTGGAGTTGCCTCTCAACATATCAAGTGAGAACAATGACTGGCTTCAACAGTATTAAAATCTATACTTTTCAAAAAAAATCCAATTTAAATGCATAAGAAAGCATATTTGACCTTGACGTTAAGTAGGATCATCAATTGAACAAACTTTATAGGCCCAACATCCCAAATTTTACATATCAAGTCCTAAGGTCATCAGCCTTCTGGTTCTAGAGAAGAAGATTTTTAAAGGGTTTTTACCATATATGGGCAAGTCGGCCATCTTGGTCATGTGACCATAACAATTTGCATAAATCTTGGCTAACTAATTGTAAGGAGTCTTCATATGAAATTTTAGTTCAATTGGCCCAACGGTTCCTGAGCAAACTATGTTTTAATATATCGATGGGACTCCAATATGAGCGGCCTTGGCTGAATGGTCAAAGGTCAACCTTGACCTTTGGAACTTATTTATAGCCATTGTCACATTAGATAAAACATATCAAGTGAGAATAATGACTTTGGCTTCAATAGTTTTCAAAAATTCAACTTTTTAAAAATTTCCGCATTTAAATTTGACCTTGACGTTAAGAAGGTCAAGGTCAACCCAGGTTCATCATTTGAAAAAAATTGGTAGACCCCACATCCCCAAGACTACATACCAAGTCCTAACGTCATCTGCTTTCTGGTTCTGGAGAAGAAGATTTTTAAAGGGTTTTTACCATATCTAGGCATGGCAGCCATCTGTGTCATGTGACCAGAACCATTTTCACCAACTTTCGTTCCCCATCCTAAGGAGTCTCCATATGAATTTTGAGTTCAATTGGTTTAGTGGTTTCAGAGGAGAAGATGTTTGAAAATGTTTACGGACGGACGACGGAGGGAAGCCAGAGTCACTGGTATGCCGAAGGTTCAGAGGTGAGCTAAAAACAAAAAACCTGTTCTGTCTTAAAAGTTCGGATGGATATCTTTGATAGAACAAAAGATATGGAGGTGTAAAGAATGGCATGTTATATAGTGAAAACGCAAAAATTATAAACATGTGATAAACAATCTCTGTAATGGGCATGGTACCTTGAGTTTGCAAGAACCCTTTTGACACCAGTTCGAAATATAGATAAAATTTATTTTTGCATGAATACGACATCAAAGGAACTACTTTGCGGTCCGCTATAATGCAGGTTTTAAGGGTATATTCCTAAAATAGGGGAAGGTGTATACAGGACACTGCAGAACTTTAACAAAAGTGTCAAAGGATATTCTGACAGGTTTGACAGACCAAGGAAACACTTGGATAACAATATTGCACAAATGTATTGTTCTTTTGAAGAAAAGCATACCTGAAAACCGTCACTGAAAAAAAAATTTGGTGGGGCTTAACTTCCGATGCTGTGTATAGTTGCAGTCTAACAGGGCCTTTAATTTTTGCTCATATATGATATGCACAGGAGATTAATGTTTGGCGCGTTTAAGCCAGGGTATCTGATGAATGTTTTAAAAGAGGGCGAACGTACTGTTTACCTTGTTAAGGCTTAACATATTAATTTTAATGTTATATTACTTTATGCCTAGATGTTTCGAAGTTTCTGCTAACTGCATTAACTTGTTAAAGAGGGCCCAAGGAACGACTGTTAATTCCTTTTTGGTTACCCTTAGTAAATAATGTATCTGACTTATTTACTTACATCATCACAAACATTTCAGCCAGCATACTTATTAATAGTATTTCACTGGCGGGTCTATGGTGTAACGCTTTGAGATGCCTACTAGCACCATATTATAAAATGGACAAGGTATGAAAGAAGGCAAGAATCATGAATCGATACAATCAAATACCACACCTGACTTAGGACACCATTAGGGAAATTGACAAAAAAACAAGCAAAACATCACATACTAGAGAGCAAAGAAGTCAGCCATTCCTAGCAATTGACCACAAGGCTGCAAGAAACAGACAATACAGTATGACAGATTAACATAAAACACACTTAGATGTATCCCTAACTTATCGATGTATCATCTCCAAGTACATAAGAGACTATAATTAAGAACAAGATAAAACAAAGGTAAGAGCGCAACAGTAGATACAACTGAATACTGGAGTAAAAGAAATCCAACAGTTAAACCCTGGTGCACCCAACCACAGACAATGATTTAATCAAAGAACAGTCTCAACGCAATTTCCAATGTCGTGGTTTGATTGTTACCAGTCATCAAACAGAAAAGAATTGGGTGCTTACTTACTTTCTGCTGTCACTGAAAATTTAACTTCTGTTTTGCCAATTGGGTTTGTTACATCCACCAAGTAGTTTGAAAAGTCTCTATCATCTAGATCAATTATTGTAATAGTCAGGTTAAGTTCACCCAATACACCTTCATTGATCAAAAACACATATTTCTCATTGTTGTTCGCGATAGAACCATTCACAAATAGTTTGACTGTGACATCTTTCGGGTTGCAATAAATTAGAAATGATATAGATACATTCTCCTGGATTTTTCCAATGAACACAGCTTCATGTGTTAGGAACTTTGGAGTAACTGAAAAAGAAATTTTAGTTTTACACAGGAAACAAGAATTTTTTAATGAAACAGTAGATCTATTAATTAGGTTTTTGGAGAGAGAGAGAGAGAGAGAGAGAGAGAAAATGCATGATGATAAACTTTCATGTTATTAAATCTCATGAATAGCACATGACCCCTATATCTGAAATACGACTTTATACCTTGATCCCGCAATCTTACCACTTTCTAAAAAATCAAGCTTTAGGTCCCAGCTCAACGAGAGGAGTAATGTATGTGCTGGTGTATGCTTTTGTTATGTTTGCATACTATTATACTCTTTTTTCTCTTTGACTTGATATGTAACGTGTGACCACTTCCTGGGGGAAGCTGATTTTTCTAACCTTGAACACTCTTAAGGGTCAGATGTCAGTGCAATAGCTTATTTTGTACTTATATCTAGTCCCTTAAAGGATCATTGACACCTGCCATTGGTAAATTCCTATGGTTTTCAGTAAAAATTAAAGTTTGTCAATCGTCGCTTTCTTCACCATGAAGTTACCCTGACCCGAGTACATTATGAAAGTGAGATCCATTTTCCATATCACATGCTTCAAAGATGTAAAATTTTGGGTAGAACAATCAGTTTTACATTAAAATATATAGAAATCAGAAAAAAATATCATTCCCCCCTTGAGCCAACAAACGCTTCTGCCTGTGTATATGTTACAATATTTTACACATTGTACCGAAGTGACTTGCTGGCACAAGGGGGAGATGTTCAGCAGCCCAAAAACTCAGGGCCTAAGCCCATATAATGCCTTTTCTACCAAATAAAAAATAAATGACGGTAATGAAGTTTTCAAGCACCATCCTCCTAAATTGCTTTGTATTCTGTGCTAGTTTAATATAAAGTACATAAAGATAAACAGTAGATTTAGAAAGGTCCATGCATTTTTCATAGATAAAAATGTTCACTGTTATTTAATGACACATTCTTTTTCGAACGTCCTGTACTTATCTATTAGCATGCTGGGTAATTGTTCACGCTTTTATTTTTACTGCTGACTTTTTTCAATATTAATTTTTAACAAATAAATCACCCAGAACCACTATTGGAATGTCACACACTTTGGATTTAGATCAAGACCAACATTCTATTGGTCTTCATCTGGTTTTTAACTGTTTGCAATGGCTATAGGCAGAGCTGACATGTAAAGAGTTTTAACAGGTATTACTTGACTTTTCGCTTACTGTTAAGGCGGCAACTTTAATATTAATATCTGGGTGTGGTTCGGCTATTTTATCTGCTAAGGAAGGGGAATCAGGTTTATTTATAATTTGGTAAAGAGTTAATAAGCTTTTTGAGCCGCGCAAACGTGCGTGCATTTCATGAAAATCCTAACCGTATACACACTGAACTCACATTTATTAATGATTATCCTTAAAGTGCATAATAACAAAATGTATGTTTTTTTCGTCCACTAAACTATTTGAAGCCTCATAGTAAAACAGTGTGAACCCAGATCAGACTGCTACTGTAGGAGCAGTCAGATCTGGGTCCACAATGTTTGCCTACCTGCTTATGTTAAAAAGACATTTTCAGATGCAGTTATTTTGCTGGCGTTTTAAGGACTAAATAATGACTGAGGTAATGGCGCCAAGATATTACAGTTACATTTGAATAAAACCACGCCTCATTTTCAGCTTTTACCTTTGTCTAAGGTTGACCAGTCCTAATTACGCATTCATGAGGTGCCGCCTTTACAGTAAGCGAAAAGTCAAAGAATATACACCTTACTGTTCTATGAATTATCACGTACAGGAAGCTTTCAACTTGGATATACATGTATATGTATACGATAAATATTAGGACACTTAAAATACATTTTGATATTCTATGCCCTTCAAACAAAGCAAAATTAATATTCAAAGGATCTTGTCAGAATCTGTGGGTCAGGCTTCGGACTCTATGACGGTTCCAACTTAAATACTTATATATTGATGAGAGGTAGGGGCCTGATGCTTTGGCTGTTGTCAGGCCCCCCTGCGGTTTGTGATTGTGGTATTTCCTGATCATACTCACTTACTATTTTTTACCTGTTTGATTTCTTTTGCTCCGGTATTCAGTTTATGTACTGTTGAGTCCTTGTCTTTGCTTTATCTCCTTTTTATATCTTGATTTATATGTTCTAGGAGATGATGCATGGATAAGTTAGGGGTATTTCATGCAAACCAAACATCTATGTGTCTTGATCCACATCTGAACTAAAGGTGAGGTTAACACGCCGTGAAACCTGTTTAAGCCCTCCAGTTAAATTATTTTACTGACCGTTCCAAGGGCGGTACTTCTTTTGTGGATCATTTTTGTTATTTATGTCTTGTGTTTATTGTGCATTTGCGTCTTTTCGTTCATTGCTTCCTTGTGGTTACCTGAACAGAAGGGGCTGACCTCTTGGCTCTTGTTTGTGATGTTTATTGTGATTTTGTTACTTTCCCATTTGGTATCCTGGGATGGGTGTGGGGCTTGATTGTATCAATTCCTGATCGTTGCTGTCTTTCATACTTCCCAATGGTTAATGGAACTCTTTCATTTCTTCAAAAGTATTTATTTCTTTTTGTTAAGCTTTCAGGTTTCTATTATTTTTGGTATATAGTCAAACATGTACAGGTAACTTCTAAATTATCTCCCCAATATCAATCAATTACAAAGCATATTTTGTTTTTAAAACAATTTCATCAAATATCGTGATTTGAAAATACTCTACATATGATATGTGCAATAGATATCACTATGCCTACCAAAAAATCAAGAGAAAGTGCAAAATATCACTTTTAAATCACTTTTCGTAGTCACGAATTTTCAGACCCTATCCCCTTTCTACCCACCTTATCAATCGAGTGCGTAGAATATTTGAAAATATTTTGCTAGCTGGATCTTGCTGTTAGATTCACCTATTGCACTGATACTGCATGCATCACACCAGAAGCTCAAAACAGCGTTCTTAGAGTCAGAAAAATAGACGTATAACGCTCAAACCGTCAATGATCCTTTGCGTCAATAATCCTTTGCTAAACAACATGCTTTAAAAAAGTCCATTTTTGGCCCAGTCTCAATTTAATAGGTATGACTTATATGTTAACCCAATCTCAATTCCCGTTATGAAACATGCCTTTATTGTGATACAGTAAAGTTTCTGGCCCCTTTCCCCCACATAAATTATTTGCAAACTATTTAAAAAACCAAGCTTGTATGATCAGGATATGCTACACTCACCCATTGCTGACAAAACTAAGGCACTGTGAAGAACACAGAGCACCAACAACCAAATAAAACAAGAAGACAATTAATTCAATGCTACTCGCTCTCTTTTCCTTAGTGGAAAAATTGCAAAAATCAAAAATGCACCAAGCAATAGCAAAGCGAGAAACCCAACAAACGGAAACTACAGCAATAATGATTTCAAATTTGTTGCAATACATGTACATGATTTTCAAAGCGAAAATCCTTTCTATTGTAATAATACTGATATTAAAAGCAAGTATTAGGAAGTTTTTATCGTAACCAAGCAGCACAAACACAGGATTGGTGGCAACAAAACGTGAGATATTCAACATTGAAACTTTCATAGAAAATTTGATGTTTGACTCTTGCCTCCTCTGAGGGATAAGGGGTTTGTACAAGAGCTTAGTATGTACTTTGATTATGATCTAGTTTTCATTCCCTTTAATTTAACATACAACATGACTACTTTCTGAAATTGTTGCCTTCCAAGGGGTGAGTATACAGGCTCCTTTTATGTGCATGTTAATTTACTTTTTATTTCTTTCAATTTGATTCTAAAATAGTAAGTGAGTATGATCAGGAAATACAACAATCACAAACTGCAGAAAAACCCATGGCACCACGTGGAAGAGCCACACAACAATCACGAGACACTAGGAAGACAAATTAAGAAAAGCAACTAGGTCTCTCTTCCCCATCAAGATGATTGCAAAACTAGAATGGACATAAAGTAACGCACAACAAAACAAAGAACAATTACAGAATTCATAATGGGAGTAACAATCAACACCGAATCAACAACAATAGAACCGCGGCCTTAGAACGACTGCACCCTTAGCCCTTTAGGGGGCTTAAATGCATTGTACAGGTACTAAGTAGGTTAAGTTGATGGCTCCTGATCCCACATAAGGGGACATGGTTTGTTGTTAGTTTGCATTTAATTCTTCGATTCGTTTAGATATGCAACATGGCGACTTTCAGAAAAAGTTAATCTTTAGATCATTTAATACCCACTCTCAATGGGTGAAGTGTGTGTAATCAATGGTTTATGCTTGTATTCAAGTTGATCAACTTTCATCCTATTTAATATGATATGTAACACGAACAATTTCTTAATTTGTAGATTTTTGGACCCCAAGCATATGCTGTGGGTAGACAATCCTTTGGAGTGTCTGGCCATGCGCTGTATTGGAGGCGTCTAATGAAACAATAACAAAAGTTATAAACAAAACAAAGCAACATAAAACAAATTTTGCTTCTTAATGTCGTATTGTGGGCTCGGTTAGTGCTGAGGTTAACACTACAGGTGTAGGACACAGGCTTTTTTTTATATGGCTAAAACTTGTATATGGACTCCTGCCATATAAGTTGATGGACCTCAGTTGTTAAGGGTGGCCGCATCTAGCGAGATTGCATTTAATTTAGAAAGGCTTCATTGAAATACATGTTGTAGTCTTGTACGACACGAGACTTAATAACAATGAAAATCTGAGCTGATTTTGGCTGCATTTTATGACACAGATTAGTTTGCAGAAAGAGACATCTAGCCATAAAAAAAGAATACGTCAAGTAGTTTGTTTTATAGACTGTCTTAAACAGTTAGTACAATGGTAATTATTTACACCAGTATACACAGTTTCAATAAATTTCCTTCCGTCTGGTTTCAGACCAAATGAAGGAAGATTGAAAATCAAAGATAACAGCGAGCTAAAGCCAATATTATATCAAAACAACAATTAGATCATATGGTTACCATCCCAGATAGGTTTCAGATTTATCTGCCCAACAATCTCAAAAAAGGTGGGATAACTAGATTGGTATAGTAAAATGCTAAATGCGATGGGCAGGTGCGCAACTACACCACAGGAAACATTTAAGGTTGATTAAAATAGAAGAACAGTGGTTTAAGAGGAGATAAAATATTAATTACAATCAAAGATGGTTGGCGCCGCTACATGTATATTGGTTGATGACACAGAAAACCAAAGTTCAGGTGGCCACTGGTGGCCATATTTATTGACTAATCAAAACCGAAATCACAGGCACGCATTATACCACACTTGAAACATCCAACTTAAAATTCAGGAAAATCTGACCAATTTACCTGGAGGAGAGGCAATAACAAAAATCTTACAGTGTTACACATATGACAACCTATAGTTTTTAGATAGCTGCTAAGCATCTGCAAAATTGCAAAACCTCATATTTGACGACATTTGAAAACCAAATCACAACTTGGTCACTAGGAACACATTAAAGGCTGTTCCTAGTCTTATAAAGTCCTACCAGCGAATTCAGAGGAGATGTGATAACGTATATGATCAGAGATGACCACCAGTAGCTATATTTTTCAAGGAATCGAAATCAAAATCTCAGATGCGTAACTAGACTATAAAGGAAACATGCTTGACACATTTCAGAAAAATCCAAACAGGGGTCTCAGGGGAGGTATGATAACATGAAAAGTTGACACCATTTGAGATAAAGATAAACTCAATTATCTGTAGAGCTAAACATCAATGAACATACTTCTTATCCATTTTTATTTGGAATGTCTGTGCTGTCCTGTTTTAGCAAAGTGTCTGTGCTTTTGCATATTATTTTTGATAACTTTATTTTTTAAGTTTGTGGGTGCTATCAAAAAAGTGTCTGTGACTCGTGTGTTTATTATTAATTATCACTTTTATTCTTATCCTTTTCTCAGCTTCCCATTTTATGAAATATTTGCATTGTTTATGTAATAATACACACAAAAATATTTGGAGGACTATTCCAAAGTCCAACAGTTTTTTTTTTAAATTTCAGTTTAACAAGAGAGCCCTCAAGCTTTAGGTCGGTCACATGATAATAACTGTTTATAAGGCCGGGTAAAACATTATCATTCCAAGCACCCTTTTATGAATCTTGGATGAATCCAAATTTTTGATATGACTATTTTTATTCAAGAGTCAACGCCTGAAAAACGTGTACCTTACTTTGCATGTGCTGAGGATCAGGTGGTTCACTAACAGCTTTAAAATCGACAAGAAAACATTTGCAACTGAGTACTGATAATAAAAGTTAATTTATTGTTACAAAACGCTTGCATTTAGTAAAGGCACGTCTTTCTAAAGATCAAAGAAACCAAGTTTCGGGCATGCTCAAGGCGAGGTCTATGGTAAATGATATTGCGCATCATTTTGGCTGCTCTAGATAGACTATTCCAATCTTATGAACCGGTACAACAGTACTCGATCTGTAAGGCTTTGTGCAAGAACTGGTCGCGGACGTGTGACAACGTTACGTCATTATCGCGTTTACACAACAATAAGGCATTGAAGATGCGATGACCAAAAATATCACGCTGAAAATTAATTTATCATCAAAACATATACTTTTGAATACTATCTAAAGATTTCATTTTGGGTCAGTGTAGATACAACACAGGATATCATATTTAGTTTCTAATTTTCGTTCATCAGCAAATCCCATACTTACACTGTACATTTAGTGTTGTTTCTCCTGACTCAACAATTTCAGCCTTTTTCTCTGTAAATGCATTTTCCATTCCACATTTAACTGTTCGTCTATGATCTAGATAACTGAGTTTGCCAATTACCAGGTGGTTCTGTGCATTCATGGTACCAATATTTGGTGTCCATTTGATATCTGCACTTGGATTACCATAATTAGCTGAGACACATGTAAGCTGACCACGTCCACCTTCGACCCATGGAAAGTCTCCATTGATGGTCTGTACTGAAGGTTTACTTGGACGCCCTGAAGTAAACAAGGTCAAGGGTTATAAGTAAAAATATAATTTTAAGGAAACTTCTTTTTCAAAAAAGGTACCATCCTTTGTACAATTAATCTACTTCAACCCAAAGACATATTCCCGAAGTGAACTGAATAGCTGTTTATCATATGACGTCGCGTCTGGAAGTGAAATAACGCCATGCAATAAAATCTGTAAACCACTAGTGGTTTATCGATTTTCGGGAAACGTTATGACGTCCATAACAACGTTGCGCACATAATGATAAAATTATAAGTTTTCACGGCAGAAATGAGATTTCAAAGTAATCTTAATGTCATATGATAAATAGAATCTAACATTCGTGCTCTTGTTTTATTGAATTTATTAAACTCGTTGGAAAAAAAGATAAAATGCTCGGCAAGCCTGGCATTTTATCTCTTTCCCTCAACTCGTTTAATAAATTCAATAAAACAGGAGCACTCATGTAAGATCCTCTATATTTCTGTCTTTCTGCATTCTGTAATTATTTGCTTAAAGGTAAAAAAATGCATCTGTTTATGATCAATATCAAACGTTCACAATAAAATCACTAGACAGAAATGTAAAGGTAGTACAAAAACGCAAACTTTTAAATGATTTGTTTTTTTTTTTTTTGGGGGGGGTAAAATTTATTGATTTTCAAAATAATTCTACATCAGTGGCTTTGCCTTTTAATAAAGAACTTCACATCAAAGTTTCATCAAAGATATGACTTTGAGTTCTGCTTTTGGGATTGAAAATCTAAAATTATGACTTTTTACACAAACAATTCCCATAAAGACCTTTTCTGTAAAATTTCATTTTGATCTTGTTTTATTGAACTAGCAATTAAAGAAAGCAGCAAACAATTTAAATTTTGCAAAATTGTAGGCTTTACTGGGATCTTAAACAAACACATTTTCTGAAAAGTTACCAGTGATTTTGAAAATTGGCTTTTTGCCTTTTCGTGGTTTTTGTTACCAAGAAATGAAAAATAGTAAGTGAGTAAGTAATTAAAAATAGTAAGCCTTTATCACACCCTTCCTTTTAATGTTTATCTGTGATTCAAATTTACAACCGATTCAAGGAACTTCCTGATCATAGATCAGCAGTTCCAATGGCAATAAATCGACATCAGAGCGACTTTTTTCAATTCGATAACATGCAAGTTTTCTTTCGCTCATGACATTAATTATGCATGTTTTTCAATCCTTAATTCTACAAACTGTTAATTTCAGAAGCCCTTTACATTTTATCTATAAACCTAAAATTTGTGGTACGTTCGTTTTATAGACAGTATACAATTGTGTTTTTGGACATTAGATTTTCCTAGAGAAAGCTGTAACTATAGGCGATGCCCTCCCAGGGGTCTTGGGGAACAGGGGAAAAAGAGTATTTATTTCAGGGGAACAGGGGAACAAAGGTCAAATTTTGAGGGGAACAGGGGAACAAAGACAACATTGAGGAACAGGGAACATAAGAAAACAAATTTTCGGTTTTTGGGGAACAGGGGAACAAGCCAATTAATTTCAGGGGAACAAGGGAACAGGTACCCCCACTGGGAGGGCCTCTTAGCGTTTGACGATATTGTTTGATTAGGACACAAAACTCGCTAAAATTCTATAATCACAATTCTTTGGCTATTCTTTGTCTGTCTTATTTACAACGTTTTCGGTGAAGAATCCATCAGTGCCCATTTGTCCGAGTGACTCACAACTATTATCACGATTTCAGACTGGCATTTGAAAAATGATATGCAATCATAAAAAATGTACACGGGCATATGGAGTCTTTAAATTAAAGGATATGAGCACTGGTCATCACTTATTGTGTTTGTGAATTTTTGTTTTATAGGTATACATGTATGACGAAAGAAAACATGTTGTGAAAGTGCCAGAAACATTATGGAATTCGACGTACTGACAATAGACATAACAATCTAAGCATCCTGCAATGTTTGAACTGATTATCATTTAAAGGCTCAAGCTATCAAAAATTATGTATAGTCTGCGTTTCTTTTTATACATACTGTATACATGTATATACCATTGAAACGCCATTGTGCTGTCATATCCTTTTAATTTGGATAGAGTCTACCCTTTACCAGCGTATTAGAAGGAAAATCAGGATGTAGTATTATGTTACAGTTTCATAAATTTTACACATCCAAATAAATATTAGCTGACCTGCTCAACCTAGTATCAATACCTTCATGTAGCTAATTTCAATAAAAGTGTGGAACGTATTGATCTGATTCTTTATGACACTTTGCTACAGGTATATTATTTCAGCTTATTAGGATCTGTCTTGCTTTTTTCATTTATTAAAAAAAATTCTAAAACAATTAACACCTCACCTCACCTTAGCAGCTATTTTCTTAAGGAACAAAACAGTAATGTGTATAATAAGAGGATAAATTGTTCAGAAGACATTTTATTGTTTAATGACCTTGACATTCAGTTGCATAAGGGATTGTGCAAACTGTTTGTCAAATATTTCCATGAGCGCCGCCATGTTCATTATTTGATGGTATTGACCTTCAACTGCATGACCTCATCAAAATGGTATATCCGAAAATACCTAGTCCATGCGAGCTTAACAATTTTTTGTGCTTTAACATTAACGGAATCTAGGGCTTAGATTTAATACCAGTAAAATGCATTAAGTCCTCCCTAGTGGCTAAGGCCGCTGTCTGATATAAGGCGGTGGTTCTGTTCTTGTTGATTCGTTGTTGCTCCCATTGTAGGGGTTCTGTTTTTGCTTCATGTTTTGTATTGCAAATCTATAAGTCCTTTCGAGTTTTTGCAATCTTCCTTATAGGGAATAGACACGTGATTGTTTTACTTTGTTTGTCTTCCTGGTGTCTTGTGACTATTACTTTTTGAGGCGCTTCCTCATGGTGTGGTGGGTTGGACTGCAGTATTCGATTGTGGTATTTCTCAATCATGCGCACATACTTTTTCCATGGGTGCCACATGCTTCATTACTTGATGCCCTACAAGTGTTGCAATCATCTTGCAGAAAAAGAGACAGCAAGTTGCTTTACTTTAAATTAAATGTCTGTGCTGTCATGTGGATGTTAGTTTTCTGTGTAACTTCCACGATATGCCAAGGGTTGGTCTCTGGTCTGTGAATATAGTATTTCCTCGCCATACCCACTTGCTTCTTGCCCTTCATCTGCACGTCGTCTTGAAAAAATATGTGTTTAATATTTCAATAGGCAACATCAATTTTTATTCAATGACCTTGACCTTCAGCTTCATGGTATTTTAAAAAGTGTGTGTCCAACATTTCCATGGACGCCTCCATGTATTTTTTTAAATGACATTTGGCTTTAGGTACATACATTCTTGAAAACTTTATATCCAATATATACTGATCCACAATTCTAACGTTTAAACTATTTTACATATTATTTAATCTATTGTCAAACATTTTGTAAAAAAGCAGTACTTTATCAGTCAATTATTCCCATTAAACCATTACCTGATTTGGGTGATGGTCTGCCATAGCCTCTGAATGGCACAATGATTTCACCAAGGCCTTGTTTTCTAATAAAACATTCTAATGAATTATTTTACGTTGGAAATGCGGTTCAGTGTATATAACTGAGTACCACCATGTTTATTATTAAATGACCTTGGCGCTCAGCTGCATAAAATCTTGAAACAATATGTCCAATAATTCCATGGGCGCAACCATTTTCATTATTTAATGATCTTCTAGTTTTGCAGTTATTTTGTTGAGGAATATAGAGCTTGTTATAGAGTTGTTTGTCTTGCTGTCGTGTGGCTGCAAGTGTTATGCGTATCTACCTCGTGGTGTCGTTGGTTGGTCCGTGGTCTGTGAATAATGTGGCATTTCCTTGTCATACTCATTTGCTTCTTGACCTTTAGTTGCATGAAGTCTTGTAAACTATTTTGCCAATATTTGCATTGACACCAAGATTTTTAATCAATGACTTGCAGCTGCATGGTGTCTGGAATATGAGAATCCATCATAAGTGTGTGGGTTGGATAGAAAAATCTGTCCCAAGGATTGCCGTTTGGCATCACACAGCTTGCCAAGTGATGACAAACGGTGATCGCGAGGGACATATTATCTATCCCATTCTCACACGGATAATGAATTTTTTTCTTGCTCATCACTAAGAACCACATTTTATATTGGAAAAACATTAAAAAGTCTTCCAGAAGATCCTAAATTCGGTGAAATGCAACAGGGTGACGTCAGTTTAACTTTACAATGAAGTCACAGATTGACGTGCAGCCAACATGCTGCTAGTCGTTTTTCATCTTTGCCACGGCTGGAATTATCTCACATTGGTAAAAACAACTGATATCCCAATCTGGTGTGCGAGAAAACTCTATGTCCAACATTTCCTTATGTCCATGTTTATTCCAAGGAAAACTAAATTTTATAGAGATGGTTGCCAAAGTTTATCAAGTATGGGGGGTCCTAATTATCTCAGAATCTAGGTTAAATTGAACATATGATAATTGAAATTATCACTATTAATAACAACTTTTTAAAGGCCTGGTATCAAAATGTTTGTTTTTAAATATGCTATATCCCAGTTAACGCAATGAACCATTTATGGCATCTTCCCCTGAACCACTGGTCCAAATTTGAAATAAATCACATGAATGTTTCCCATAATGTCCTCTACAAAATTTGCACAAACCGTTTTGCTCCACTGAAAAAAAGACCAGCAGACCTAAAAGTACAGCTTTCTAGTAACAATCTACAAGCGACATATCCTCCTGAGTCATTGGTCCAAATTGTAATTAATTCACACACCGGTTCCCATAATGCCCTCTATCAACTTTGCACAATTTGTTTCATGTCCTCAAACAAAATTGCCGCCAGAGCCAAAACCAGACTTTTTTAAGAAAATTTGTAAACCCCAACTCCTCCTGAACCACTGGTCCAAATAAATAATAATGTCACATTATTGTTCACCATGATGCCCTCTACCAGAATTATAGACTAGCTATTAGTGTTATTACATGTAAAATTTGAATTATATTTTCTCTCTAAACTGTTATGTTTATGGCTAGTCTATAATATACTTTGCTTTAAGTGTTTTGTCTGAATAATATCAAACTGTTGAGAAGCAAACTTGTTAAATGGCGATTAAATTTACTATGCCTAATCTTTATATGACCAGATTAATATAACAGACGTTTTGTTTGACCTAATCTGAGCCCAAAAGGTATGCAAAGTTTATCAGCAGACGACATTAGCAGGCATAGGTTGGTAATTCAAATGCTGTGATATCAAAACATAATTCTAATGCCCTTGCTTTTGTAACGCAACGTCTGATTGGATATCGTCATACATTTGCAACAGTTTATCCTGCGATATACTGTTGGAAATAGTTTGACGTCATTAATCACGTCACATTTCGTTGGGATGACGTACGGCTTTATGAGACTTGCAACGCTTCAACTTGAGAGGAAATTGTTGAATTGCTTTAGAATGGGGATAACCATATAAAAAAAATATTTGGCGAGCTATATCGTCCGATATACCTCCCCAAATGAAATTTTTATTACAGTTATCTCCTAACAAGTATGAATATATAAGATGAAGTAGGTTTTTCTTCCATATTAACTATGCTGTATTCCAATGAGAAGGTCAGAATAACATTAAATATAAAACATATACCAAGCATTAGGTTCAAGATGTTATCAAATTTCCATTCAAACATGGGTCATAAAACAATGATTGCCAATAACAAGTTCACAATTAAGATACTGAGTCATTAAGGAGCTTTAGGAATTCTGAGGGCATTGAATTTTAATGATATTGCCTAGATATTAGCTCAAACCTCTAGAGACAAGCACAAAGTAAAAATTGTTTTTTTTTTTTTTATATTTTGTTGTTTTCTTTTGAAAAATTAACCTTTTTTATATTTCTAGATCATGTAAAAGGCTACCAAATTGCACAAACGGTTCTGCTCCGTCAAAAAATGCCACAATAGCTCAAAATAGAACTTTTAAAGAAAAATCTTTAAATGGCATCTCCTCATTAATCACTGGCCCAAATTCAAAATAAATTCACAGAAAGGTGCCTTATGATGCACTCTACCAAACCATTTGGCTCCGCTGAACAAAATGGCTTTCAGAGCTATAAATATAAATATCTTTAAACGACTTTTCCTCCTTAACCACTACACAAAATTCTATATAATTTCACAGAAATGTTCCTAATAAAGCTATCTACTAAAATTGCACAGACAGTTTCGCTCAAATGATAAAAAAATGGTCAAAAGAGCTGAAAATATATCTAAATATCATCCCCTCTTTAAACACTGATCCAAAATTCAATAAAATGTAAATTAGATATACACCATGATGCCCTCTCACCAACATTTACAAACCCTTCTACTCCACTGAACAACATGGCCGCCTGAACTAAAACAGAAATATATTTAAACGACATCTCCTCTTTAACCACTGGTCCTAAATCAATATAATTTCACTGAAATGTTATTCATAATGCCCTCTTCTTAAACTGCACAAACTGTTTTGCTCCGCTGATAAAATGACCAGCAGAGCTTAAAAAGAAATATTTTAAGGGGGCATCTTATCCTTAAACATTGACTCAATGGAGTAAGGACCCAGGTGAGCGATCCAGGACCCCATCATCTTTTATTTAGTAAAACATATCTAGTAAATATAATGTCATTAGTTTTATCAGTTTATAAACATCACGCTTTCCCAATAATTCCAATTAAAATGCGAAGGAGTAAAAAATTAAAATTGGTCAGATATAATTTAAAGAAAACTATTTTATTTTAGCTCTGCCAACCATTTTAGCACAGCAGAAATGTTTGAGCTATTGTATTATTGGCATTATAAGGTTTAAAATGTTTGTCAAAATAGTAAAAAAGGTCATTGAATTGAATGTTCCTTTCACGAAATTATAATGTATAAAGAATTCTGATTAGACAATTAGATAGATACTGATTGTTCTGAATTGATCATCCTGATTAGCTTTTGCAAATAATTGAGCGGCGGCATGTGATTTCCAAACATGTTGCATTTTGACAAGTGTAGACTCAGACGAGCCTGCACAGCCTCCATTTAAGCTTAGAAAAAACTCTAAATGATGTTCGGTCAGCAGCTTAACACTCATATAATATATTTAAGCGACTAGCGAAGGTTCCGATTAGACTGTTCACACTTACCTACTTTGCTGGTCGCACATACCACATTGTGGGAAATCTCATTTTGGGGCTTAAATAAACATTATATCTAAAAAGCATTGACACTTAACTTATCTGATGCCGAAACTTGATTGGTATACTGTTACCTCACAATGAACCTTTGACTCTGGTGAGCTAAAACAAGATCGGATATACTTACACCAGACCTTGAGTAGTTTTCTAGTTTCAGGAGTGCCAGTCTGCCCATTTATCTTAGACTGACAGATGATATCAGCGTCATTAAACACTTGTTGTACAACCAAAGACACAGTACTAATGATTGATACTAGTCCTCCATCTTCAGCTACTTCTCTTGTGTTGGTGTCGGAAAGAACACTATTCCCAATCATCCAGGATATGGTAGCAGCTGGTCGTGTTGGTGTTGACTGACATTGAACAGTAGAGAGGTCTCCATCAAGCAGGGTCAAACCACCAGCAGATTCATTCAAAATAGCAGGCACTGCTGCAGTTACTGCAATGAGTATGGGAAACAATGAGGTCTCAATAGCCAATGTCAATAACACATTATTTAGCACAGATAATGCTTGGGTTTTTGATCGCATCATTAACATAATCTTCGGATACTTTCAGGCTACCTTGCATGTAGTGACAGAAATGCATTTTTTACTTCAGAAAAACCTAAAAAATATCATGCATGGTCGTGTCAAAATGTATGTGATGCGCTGACCTTTTTGTTGGACAACATTTTTATTCAATTTGGCACCAAGCTCTATAGACAAGTAGTTGGGATTCCTATGGGCACTAATTGTGCCCCCCTGGTTGCAGATTTATTCCTGTTTTGTTATGAAAGGGACTTTATGATGTCTCTTTCTGATGATAAGCAGGCTGATGTTATTGATGCGTTTAACACTACTTCCAGATATTTTAAATATTAATAATGTTTATTTTGAAAATATGGTTAGTCAAATATACCCTTCAGAGCTCCAACTTAATAAAGCCAATGCCTCTGATACCGAAGCCGCATTTTTAGACTTGCATTTGTCAATTTCTAATGGTATTGTTTCTACCAAAATTTATGATAAACGTGACGACTTTGATTTTGAAATTGTCAATTTCCCATTTTTAGATGGTGATGTTCCTCGTTCTACATCTTATGGAGTCTATATCTCTCAACTCATTCGTTTTGCTAGAGCATCTAGCTATGTTACTGACTTCAACACTAGCAATAAATTGTTAACTCAGAAACTTCTTAAACAGGGCTATCGGTATCATAAACTTCGCAAAACATTTTCAAAATTTTATAGACGATACTTTGATTTGATTTCTAAATTCCAAGTTGGACTTAAATCTCTCTTGCGCCAAGGACTTTCGGAACCTGATTTCTATGGTGACTTGGTGTATAAGTTGAAGAAGATTGTTGGCTCTAATAATTTTTCAGCGCAGTTCATTAAAATAATTTCCCATTATAAAAAGATTGGCTATAACATTAATGTATTGCAACAGGCTGCATGCTTGGTAGTCAACCCAATCACAGTTGGCAACTTTGCTTTCCTCTTTAATTGCACGCCGTTGGGTCGGACTTCAGACTCTATGATGGTTCCGACTTAAAGACTTATCTATTGATGAGATGGTTGGGGCCTGATGCTTTGGCTGTTTGTCGGGCCCACCGGGGTTTACCTGTTGGATTTCTTTTGCTCCGGTATTCAGTTTAATTTACTGTTGAGTCCTTATCCTTGCTTTATCTCCTTGTTATATCTTGATTTATATGTTTTAGGAGATGATGCATTGATAAGTTAGGGGTCTTTCATGCAAACCAAATATCTATGTGTCTTGATCCACATCTGAATTAAGGGTGAGGTTGGCGCCGTTAAACCGGTTTAAGCCCTCCAGTAAAATACTTTACTGACCGTTCCAAGGCGGTACTTCTTTTGTGGATCTTTTATGTTTTTGTTCTGTCTTGTGTTTGCTATGTTTTGTGCGCGTCTGTTTATATGTGCTTCGTGGTCACCTGCTGGGAAAGGGCTGACCTCTTGGCTCTCGTTTGTGGTGTCTTCTGTGAGTTTGTCACTTTCCCATTGGTATCGTGGGTCAGGTGTGGTACTTGATTGTATCGATTCCTGATCTTTGCAACCTTACTTACTTCTGTTCTACAAAGGAACTAGCCACAACAAAGGATAAGTTAATATAATTGAGCCAGAACATAAGATTCCCAACAATGTGGTATATGCGACCAGGAAAGCTTATCATAGCCTTTGCTAGTCGCTTGAACATTCTATGAGTGTTAAGCTACTGACTGAACATCATTTGGAGTTACTTAGCTTAAAAGGAGGCTGCACAGGCTCATCTAAGTTTACAATTGTCAAAATGCCACATTGTTGGAATCCACATGTCACAGCTCAATTATTTGCATATATATATATATATATATATATATATATATATATATATATATATATATATATATATATATATATATATATATATATATATATATATATATATATATATATATATATATATATATATATATATATATATATATATATATATATATATATATATATATATATATATATATATACATGAAACATTTCTTGCAGTGTCGCTGTTGTAATGGGAAAGAAAATCCCAAAAGTGTTCACTGGAATTAAATTTTAAACGCTAAAAATATTCAAAAACTTATTTGCTATCAGTGCTTTTGCTCCATCAAAATCTTTTAAAATATATATTTAATTCCGTTCCTTAAGTTATGGTCTTAAAATGTCAGCTCGAATTGTAGCAAACAATTAAACAGAGGCCATCACAAAAGAACTTAAAAAGTGTTGGCTTTGACATTTGGACATATACGTCAATATTGTCTGTACAATCATTTATTGAGAACATTTTAAAGCAAAATAAATATACTAGCCAGCTGAGCTTAAAACATCTTGAGAGCATTGTTGTCCGTCCTGTAAGGAGATATACAATGCATGCATTATTAGTATTGTACAATGTACTTTTCAACTGCAACAGCCAATGCTAACAGTAATATTTTCATACCTTGTATCAAATTATAAAGTATAGTATTTAAAACAGTAGTATACTCACTTTTTTATTTGGACAAAATGTCAATATCATTAAATTTGAGTTAAACTTTACAAGCAAATAACCCTTATACTTGATTTCGTAAATATACTTAAGGAATAAAGAAACGCAACAGACAAAAATTTAATTTTTGCGTGTTTAAATAACGGTTTGGTAAAATCTCTTTTGAAAATTTCTTATTGAGTATTAATAGCATGTGATGAAATACCAAAACGTCATTTTAACGCTACATTTTACGCTACAAGATGAAAACATATGAAAATCTAAAATGTGACGTTAACGTCAGAATAAAGATCAAGAAACCCGGACTTTTTCATGTTTGGTTATTTGGCGTCGACTTGACAATGTGCAAATTAAAGAAACGTCCAATCATATTCGTAATGCAGTCAAATATTGCGTCAAAACACGCTACTTAAATGGCAAGATACACAATGGTAGTGAATAAACGATAAACGTCACTTAGAGCCGTTGGGTTTTGGTCGCTGGTGAATATACAGGATAAGATAAACCTAGAGACATCAGAATATACTTTCTTGGGAAAAAAAATGACTTTTCAGATACCGTAGAAATACGCTGGTAGGGTGTTTATATTGACGTTAGCCAAACAAAACATGGCATAATGCAAAAGAAAACATCTGATTACATGCCAAGAGTGAACACCAAACTTGTTAACTGTAACCTAAACTTTGTCACAGGACCATTTTATCGATAGAAAAACACATAAACATCATGGAAACCACTAAAACGTAGGAGATCGAATTTTGACGTCAGAATTGAGGTTTTTTGACGTCTGAAGATTTCAAGTCATAATTCTTGAACAAAACGTCCTTGAAATGAATAAATCTCAAGCAGAAAAGAAAAATTACGCGTTTCACGCAGTATTCAGAGTTGACGTTAATGACGTTAAGCAGTTTCAGAATCTTACAGAAACGTCGCCATTTGATCATTTCCTTGATCCGCAATCTATGCCAAGACTTTTTAAAACAATAAACCGATGGTTGATTCAAACTTTACTTTTATTGACCCTGTTTCAGCAGCTTACTACGGGGGGTCAGGTTGGTTACGCGCATACCAAAGTGATTACGTAATCGATAATTACGTTGAACCTTCTGCAATTTGACGGACACATACTGCTCCTATGGATAAATATCATTTGCACTAAAAACTTGCATCATATTGTATGCTTACAAAGAATCGAAGTGTTTGTTGCGTTTCTTTATTCCTTAAGTATAGTAATTTGTCCAAGGATATTTGTCTACAGACTGTGTATACAGTGCGACGTATTTTTCATGAATTTTAAAACTTAAATTTATGGCTACTCATAATATGATTAATCCTTAACTTAACCTTACTGCCATAATTCTGTGAAATTTATTCATGAAAACGAAGGTGGCCATAAGTGTAAAATGGTTCAGGATGGTAGAGCTCCACACACTGCCTTATTCACCAGACGTGAACCCTGTTGCTTTTACCGAAAAAAAAAACAATCATTCCAGACGTCGATATGAGCTTCAAAGTGCTCTTGGCAGTGTCATTGTTCAGTGGTTACAGGATGTGTCTAAAAGTCTATTTAACTGCACTCAGTTATCTGTATTCTGGGCCTGGATTGTAATGGAAGACTAGAAACTGAAGGCGTTGTCCTGTTAAGGCGTGAACTCTCCCCAAAAGTCATTTGTGAAACAGTCAAATTTTCAGTCTATGATTTTTGCAATAATTTTCATGACTATGATAGGACATACACATATACTATTCGAAAACACATTTAATGATATTCAAGCCAATGGCAAAGGGGATATAAATACGCTTAACATAACTACCCTAAAAAAAAGTGTATATTTTGATATGTATAGTTTTATCAGTTAAAGAGTTAAAATGTAAGATTTTTATTAATTCCACAGCAGTGTTTTACCATCAAAGAATGTCAAAGAGATCTTTCTAACAATATATGATTTGTTTCGTTAGTTTAGTATGCTTGCACTCTTTTTATGCGCTATTAACTACATTTTGCACGCTGAAAAAGTCCGCAAGCATCCTGACCAGACTAATCGAATTAGACTTAGTAAGTTTAATATATTTTACATTTTTTGATGGTAAAACACAATTTTTGGAGTTATTAAAAAAGACCTAAATTTTAGCCATTCTATTTGTATAGTATCAAAATGCAATTTGTAGGGTCATGTAGTAATATTAAGCCCCATTTTCTTCCCTTTGTCCTCGGTTTGAACATTTTAAAATATGTTTTTGAGTAGTTTAGATGTACATGTATGTCCATTTATAGTCACAATTTTTTTTGCAAAATTCACAGTTTAAAATTGTTTTCAGAGATGAATTTTAGGGAGATTTCACTCCTTAACAGAACAGCTCTTTCCTGTCAAGGGAAAACACACCAATTGAAATAATTGGTATGGATAAGAGTCATAATATGCCTTGCAGAACCCCAGTCCCACAATTGAATGAAAGTCCCTCGCATGTTACACAACTTGATCAACATTATTAAGGAAACCTTGAATAAAAAATAGTGATTTAAAAACTTACACAGAATGAAACTTTCTTGTGCAAATGACGTTAAGGTAAGTGCATCCAATTTCAGCATTCTAAAGAATGACCCTGATGCAGTTGTGCGTTTGTTTTTTTCTTTTTTTATTCTTCACACAGTTATATTTACCAATATCAACAAACACTAGGGAATGACAAAATAAAAAGTTTAAAATTCTTAAACAACAGAAACTCGGATAGCTCAAAAATACAGTTTGACTAATCTGAACAGAGTTCAAAATGACCTTACCAGCAGACACAAATAAATAACAATGTATTGCAACAGACTGCATGATGTGTGGTCAACCCAATCATGGCTGGCAACTTTGCTTTCTTCTTAAATTACATGCTGGCGAGGCGGACCTCAAACTCTATGACAGTTCTGACTTAAAGACTTATATATAGATAAGAGGGTTAGAGCCTGATGTTGTGTCTGTGGCTCCGCCCATTGGGATTACACTGTTGGATTTCTTTTACTCCAGTATTCAGTTGTATATACTGTTGATTCCTCATCTTTTAATCTCCTTTTTATATCTAGATTTGTACTTTTAGAAAATGATACGTAGATAAGTTAAAGATATTTCATGCAAACCAAACATCTATTTATTTTGACCCACATCAGAAATAAGAGCGAGGCTGGTGTCATCAAACATGTTTAAGCCCTTCCGACTTTTTACTGGCCTTTTCCAATGCTGTTCTTCTTTTGTGGGTCTTTTTTATTTGTGTTTGGTGTCTGTCATGCTGTTTTGTCTGTTATTTGCGGCATTATGGTCAGCTGCTGGGGAAGGGCTGACCTTTTGGCTCTTTTGCATGTGATGTTGTATTTTGTTTTTGTCACTTTCCCATGTGTTGTCCTGGGTCAGGTGGAATACGTGATTGTATGAATATTTCCTTATCTTGGTTTCTTACCTACTTTGCATATTAGCATCTTTAATTGATTATTATTTGTACGTTTGTCATTATCGTACAATGTTTCTGTTTCAGTGGATGGTATTATGGCATCATAGTTGATATGCTTACATATTTTTTATAAAACTGTTTTTGCTTAACATGTAACCTCACAGCAACATTACTGGCAATGTCACATTTCTATTGCAATAGATGTCTTATATTGAAGTCTAATATTTTGCATAAAACGGTCTACATGTGTTTTTATGTGTTTGTATAATATTCAGCATTTACATACTCTTAGAAGTTTTCTTACCTCTCCAATAAAATAACGGTTGTTCAGACACAACTCTTTAAGCTCCTGCTGTAGCATTTTATACCCTATGCAGTAGGCTTATTATGGTCAGTATTCCTTGCATTAAGACTGTAAGTTGTGCTTTTAAAAGTTATTTTTACCTCTAACATATATCAATATTTTAGACACAACTCTTTCAGCTTTTGATGTAACAGTATTATACCCTCTGCAGTAGATTGGCTCATTATGGTCAGCATTCACTGCATTTGTACTATATGTTGTATAGTAAAAGTTACTCCTACCTCTAACATATAACACTGGTTGATTTGACAAAACTCTTTCAGCTTCTGGTGTAGCATTAATATATCCTATGCAGTAGATTGGCTCATTGTGATCATAGTTCAACGCATTTAGACTATAGGTTATACTAGTTGAGCTCTTTTTTCGAGTAATACCAATGTACCAGTCTATTGTAGCTTCTGGTCTACTAAAGCTTGTTGTGCATGTCAGTGGTACAGCTTCCCCAGCTGTGACTGTCAGTGTCTCACCAGTGGAGGGTGTGCTGCCTTGAAACTTCAATGTAACAGATGACACTTTAACTGAAACCAGAAAGTATGTCATATATAAACTTTAAATCGCATAAAGTTAGAGTGGACAAAATGATGAAAATGAAAAACAGGCAAGCCAAACCAATCAATAGACTGATGGTTAAATATTAAGTAATTGTGTCTGAAACTATTTGCTTTGTATTCCAATATGTACAAATTAACTCGCGGTTATTTTACGTTATGATCGTTGACTTATTGGTTTCAATTGGCTTCTAAAAACGTTTCGTTGTTGTTGTTGTTGTTGTTGTTGTTGTTGTCGTTGTTGATGTCGTTGTTGTTGTTTCGTGTTTTAGACTAATAGGTATTGTCCATATAAATTCATTTACAATCAATTTTGACCTCGCAGTGCAGTCAACCTAGGATCATAAGTTTAACACAAGTTGTTGGGTCCAAATACCAAAGGCTACATACTCTTTGACTCCAAGGAACAAGTCTATGAAACGTTTTGAAACCTTTTTACCTTAAATGGACATGTGGTCATATTTGTCAAGTAACCTGAACCACACTATCAGTTTGATAATGTCTCATCTCATGGATGCTCCATACTTAATATAACTGTGGTTACTGAGAAAATATATTTAATAGTATTGGCTGCAGTCCATTTTGAGCAAATTTATCTGAATGGTCAAAGGTCAGCATTGACCTCAGGTACATATCATTAGTCATTGTCTCATTTAGTAAGTAAAATTGTCTATGTTGAATGGGACAAAATTGGTCCCGTGTAAATTTCATGACAATTTTGGCGACCTATTTCAAATTAAACTTTACCAGCATTAGCAACTATTTAAACCAATTCACATCTGAGATCCGCGTCTAGACTTAATAGTGACGTCATGAAATGGCGCCCATCGCGCTATTGATACGCATTTACATATATAGAAGTCTATTAGCCAGGCAAAGTTTGTTTATACTTTTTAATGCTTGTGCCGCTCCAGATTGTTAAAAAAACTTAATGTACACAAGATCGTACTTCAAAATGCAATAGGCCCATGAGCTCATGCACCACATAGAGAAAACTTGTCTTCTGAATTTTAGACCAGCAATGGCTAGTGTTTACTCATTACACAAACAGTTCTTTCTTTTTTGACCGAAGGTGTTAATATTAAGCACAATAATTGGCTATCGTGTGTAGATTATAACGAAGGCCTCAGATCATATCCCAGATGTGACCTTGGAGTCGAAAGTCAAGGTCTAATATACTTAAATCTATCTGTCGTATGGTTGGTAACATAAACTCCTCTGTCATGTTTTGACTGAGGGAGTTCATGTTTGACACAATGTTTGTCTGTGGTGTGTAGATGGCAACGAGGGTCCAAGATAACCGATAAGACTTTGGAGCCAAAGGTCAAGGTCAAATTAGCTAAAATTTGCCTAACAGGTCAAAACGCAAACTACACTTTTAAAAATCCACCAACCCGAAATGGAGCGGGGATTATAGGAATGCGTTCGACTATCGATCGATCCACTCATAACACTTTCTTGTATCTCTTAAACCCTTTTAATATCTCTAAGCTTTTGTCAAATGTTCTCCTCTTTGAGAAGATGTGTAGAGCCCATGACTACGCAGACACAATGTCAATTTGCATCTACAGGTAAGGAAGTTTAGCCTTTAATTGCGTGTATGCTGCATATCTCCTAAAGCTCTTGAAGGATTTTCATTACACTTTGACAAGGTGTTCCCTCAGTGCTAGGGTGCGAAAACCCATAACTCAACCGTGCAGACTCAAGGTTAATGTCACATGTGAAGTAATGTGATTGAAAATGGAATTTCATGTCCGTCCCATAACTCTTTTATACTGGAAGGATTTTCATTTAACTTTGGTTTAATATTTGCCTCAGTTGAATGATGTGCAATACATTTAATGCAACCATGCCTACTCAAGGTCATGGTCACAAGTGGTGATCTCAAATGTGAGCCTTTAATTCTATGTCCGCACCCTATCGCAATTACCCCTGGGATAATTTCATAAAATGTTGGTGAAATGTCCCGTTTAGTGAAAGGATATGCAAAAATCGTGACAACACGCTGGCTAAACCTTTATGTCACAATTTAAGGTCACGAGTTTGAACATTTGACTTCCGCCTTTATGCCAGAAGGATTTTTTGGTTTAACTTTAGTCAAGTATTCACCTCATTGAGACCGTATGTAAAACGTATGTTTCAACCTTGTCAACCCAAGGTCAATGTCACATTCGATGGTCAATAAGGAGTTCTAGCGCTAAGGCCTATATTGTCTCTAGTTGACATGATTACAAACATCAAATTTTCAAATTGCCCTATTTTATTAACAAAAAAATGGTGTAGTTTGGCAGTAAAATGCGCATAGTAGGCAATTAAATGGGTTTCAAAGCGATTCACAATTTACAATACCGTGAACACGTCCACTTTCTAATCCCACTCTTCTTTTTACGTCTTTATAATGGCTACCGTTTAGACCAGACTTTGAGTAAATGAATCGCTAGTTTTTTAAAAAAAGGAAAGTGCTAAAATGTTAAGGATATAAGTGCTCTTCATTTCCAAAACCTTACAGTATTCCTTCTGCGCATGCGTACGAAATACATCTAAAATTGTGACATTTGTCATTGGAAAGATGAAACTGGTGTCTTTAAGTTCGTTTTAGAGGCTTACCCCCCCCCCCCCCCCCTAGACCCAAAATGCCCTTTACATATGTTGTAAATGTTTACAGCGGCATGTCGTTGTCCAAAGGGAATCTTGAGTCTAGGGGGGAAAGCATCTAAAAATAAACTGAAAAACACCAGTATCATCTTTTCAATGACACACGTCACACTTTTAAGTGTATTTCGTACGAATGCGCAGTAGGAATACGGTAAGGTTTTGGAAATGTAGAGCACACATATCAATAACATTTTAGCACTTTATTTGTTTTTAAAACTAGCAATGCATTTACCCAAAGTCTGGTCTAAGCAGCATCCAGTATAAAGATGTAAAATGAAGGGTGGGAGTAGAAAATGCACAATTTCACGGTATTGTAAATGATGAATCGCTTTGAAACGTATTTTGTTGCTTGCTATGCATATTATACTGCTGAACTACACCAATTTTCAAAACATAAGGGCAATTTGAAAATTTGCAGTTTGTAATCATGTCAACTAGGGAAAATATACGCCTTATCACATGATATAATGGTACTCTGCCATATGCAAAAGGCGATACCAGTGGGGTGTACTCAACTCTAGTGCCAGTACTACAGGTATTTTGGGTCAGGTGAAGTACTTTATTGTATCGATTCCTGATCTTTGCCTCCTGACTTACTGTCCCTGTAAAACTCCATTTTGACCCTGGTCATATAATTCTGGAAATCTTGGTAGGGGATCTCAACTTGGTATTACATACTTACATGTAACATCAAGGCTTTGTGCCTAACGGAATAGACTTTACCTAGGGATGGATGCAATTTCGGGCCCTAGGGCAACAATTTCTTTAACTTGTTTAATGTCTGCTAGGTTGTTCTACATATCAACTACACGCCTAATGTCATAATATCAATTATAACAAGTTTTTCTATCAATAATATTTTAAAGTTTTCTCATATAAGCTCTGGACCAAGTTTTTTTTCAGACGAAAGTTCTTAATGTTTAAACCATATCAACTAATTTTACTTATGTGTCCCTTTTGGCATTTGTTGAATATCCAGAGTAGAAGACTTTTAGATGATCACATTTACCAAATATAAAGGCTCTGAGCCCAGTGGGTTTAACAACATATTTTTATATTTTTTCATTTATAAGCGTATTTAATGGTTTGGTCAGGTCTTAGTAATTTTGGTCCTATTAGCATCATTTTCGAAACTCGCTAGGGGACCAATATATAATGAAGCATTTCAAGACTTGAGCTGGTGCTAGGGGCGCAAGAATTGTTGCACTTTCCATTTGTTCTCATGAACAGACTGGATAAAATTGAGTTGCTGTTTTCTTATATTGTAAGTTCTCTCTATTTCTTTTTCCAGGTAATTTAGTCCATATAGATTTAAGACAGCACGGTTACATGAGTTTTCATTCAAAAATCTATTTGGCACAATTATTGAATACCTGAAGCCATTTTAATTATTACAAAAGGCCACATGGACCATTACTGTTACGTTAAGTCAAAATATAATATTCAGTTTAGGCAGAAGGATCAGTTGAAGCTAACTGTTGATTACACATGGTGAAGGTAAGCTGATGGTAAAACACAGCAGACCATTCCATGGCATAGCGAGGAAGAGATACATAACGACAACATCCACATGACACCAAAATGACAACTAAAGAAAAGCAACAACCTATCTCTATTTCCCAGCATGAAATTTGCAAAACTAGAAAGTACCATCCTCTAATGACCCGTTTCATATTAATTTCTTCACTTTACCTCTCACGTATAACTTGGGTCTTGTAGATTCCACTGCTTGGCTCTCTGGTTGTAGATTGTAAGCCTTACAATAGATGATCTTGTCATGATCAGCTTCTGAAGATGTAACTGTGTAACTGGTACTAGTTGATTGTTGTTTGACAGTTGATCCAATATACCAGATAACTGTAGGGGGTGGTCGGCTTGTACTGGGTATAATATTGCACCCAAATGTCGTAGGTACATCCTTATCTACTTCATTTATACCAGTGTTAGATGTTACACCATTCTTCTGAAGCTCAACATTGGTAACTTGCACTGAAATGGTAAAATCAAATTTATTAAATGTCTTTTAGTAAATATCTCATCTAAATCTCACCATTGTACCATAAAGTTTGTTGTTGTTTTTTTTGTCAATAGGCAAAGTAGGGAACTTTTTAACGATGTAGAAAATAGGGAACTACAGAATCAGTGATAGTTGCTTATACGCATAGGTACGTAAAATTTTGGCTATGCACCTATACACTTGTATGCACCGAGATACGGTACCTCTTCTAATATAAGTCTAATATAAGGGTGGTGTGCCTGAGATGGAGTTCTCTATACTATACTTAGAAAACTTGATTACCTACTGAAGTCATGTTTTCACGCTTTTCTTGCATTTTTGCCAGTAGGTCTCTATATATGTGACTTAATTGTCAATACGTATCAGGGGACATTAGAAAATACCGAGAGGTACATTGGTAAAGATACTGTTTCTTTACAGGAGGCAGGTACGTGAATTTTATATATGATTGACAAAGTTACTATGTACATGTTCGAGCTTTGGCAGTTGAATGCTCTGAGACGCGCATTAATTGCTATATCTCTAGAATGTTACATCTACTGGAAAAGTAAGTCATCATGTTACTATCTTGTCGTCTGTTGAGTTGACCAACATTTCTTGTAAGGGTTCTCGACGGCATCACAATTCAGGTCCTATTTTTTCGGAGAATATAGCGAATATTACGCACTTACGTAGCTATCTACGCACTTGCATAGTGCCTAAAAATCCTTTGGGACCATTCTTGCGGCTAAAGTGTAGCTGTCAGGGTAGACTTAGAGGATTATTTTGGCCAAAAGTGGTCGCAGACTATGTCGGGCCTGCACAAAAACCGAAATTGTATGCTGGTGGATTTATCAGGGACTGATAGTGTACTAGGCATTTTTAGCAGATAATTTTTAAGTTGTTGTGACTTATATTGTGCGGTTGGGAAAGACGATTTGGCTTTCAGAGAGAGAATCGGCTTCCAGTAGTGACCTTTGTGTGTCACATCGAGTTATAGCCAGCGCATATACTAATAAGGGTTAGGTGCATACACTAAAACACTTACATAAAGAAGGTTATAGCTGACTCGTGCACGTGTCAAGGTTGGGTACATAGACCAACAAACATATATAATTTTGATTATAGCTGATACATGTACGTTTAAAAGTTATGTGTTTTCACCAAAACACATCTATAAATTGTGCATTACTCACGCATAAAACAGCTAAAAGAGAATATATAATATTGTGATGTAGGGGATATATAGGGGACAAGACCTAAATTGACAAAAAAGTTTCACAATTTTTGGAATACTTTGGACAATGCATTCTAAAGATGCATTATGGATATCTTTGTTTTTAAGATTTTTTTCGCCTACCTGAATTGTTATTTCTAGGAGATATGGAGGTGACAAAAATTTAAAAAAAATACAGAATTCACTAAAAATTTACAGATTTTAGCCTCACATTCCAGAAATTGAAAACAAAGAGGTCAAAACAAATCTGAACAGAAAAAAATATGATAACAGATATTTTTTTAAAGCAAAGCAATTGCATAGTTTGTCAGCGTGATATTCACGTGTGAAAATGGAAAGGCTACCCCTGGTCTAAATAGGGTTGTCTCAGAAACACGTGACCAGATTAATCCTTGAACATTTTACTCAAATTGGCCGTGAGATGACTTTGCTGACTAATACTAGCTGTTTTAGGTTTATGACATTCGTTTACTAAATGTTATAATTATATATATTTGAATATCCCCTACTTTTTGTGAACAATATATATAACCCAAAACCAGGGATCAGGCTGTGTGGAACAACTAAGCTATTGAGAAATTCAAATATTTTAACTTTAATCCAACCTTACGGGTATGCGGTAATTGTTTTGACACTGTTGTGTTTCTCGTCAGGAAGTATTGTCCTGCCAGCCAAGAGTGACAGTGACGACATGTTTTGATTACAAAGTGATCAGGGATTTATAATCAATAGATCACTTGTGTATTAATCCTCTCCGTAGGATAGGATAAATACACAAATGATATATCGATTCGTGTTACCTCAAGTTGTGTGCACAAGGTAAAATTTTACTTAACGCTTATAAACAAAATAATACGTCACTGTCACTCTTGGTTGGCACGACAGTAGATAGTCATGACCCAGTGTGAAGCGCTACTAGATACAATAGATTTGGGACAAATGTGTTGCTCATTATATTACATAAGTCATTATAGCTTGTGCGTTATAATTGCCTATTTTAACCAAGTGGAGAGCATTAACTCAAGTATTGATCAGATGAAGCAATTTTGACGAACTTTATAGGATATCATCTGCCCATGTAACTTATTATTACTTCCAAGAACTAATTAAATCTAAAGTAAGATTAATGTCAAAGTCCGAGAGCCTGGAAATTATGTCAAGGTCACTGGTCACTGGTCGCAGCGCACGCCCGGAGAGTATGCCAAAGCAACTATCTCTGTGCAAAAGAGAGGTCCACCAATCAAAATAGATTAAAGTTGGTAAGGTTACCACAGAGATGAAGGCAAGTATCAGAAATCGATACAATCAAGCGCCACATCTGACCTAGAACACCATATTGGAAAGTGACAAAACACAATGAAACATCACATACAAGACAGCTATTTTTATTTGTTATTTATGCCCCATGTAAAAAATTTTCAGTTACGTCGGAGCAGGTCTTCCTGGGCTGATTCAGTACTAAGCTAGGATTAATTTGTCTTGCTCAAGGACACAACGGAGTGAAGTCGGCGAGGCTCGAACCCAGGGCCATTCTGTCTCGAGTCAAGCACTCTACCACTGAGCCACTGCGCTAGTCAGTCCTTTCCGAACAGGTGACCACAAGGCTGCAATTAACAGACAAGAAAGGTTGACAAACATGAAACATAAATAACAAATATGATCCACAAAAGCAGCACCGCCTTGGAACGGTCAGCAAAATACTTTTACTGGAGGCTTAGCTAGTTTCACAGTACTAACCTCACCCTAAGTCCAGATGTGGATCAAGACACATAGATGTTTGGTTTGCATAAAAGACTTCTAACTTTTCCATGAATTAATTATCCAGGTCACCGGACGTACAAGAAAAGTAAGTTGTTTACAATTACTATTCCATGATTGACACTTCCCGCTAAGACCAGTACAAAGAAGCACAGCCACATTACTTTAAATTGGTAATTTTAAATTCTTGAAACACTGAAGCGTTCAATTGTAGACCAAGGTCACCAGTTAACAGAGTGGAGCAAACACATACTGTCTTGACCTGACCGAATATTATGACTCACAAGATATGAAAGCTAATGAGAGTACAAGCTTTTATCTACCAGCCAGGCTTGTAGATAATAATAGTTTCAAGATTATCTGTACAGATCTGAATCTACTTAATGACCTGAATGTCCCTACTAAACTTCGGTTCAATAAGCTAGTTATTCTGGAGAATCAAGATAGCCGCCATAAGCATATTTTATCTACCTAAAGATATGGATTCAAAAATCGTCTGTCCAATCTGACTTGAGGTTTAAATCTTAAATCAAGTGTCAAGATGGCTTTCATGACAGCCATTATTTTTGGCATTGGGCTGGGGATGGTGCTAAGAAGACCTTAATTTAAACAGTTTAGATATACAACTGTTCCAACATGGCAGCTATAATAAAATACATTACAGGTTTGAAAATACAGTTGTGTAACCATTTAAGTAATTTGGAGGAACACAGTAGCTTAATTGTAGAGTGCATGAGGTTCCTGGTTCAATCCACACTTGAAGAATTGTGTTGTGGATGGATTCTTTATCATATAGTAAGCAAAATCTTAAAAATTAAGTATACTCGAAAGTTACGACTCTGTATGTGACAAAAAGAAGTAAATATGATCAGGAAATTCCACAATAACACACTGTAGTTTAGCTTAAAGCAAAAAAAAAAAACACTGGCAGTCAAAATAAATTATGAGTACCATTTAAGTAAATCTACCAACTCTGTCTTCCCAATTTAAATGGTTTCAAAACTAGAAACACATTAAGTACTGCATTACAAAACAAGGACCAAACGCAGAACCCCATTTACAATTGGAGCAACAATAATCAATGAATCGACAACAACAGAACCACCGCTTCAGAACGGACAGCAACCCAAGACACTAAGAGGGAGGGGGCTTAAATGCTTAAGCTGGTACCAAAACTTCAACCTTACTGTTGTTGTTATTGTTTAATCACAAACATCGTTTAGCTCCCATGGAGGTATCCTAATGATACACTATTTCATTATATAGAAACAATCTAATCATATTAACACACTATGAAAAAAAAGCAAAAAAAAAAAAACAGTTCTAACTTGCAATATAGTCAGAGCTTAAGAAAACCTCATGTTTAGCCACGGTGGGTCCAGCAAAACACATGGGTAAGGCACCAACCCACGGATAAAGATTTACGTCAATCTCATCAATGAGTCTGAGGCCCAACCCTACGTCGTTCAATTAGAAATAAAAACATAGCTATAGTAGTGGTTGAGTTTACAACCAGACATGTATACAGTCGCATAATACCCATGTTGTTCCAATTTTTATTGACGTGTGCTTATCCTTTTGAACTGATCATAAAAATTAGGGGAGTTTCAATTTAATATGACAGGCGTTTTCAGAAGAGAAAATAAAAATGTCCACTACCCTTTTCGTACTGGATGACTATAGATAGTTGTAGAGCTTGAACATGATATGAGTAGAACTGCATCATGGGTAAAGTCGACTAGAAAAAATATTTTATAATCTTGTAAAACATTACAGGCAAGATGATTGTACAGATTGAAAAATATAATAAATGCTGCTGCATAAACTGTAAAACACTTTAGTGGCTAATTGGATAAATTGACATCAATTAGGTGTATCTATAAGCCCGAGCTTGTATCAAGCCACATTTTATTACAACTTTTTAATCGAATTATTAATACTATATTAAACAGCAAAAGAAATGCATATTTTAAATATTTGATAAATAGTTTTAATTGAATTTTAAATACTGATCTAATATAATAAAGAGTATCAATGGTGTATGGAACATGTGCATAATGAAATGCATCACAAATGAAAAGCTCGATGGAATAATCCTAGTGAGGGGAATAACTCTGTGTGTAATGAACTCATAATTAAGGCGAGGTTTGAGGTGTTGTATGCCTAAAACCACTGAACGGATATTAATGAAAATCACTCAGCGTCATAATCAGGACATACAAACTACTGTTAAATTGTCTCGCATTCAGCTAAATAATACCTAAGTTATCTGAGTAAACCTAAATTCACCTTAAGAAGTTTGAAGAAAGGGGAACCAGGAATTCCATAGGAAAATAGTAAGTGAGTATGATCAGGAAATACCACAATCACAAACCGCAGACAACCCCATTGCGTCGCGAGGAAGAGCCATTCAACCATCACGAGACACCAGGAAGACAAATTAAGCAAAGAAACCAGCTCTCTCTTCCCCATCAAGATGATTGTAATGCTAGAATGGACATAAAGTAACGTACAACAAAACATAGAAAAATTACAGACTCCCACAATGGGAGTAACAATAAACAAAAAGTCAACAACAACAGAACCATCGCCTTAGAACAGACAGCAGCCTAAGCCACATAAGCCTAAGTTTGTTTTAGCGTCTGCAGATAAGGCTGCTACTAACGTTGTAGTCGCTTAATAAATGAACTACATTAACACCCTAAAGCATGAACTTAGCGCTGTCGACCTATGAGCATAATTTGCTTGTTGAGAGATATGTTGTTGATAGACATCGATGCTATATGGCTGCTAAGATGTGTGTATTTTGTGATGAGGATCATAGCAAGCTTCCTACGGTATACTGGTTACCAAATTTTCATATTAGACCCCATAGTCACATTTTATTGCTAACTCTAGCTCATGTACTACTACTGAGTTGTCTTTAATTTTTACTTCTTGCCTTACTACGTTTAAAAGCGATGTAATAGAATATTGTACACAGTTTTGAGAGGAATGGTAAAAATCTTTTTTAGTCTATTAAAAACTCAGGTGAGTTTCTTAACAAATAAAATCTTAAGGTTTTATGGCATTTAGTGTGTACTCATATGATTTCTCTACTCTCTATACTACATAGCCTAATAATCGTATTAAAAACCTACTTGAATTAATTGAACAGACATTTAACAGAGAGGGCTTATTTCATTTGGTTTGTAATGAGAAGCACACATTTTTCAGTTCTGAACAACCAAAAAGATTTAAATTGAGTGCATGTCAGAAAGTTTGTGACACTCTCAATTTTTTGGGGGGCAATATATTTATGATATGGCTCAAAATTGTATAGTCAAATAGTAGGTGTTCCTATGGGTACTAATTGTGCTCCTCTTGTTGCAGATTTGCTTTTGTTATGTTATGAAAGATACTTCATGCTGTTTTTTTTCTGACAATAATCAAGCAGATGTTGTAGGAGCATTTAACTCTACCTCGGGATATCTAGATGATTTGCTTAATATTGATATTCCTTATTTTGAACAAATGCTAATTCAGATTTATCCCACTGAACTTCAGCTGAATAAAGCAAATTTCCAGGTATTGAAGCCTCTTTTTGGACTCAGACTTTTCCATTAGAAATGGCATAGTTTCAACCAAATGTATGATAAATTGGACGACTTTAATTTTGATATAATTATATTCCATTTCTTGATGGAGATGTTCCTCAGTCCCCTTCCTATGGTGTATACATTACGTTTTGCAAGAGTAAGTTCTAGTGTTGATCATTCCAACAACAGAAGTAAATTTTTGACTAAGAACTAAGTTTCTTAAACAAGGTTACCGATAACTCAGTAAAGCTTTTTTCTAACTTGTATTACCGACACTCAGAGTTGATTGTTATATACAATATTAGCTTAAAAATTCTTCTGCAACAAGGCATATCAGAACCTGTATTTTATGGCGATTTAGTTTATATATTTTAAAAGAAAATGTGGAAAGCCTAATCTAAGTAATCAATTTAAAAAGATTATTAAATGTTATAAAATAGTAGGATATGTAAGATGAATATCATGGGACAGTCTGCATGCCTGGTTGTAAACCCAATCACTGTCTATAGATATGGCTTGTCCTTAAATTGCACGACGGTGGGTCGGGCCTCAGACTCACTGACAGCCCTGACGTTGAGCTTCAATCAGTTGGTTGGTGAATGATGGTTATCGTAGGCTGGGCCCACCGTGGCTCGACTTGAGGTTTTCTTTATCTCTTACTATCTGTGAGTCACAAGCCATTTTCTTTGTTTCATCATAGTGTGTTAATTTGATTCGATTGTTTCCCCATGATGACACAATGCATTAGGAAGTCTCTATGCAAGCTTAACACTTTTGTGTTGTAACAGCAATAGAATATATGGCGGAGATTCGCGCCAGTAATATGCATTTAACCCCCCCAGGTGACTTATACTGCTCTCCTTTCTAAGGCGGTGGTTCTGTTGTTGCTGAAATATTGTTTTATGTATTTCCATTGTTTGTGGGGGCCCTGTGTTTGTCTTTGTTTTATTATGCATTACTTTCTATCCCTTCTAGTTTTGCAATCGTCTTGAAGAGGAAGAGAAAGATGGCTGCCTTGTTTTTATTGTCTTACAGATGTCTCGTTACTGTAAATATTATTTGGCTCTTCCTCACAGTGCCATGGGTTGGTCTGCAGTGGGTAATTGTGATATTTTCTAATCATACTCACTATCTTTTTCAAGACAAATGTTAAAAAATGGAACATTGAATATCTTTGGATCTCACGTATACTTCCTACAGCAATAATTTTTGAAAAAGATTTAGGCTGTTTTCTTGTTTGTTAGATTGTGTTGTCATGTTATGCAGTGGAATCGGATTAAAAATACAGTACTGTTGGTGTGGGTTTTTTTACATTAATTAACAAAAATAATAATTAACTGGGCAATGACGAATAAAATGGTCCTGAACGAATGTACAATTCCAGTCAAACACATTCATATAATTCTGGGTATATTTTGATTTATTGTTTCTTGTATCGAATGGAAATTGAATAGCATGTGTTTATTTTGCTGTCCAGTATATATTATGTTTCATTTGTCTATATTTTTTTGATCTAATTATTTCATTTTCTATATATTTTAGTTGTTTCAATGGTATTTGATTTCAAAATTATTACAGTTTATAAAAATAAAGCCTGCTCAAAGAGATTTTAGTACTTATTATGTTGTTGATAAACGATTGCCCAGGCGAGCTGGTGCAAATGCAGAGACTCACAGGGTTTCTTTTTCGCGATTAAAGTATGGAAAAAATATAAAAAAAGGATACCTGCCCATGAATTATTTAAGCATGACGTGTTGCCTTGTGGTCATCTGCTGGGAAAGGGCTGACCTCTTGGCTCTTGTTTGTGACGTTTCTTGTATTTTTGTCACTTTCCCTTGTGGTATCCTGGGTCAGGTGTGGTACTTGATTGTATCGATTCCTGATCTTTGCTGTCTTTCCTTCTTTTACGCATAAGCAATAAGTACCAAAGCCTGGTGTGCTGACTTTTATATTTCAACTGTTTCAAGTGCTTTACAGTTCTTAGAGTGAAATTTGAATATAAGTCACATCATGAGAAAGCCTGCTGTTTGCATTAGTGAAAAGGTGCTTATTAGCTGCGTGTCTGCATAGAATAATCAGCCCACTTTATTAGACATTTTTCAGTTACCGCGGACCTTAGGATTTGTAAGATGTAGCACACCTTAGACTTGCGTTATTTAAGAGGGGCGATCTCAGCAGTGTAATTCAGAAACGTTTAACAACTTCATTAGTTGTAACTTGTGACTCGATTAATTTCTGGTTAGAAAATCATACGAAGTGCTTTAATAAAGTCATCTTCAGCAAACTAATATTTTCTTTTTTAGTGCTGATGTATTGTAGTTGTGAAAATATTGCATGCTTTTTATGTCTGCTGATTATATTAAAATGGACTCTGGACTACTTTTATGATGGAAGCAAACATAATGAATCCATAACAGACTGCAACTCATGCAACGTTTTGACTCGGTTAGAGAGAAAAAATTCAGCCTCCACCTCTGCACAAGAAACCGAATATACTCAATCTATTGAGTCTGACTGCAGATCTATAACCCAGCGGCTATGAGCTCGCTCCTGATCTGGCCCCATACTTTTGGGGAATTTGTTCATTAAATAATTTCACAATAACTAAGTCAGATTGTAACTATTTTTTTACCTTTTTAGTATGCAAGCAGAGGTACAAAAGATATTGAAACATATCAATTTTGTAGGCCTGGGTCCAACCCTTTGGGTGGACTTAGGGGTGGGTCGTTGACCAAAAATCAACTTTTCACAATATGGTATATGCAGCAACATGGTAGCAAATAGTTTGCCAGAAGGCACAACCTCTACCCTTGCATTGAGCTACATTAAATCAAGGTCTCGTTACAGCTCTACTCCTAGGGAATTTTAATTGATCGGAACTGAGTTCTGCTGGTTACAGAAAGGTTGCTTTCAGTTTCTAGCGTAGGTATGTGCATGAAGTACTGTTAAACCGCTTAGACAAGCTTGTCATAAAAATCTGTGGTGCCACCCAAACCCACTTCAGCAAAATAATAACATGAGGTAAAAAGCTATTACACGTATTGTCTTTTCCTATTTTACTCCTTCGGAATTTTTAAGGGTGGTCAACTAAGCGTGTATTGAATTAAACAGTTTTAGCATTTTCGAAGCTGGGAAATAATAATTAATAATAATTATAATAGATTGGTGAACTCCTTCAGTATGTTGAAGATAAGGAGCTTGATATGATAGGATGCAGCTTAATCACATACGTGAGTTAGCCCGTCTGCCTGTCCCTCCTGTATTAATTTATAATATTTGATGCATTTTGATTTTTTTATGATCACAACCATGAACAGTCAATATCATATAAAGTTAACCCAAATCCACACAACAATGATCTATATGCATGCTGGGTAATTTTGCATGCTTTTTCATTGTCTGCTGTTTCTTTTATCTTTCCTTTTATTTAAATTAATGTATTTAAAAAAATCCTTGGGGAATACCATGACAGTGCCAAACAGTTTGCATTTGGATCAAGCCCAATATTTTGTCAGGCCTTATCTTGTTCCAAAATGTGGCTGATCAATAGATGACAACAGTTGCCACTAGCGGAAAAATAGTTACAAGTATAATGCCACTTGAATTACTAGAATCGACTGAGTTAGAATATATTGACTTTTGGTGTATTTACAGGGCCAAATCTAGGATTTCTGGAAAGGGGGTTCATATGTATAAAGGTGCTGGGTTCACTTTTCTGATTTTATCTCATTTTTCTTAAATATTCCATGAAAATGAAATAATTTGGCCTCACTGAGAGCAAATTATTTCATTTCACAGGATATTTAAAACTATGGGGGGGTTTCGAGCGAACCCACTGAACCCCATCTGCATCTGCCGCTGATTTAACTTAACATTTGCAATTTCCCAGTATGCGTCATGGTTTCTTAGATTCTGAAACATAGGAAACTAGATTTTTGTCTGAATGTCTGGCGGAAGCTTTTCACATACTCAGGGGCGTACTTAAGTGTACGAAAATATGCATGAGCCTACAACTTGAGGCTGGAAGTATAGGGTTTTAGCCATTCAATTTGATTTTTTGAAGAAAAATCTAGTTTATTGTGTATATGCTGCGTGTCTTCATAGCTCATTTTAGCCCTGTGAAATTCTCTAAAACCATTTTCCACAAAAGGGCAAAACCCCTGGCTTCATAAAGGGGGACTATCCAGAGTGTGAACTCTATAAAATGCCCTTGGAACGGGCTTGATCCTTATATCTCAAGCATCAGCTTTCTACTGTAAGTGAGCTCTCTCCCAATTAGTATAATGTACCAGTCGGTTTATCCACGCACCCTATTCTCTGACATGACAGGGATATAGCCGGGCAAATGAACCATTTTTTTACTTTTTGGATAGTGTGGATAAATGTGGGGCAATTGATATACAAAGGCAAATATGGCAGTATAAAGTAAAACATGACAGACGGTGGAGAAAACTGCCAAGTCGAAGTCCCCGTTGTTCTCTTGTTAGAAATGACTAGTGCATATATTCAAGTCCTCTTAAGGGTCAAGGGGAAACCCAAATTCCCTAGTAGTTCGGTACATGAATCATCCTAACAAGATATGGACGTTTATGCTTGAATTCCATGTCCCTCCATATCTCCTTTACATTCGAAGGATTTTCAATTACTGTGGTCCAGCTATATTGGCTTGCACAAGTTGCGAACGACTTATGCATTTCCACTGTCCATTAACCAGAGCTTGGTGAAATATTGGCGCAAAAAATAATCATATTGGACGCAGAAACATCGAATTTACCTACTCGCAAGTTACAACCAGTGAATGCATACATGTATGGACCCAGAAATAACTTTAACCCTTAAAGCGCCAAGAAAAAAAATGCATCTGAAAATGTCGTCTGCTGAAGTCGTCTGCTGCAAAAAATTGCCTAACATTACTGACGAATTGAGTATAGAAGCAAACAGCGTGTACCAAGAACCTGATCTGGGTCCACACTGTTTGCTATAGAGGCTTCTTAAACTTTTCAGCAGATGAGAAAATCAGACGACTTTTGTTGCGATTGGCGTTTTAAGGGTTAAAAAAGATATTCGGCTGCATTTCAATTGTAAAATTTATTTTTGGTACATGTCTTTTTCACTTGTAAACTAGTGAAATACCATCATGCGGCATTTCCTCATGGTATGCACTGTTTGTTAAGGTACAAAAAGATCTCAGGACAAAAAAGACGAAAAAGATAGATTCCAGTTACTGCTGACATCGCCCCTCTTAAATAAAGTCAAAGTAAGTCTCCGTTGACGGACGAATCGTAATGTAAGGTGTAACTGAAAAATGTCTATTGGTAGCTGCCTTGATAGATTTTTAGTTGTTAAAATTTAATTACGAAACGTCAAGCTATCTTCTGTAGCTGTTTAGACTGGTTTGAGTGTGACCTATTTGAAAATCCTGAAGCATATTTTCTGGATACTATGCCTATATTATAGTAACCGCTGTGTCAAAACAGACCATTCCGTGCAATCTTAGGCAGAAACTGTGTTCCCATCAGGTTTAAGTCATGTTTCTTTCTTCGCATGTTATTTCGAACTGGCCCACTACGGTACTAAAGGAGAAGAAAGTATATCACAAATTCTAATCGACCTTTAAAACAGATGGTTGCTTTAAATAATCAATAGACTGTTTGGTTAAACGATACCAATGAGCAAGTGTGTTTACCTGGCAGTGTCTCTAAAATTAGTGAACTAACGCGAGGCAGCCACTTGGCTTTGTGCAAAAATGTCAAATGGAACATAGCCATAGCCTTAGAAAGATAGCAACCAAAGTCACTTGGGGACTTCAAATAATGTTACTGGTCAAATCTTCACCATAGATTCTGCTAGATTGTAAAAGCACAAACTTTGCTTAGCTCTCGTGGATGCTTCCTAACATGCTCCCCAGTTGCTTGAGCTGCTGTCCATTCTAAGGCAGTTGTTCTATTGCTGTTGATTCATTGTTTATTTTGGTTATGCAAGCCGTTTTGTCCTATTTAGTTTTGAAAACATCTTTATTGAGAAGACAGAGCTGGTTACTTAACCCTTAAAGCGCCAAGAAAAATATGCATTCTGAAAATGTCGTCTGCTGAAGTCGTCTGCTGCAAATAATTGCCTAATATTACTTGCGAATCAAGTATAGAAGCAAACAGCGTAGATCCAGAACAGACTGCTCCTATAGGACTCCTATAGGAGCAGTCTGATCTTGGTCCACACTGTTTGCGGTAGTGGCTTCAGACGTCTTTTGTTGTGATTGGCGCTTTAAGAGTTAACTTTAATTGTTTTTCGGATGTCGTGTTCTGTGGCTCTTACTTACAGTGCCATGGATAAGTGTACAGGACGTATTTGTGGTATTTTCTAATCATACTGACTTGCTATTTTGACCTGAAATAATTTAATCTCTTTACACTACCTCTCACATACAACTTTGGTTTTTGAGATTCCACTGCTTGGCTCTCTGGTTGTAGATTGTAAGCCTTACAATATATCTCCTTGTCATGATCAGCTTCTGAAGCTGTAACTGTGTAACTGGTACTAGTAGTTGATCGTTGTTTGACATCTGTCCCCATATACCAGATAACTGTAGGGGATGGTCGGCTTGTACTGGGTATAATATTGCACCCAAATGGTCCAGTAGGTACCCCTTTATTTACTTCCACTGTACCAGTGTTAATTGTTACACCATTCTTCTGAAGCTCAACACCAGTTACTTGCACTGAAATGATAGAAAAACACAAAAAGTTCAATTTCCTTGAATTAAATCACATCATCTTGCTGTATACTCTTACAATCTAGCTTTCTTGTGTAAACTTGCTTTTTAGCTCACCTTTGACGTAGTGACAAGGTGAGCTTTTGTGATCGGTCTTCGTCTGTTGTCCGTCCGTCGTCCGTTAACATTTGACTTAAATGACAACTCCTCCTAAACCCCTAGTCCAATTTTGAAATAATTTCACACAATGATCCTTGGGTGGCCCTTTACCCAAATTGTTTATATGGTTCTGGTCCGTTGCATATCTAGGTCACAGAGGCATAAAATAGACTTTCGAGATGAAAACTTTAAAAATCTTCTTGTCTGAAACCAGAAGGCCTGGAGCCTTGAGATTTGGTATGTAGCATCACCTAGTGGACCTCTACAAGTTTGTGTAAATTATACCCCTGGGGCCAAACCCCCCCCCCCCTCCCCCGGGTTACATGTTTTACATAGGCTTATATAGGGAAAATGTGAAAAAATCTTCTTGTCTGAAACCAGAAGGCCTATACTATTGATATTTGGTATTTAGCTTCACCTAGTAGACCTCTACCAAGTTTGTTCAAAATTATAACCCTGGGGCCAAAAATGGCCTGCCCCGGGCTCACATGTTTTTCATAGGAAAAATGTGGAAAAATCTTCTTGTCTGACACCACAGGGCCTATATCCTTTATATTTGGTATTTAGCATCACCTAGTGGACCTCTACAAAGTTTGTTCAAATTATACCCCTGGGGTCAGAAATGGCCCTGCCCCGGGGTCAAATGTTCTACATAGGCTTATATAGGGAAAACGTGAAAAAATCTTCTTGACTGAAACCAGAAGGCCTAGACTATTGATAATTGGTATTTAGCATCACCTAGTGGACCTTTACCAAGTTTGTTCAAATTATATCCCTGGGGCCAAAAATGGCCCCGCACCGGGGGTTACATGTTTTACATAGGCTTATAAAAGGAAAATGTGAAAAATCTTCTTGTCTGAAGCCACAAGGCCTAGAGCCTTGACATTTGATATGTAGCATCACCTAGTCGACCTCTACCATGTTTGTTAGAAATATAGCCCTGGGGCGAAAAATAGTCCCGCCCTGGGGGGTCAATTGTTTTACTTAGGCTTATATAGGGAAAATGTGAAAAAATCTTCTTGTCTTCAACCAGAAGGCCTAGACTATTGATATTTGGTATGAAGCATCACCTAGTGGACCTCTACCAAGTTTGTTCGAATTATAGCCCTGGGCCAAAAATACCCCCCCCCCCCCCCGGGTCACATGTTCTACATTGGCTTAATAGGAAAATGTGAAAAAATCTTCTTGTCTGAAACCACAAAGCCTATAGCCTTGATATTTGTTATGTAACATCACCTAGTTGACCTCTTCCAAGTATGTTAAAATTTTGACCCTGGGACACTAAATTGGCCCACCCGGGGTCACATGTTTCGCTGAAGCCCATCTAGGGAAAACATGGAAAAACCTTCTTGTCTGAAACCACAAGGGCTAGAGCCTTAATATTTGGTATGTAGAAAATGTTTGTGTGCGGTGGGGTGAGGAGGTAGGGTCTTGTTATGCGCTTAAAGACTATACTACAGAAGAGACCAGCTTGATTGCCCTCCACCAAATGGTTTAAATCATTACTTTCCACTGAACAAGACTGGTGCACATATATAAATACAGGTGAGCGATTCAGGGCCACTATGGCCCTCTTGTTTATCATTTGTTGTTGTTTTTGTTTCATAGAGACTTAGAGACAATTGTATCATTCATAATAAAAGCATGAAATAGTCCAATACTTTTGCCAAGTTCAAGGTCATTTAAATCTAATCAATTCCTTATCATGTAACAATGATGATGCATAATTTCACCAGAATCCATCATCCAGTTCAAGAGATATGGTGCGAACAAGATTTTTAAATTGTGTCAAAAATTAAGATAATTAATGTGCTGATGTGACCTTGATAATGTGGTCAAGGTCATAGAAATGTTATCTTTTCGTTATCCCCTCCCAACAATGTGTCTTAGCAAGTTTGATCAAAGTCCAGAGATAAATCCAGAGCACAAAGTATTGTCAAATCAGCTATGTGGATTTATACATCAACTGAATAAGGCACATGAAGCAATATGTCCCCCGCTCCTCAAAGAAAGGAGGTTAATCAGTCTTGTTAGGGAATCTGCTAACAAAAGAGATGCTTTTTTATGAAGCAATTTTGTAGTCTATACCTTTCAGATTTGTCATCTTAATCATAGGGATCATACATACATGTTGTTTTCTATCCATTAGTTGAAGCCTGAGCCTAAAATGCGAAGGTTTTAATAACCGTGATGAGTCTAGCAGATGCTAGTGTATCAGAAAAACAAGTTTAATCATTATTAATGCATATTCATTTTGTCACTTGAAAACTTTGGAAAAACGCTTCGAAAACTTTATCAATATAATAGCTTGCAAAAGAATGAAGGATTCGAAGGTTTTGAAAATGACGACTTACAACCTCCTGGCGTCACTAAATTACGTTCATTTCTATGCACGTTACTGTTAATGACGTCAATTTTTGTGACAGCCTAGAAAGTTATAATGCAAAGAATAAAAGCCCTGCATCAACAGCATGTGAATTGTATGATTGATACATTGGTTTTTGCCAATTAAAGCATGCCTGTTAGTAGCATGCGCCACAGCTTTTTTATGCAATAATATAGGGATCACACATGTTTTTCATGCACTTACATTTGCACATTTTTCTGGGTCCTGAGGAAGTTGTTTGAACACGAGGCCGATAGGTGTATTGTTCAAACATCTCCTGAGGGACCCAGCAAGTGTTAATGCAATAAAACAAACATGTATGATTGTTATTTACTTACTTACTTACTTTATTCTTGCATCATTTTACCTTATTCTAACCAAATTTGCACTGAAAACGCTGCTAAAACATTAAATATCCCTTTCTTACACCGAATTTCTCTGAACAAAATGGCGTTAGCTGTAAACTTTCGAATGTCATAACATTGTCAAAAAACATCGCAACTTCATAGCCTTACACAACATCTTCGTTAACAAAAGCTTCTACGAAATGATCAGTCTAGTCAGTCTGGTCCACAATAATTTCCATATATACTTAACCGCAAAAGAAACGCAAACGTTTTCAATTAACTTTTTCTTCCACATGGATCCCATGAGGCTAATTTCTTCATTATATCCTGTGTTCCTGCGCATTGAGTAATGATTTGCCGTAAAACGGTTTTGATCACGATTTCTATTCTGACGTTATAATAACGTCAGCAAATTTCAACAAAAAAGTGATGTCTCATTCGTTTTGAAAAAACAACAACAACAAAAACAGATTGATCTGATAGCCAGATATCTTAACTAAAGGTTAACACTCTAAACGGTTTGGAAGTTATTGATTATCAACGCTACCAGTCGCTGCGTTTCTTTTTTGACGTCAACCTACTTTTTTTAAAATAGTCATTACAGACACATTTTGTTTGATCATGTCGCGATACTTATGTCTTCTATGCAATGCATCGAAGGCTATATGCTGACATTAAAAGTTTTTTCGATTATTAATATTCGTTTGGATAAAAATGGCTTATCGCGCAAAAAATAAAGACGTCATTTTGACAAAATGAACGTTTACAGAAACATAAAAGTACCTGATTGGACTTTGTCTACCATTTTGCTTTCAAAAACCGATATTGGTTTAAAACGTTTTTTTCGCAAAATATGCACAATTTTTAACTTTGAGACTTTAAAAATGGTGATTGCCTTACATTTCTCGTTGCAGTTTGCCAACCATTAGTCACAGTGGTCTGATTTTGGTGCTGTATGCAAGGCAAATAACGGTACTTAGTGATTTCATTATCGCTGGCTGATTATTTTTTATGAAAAAGAAGGAACAACCATTTTAGAAAGAGTTGCGTTTCTTTTGCGTTTAAGTATATAATAAATTCCATATATAATGTCATGCGAATCACTCTGAGGGCTCATTACTTTCAACTTCAAACCTATCTTTAAACAGCACATGAATCTCCTGGTTTGAACATGTATTTTCATTCCTTTGACAAAAACCGCTATTCAACTAGAATTGTCAGAGAATCTGACTATAGCCGCGCTGCAGCGCTTTTCATGCAAGAAAAGGCTAAGTTCTAAAGAGATTTAGCAGGGAAATCTAGGGATATTGTGCAGGAACAAATTCTGACATCAATCAAGGGCCATAACTGTTACAAACTAGATCTTGTCAATATGAATGCATGCATAAATTTGGTGAAAATTTGTCAATTTGTTCTCAAGATATTTAGCGGAAACGAAATTTTGGAGTAAATCAAGGGCCATAACCCTGGTATAAATATGCAAAAAATGACGTGTAACAATCCCAAGCTAGATTTTGTCAATATGAATGCATATATAAAATTTGGTTCTGTCAATTTGTTCTCAAGATATTGAGCGGAAACGAATTTTTGGCGTAAATCAAGGGCTATAAATTTTGGTACAAATATGCGAAAAATGACGTGTAGCTATCCCAAGCTAGATCTTGTCAATATAAATGCATATATAAAATTTGGTGAAGTTCTGTCAAATTGTTTTTAAGATATTGAGCGGAAACGGAATAATGACGGATGGAATGACGGACAGCCTGACGAACGGAATGACGGACAACCCAAATCCAATATAGCCCCAACATTTTCAAAGCCGGGCTATTAAAATGCAATATAGCCCCTACTTTTTCAAAGCCAGGCTATAAATAGGTATTTATGCTCACATAAGCTTGGACCAGAGCGGAGCACTTCATTCTCCTTTTTTGCTTTTTTACATGATGAAGGTGGTACGGGACCCATGTCAAAAGATAACTGCGTGTTTTTAAAAAAGTAAGAGTTATCTTTATTTATTGTCTTAAAACGTACAAATATTGGCGTTCACAAAAATATCATTTATCAACACATCTGTATGGCCAAATATATTTTGTCCATCTGGTCCAGTTTCACCCCTCAATGCGTTCCGAGTTATATTCTTTGACTTTTCGCTTACTGTAAAGGCGGCGCCTCATGAATGCGTAATTAGGACTGGTCAACCTTAGGCATAGGTAAAAGCTGAAAATGAGGGGTGGTTTTATGAAAAAGTAACTGTATCATCTTGCGCCATTATCTCAGTATAGACGCAAAACAAATTGTTTAGTCCTTAAAACGCCCGCAAAATAACTGCATCTGAAAATGTCTATTTAACATATGCATAGAGGCAAACACTGTGGACCCAGATCAGACTGCGCCTACAGGGGCAGTCTGATCTGGTTCCGCACTGTTTGTCTTTGAGGCTTCGCATATTTTAGTGGACGACAAAAACATACGTTTTGTGATTTTGCGCTATAGGGGCTAACAAATGTGGGTTCAGTGTGTATACGGTTAGGATTTTCATGAAATGCACGCACGTTTGCGCGGCCCAAGCAACTTACTAATTCTTCACCAAATTATAAATAGAACCTGATTTCCCTTGTTTAGCAGATGAAATAGCCGAACAACGCCCAGATATGAATATTAAAGTTACCGCCTTTACAGTAAGCGAAAAGTCTATTAATACCTGGCAAGGCAATTCTGGTCAAAAAAGTTAATATTCATGCGTATTCAATGTATGTACTATTCTCTGATAAAGTGTCTTGCCCCATGACACAACACTATTACTCTGGTGATTCACAAATTAGTAATACTTCGATCCCTAGTTTAACACTCTACGAACAGAGCCACTATGCTTCTTAAGTCCATTATCTTTGTAAATATGAAGTAGTAGGTGGGAGGGTTCCCTTTTTGTTTTTAGCTAAGATGAAACCCAAGAGTAACATATTGGACACTGTGAGAAAGCTCGCCAAATGCTGGGGCGTGTCTTTGTACTATTTTTAGCTAGCCAGTGGGGTGTCTTTTGACTGAGACTTATTTTTTAAGCCTCGCATTTCATCTCTTTTTAAAGCTCGTTTAATAACTTTAACATTGGGATCAACCGTGATTTTCTATGCATTACCACCTGCTAGAACTCCAGGGTGGTGTTGAAACCCAAACCAGAAAGGCGAGGGTTATGATTACCCCTGAGGGGTCTAACAGATATTAGTGTATCAGAAAACCATTATTGCATAATATAAGGTCATTTTCTCGCTTGAAAACTTGCAACAACGTTTTCGAAAAAGAACATTTTTTCAGATCAAAGACTCGCGTCATCCTGACGACACTTCTATACGGGTAACTGCTGATGACGTCAATTTTGTAACGAATGCAAATTACGTATACTGTACGTAAAGTAAAGAAAAAAAAGAAAATAATAAAAGCAACAACAAACATGCTATGAATAAACAGCACGTGAATTGCCCCTCCCTCCCTCCCTCTCTCTCTCTCTCTCTCTCTCTCTCTCTCTCTCTCTCATACACTCACCCTCACTTTGGCACACACACACAAGCGCGCGCGCACGAACGCACTTATAAAGGTCTTAGGGGTCCTAGAACGTGCCAAATGAGGAGTAGACAAATAATAGGCCTTTCGCACACGGACCTGAATTAAACAACATCAACTCAAACAATACACTGTCTACGCACACGGACCTAAATTAAACAATGAAGCAGGTATAGCACTCCATGCCTTTTTTTATTTCAGAGGTTAAAAAAAGAAAATAGCACAAAAAAGAAAAACGAGCACGGTGACATATGCGTTTTAATTAATTATAAGTTTCTATGCAAAATTTCCTTCAAAATAAAGAGAAAATAAATATTAACCTACCTTTAATCTTGATAGTAACTTCTGCACTGGAAGTTTCTGGACTAGTATCCAATTTACAAGACCATCTTTCTCCATCTTGATATTTTTTCACTTCTTTAAATGTAAGAGTAAAGTCCTTGCCATTGTTAGTGCAGGTAAATTCAACATTCGTGTCAATATTGGCATCAAAGGAAGTGCAATCAATAGCCAAACGTGTATAAATGTTGCCTCCATTCTTCGACCAAAAAACTAAATTGTAAAATCTTGAACCTGTATAGGAACAAACTATGGTAAATCTACTGTTTTCTGTGACGTCAACCATACCAGATGGAGTTATACTAAGCTGACCTTTGGCACCTGGAAGATACCATAGGAATATAATTAGAGTTGTTACAAAACAGTGCAGTTTGCCTCTCAACTGTAACATTTGAATGGATCTCATCAAGAAATAATGTGTCTTTGAGAAGTAGTGACCCGTTCATATATAAACAAGTCTGTTAAGCTCCAGAAACTATCTAGAATCTCAAATGGTTAGATCTAGAAACTAGAGAAATTATTAAATACTGTGCACACAGATGCATGGATCAGTTCAAAATGTTCAATTTGTCTGAAAGTTTTCATCAGTTTTAACTCTGTTTAGATCATTGTGGCATCTTCTGCTTTAATAATCCCCATAAACACAAATATGTAGAACTTACACTGATTAAGTTGAAATAAGTCTTAAATTCTTTGCAGTCATACAATGCTGACTAGATGAGATATATTACATGCTGGTAATTATTGTATCTCACAAAAATCAGGATTTTTAAAGCCAAGGCTTTTCAAAACATTATTATGTGGATGCTCAAAATCAGGTCACATATACCTCTTGGAATAGTATGAAACTTTAAAATGAATGAGAAAGTATCTTTTTTGTTTTGTTTGAGGGTTTTTGTCTGAGGCAACAACTATGGTCATGTCGAGACGATCAGTTCACCAAACCACACTTTTCCTGAGCAAGCTTGACTAAGCAGTTATTATTTGGCAACAATGACCTGAGACTGATTATTTTCCACCAAAATATTTGTGGTAGTCATGCGTTTTCATGTAATACTCTGACTTGGCCCATGCTTTAACCAAGAATATAAGAATATGGCGATAATGTCCATGCCTTTATGTAAATGGTCGAATGGCCTAGTGGTAAGTTAACTTAATAGAGAGCGTACATACCAGGATCGAATCTTGGAAAAAGCTCTTTTTATATGATTAAAAAATGCATGCACTTTTTTAAAGATTGTTCTCATACAGCTTCATGTCAAAAGTCTTTTGACATTCCTATTTCTCAAAAGTATTTTTACATGTTTTTGTATTTGCAACTGTAATTGTTTTGTGGAGAAAATGCTTACATTAAGGCATTCTGTTCATCTAACGTATATCAACGCCATTGCATTTCTGCAGAAATATCAACATTTTTTATGTTTCCATTTGCTCAATGTAAATTCTTAGTATTTTAATTAATGTGAGCTACCTGTTTGTTTGTTTTTCTCATGCATTAGATTTGCCACGTAATTTTAGTACGGTCTTTTAAATAATAGTAAATTATATGCAATGTTCAGTATATACAGTGAAATAATTTATATACTGATGATGGCTGCAGATAAAAGACAGGAAACTCGACGAAAAGTAAGTATTCATTTACGTTCCACTGCCCCTGTAACGTTTTATTTCCCATTAAAATGTATGAGTCTCCTAAACGTATAAAATATTCTTGAAATAAACATCCAGTAAATTAAAGTTTGAAATGATTCTACCAAAAGAATATAGTGGAAGGCAAAGATTAGGGATTGACATCAGTTTTACGTCTGGGGAGTTATGAAATAAGACAGGAAACAAAATGCCTTCTAAGGTAAGCGATATGCGGAATCGTGTATATGATATACTTTGTCCCTAACAGCAATTGTATAATCTATGCTAGACACTATGAAGACAACTTAAGTAAAGACGCTGTTATAAAAGCAATATATGTGCCACTAGATATCCGTTGTGAAGCCTACAAAGATGTTAACACCAATTCTCTGTAACCACCGAACCTAGTTGTTCACGCATAGTCACAGATTTTGATGAAACTTTCCATGATTGTTTGTTTTTATGCCAAAACACGCAAATCATGCATCATTCCTTCATTTTCATATCCGTTTCCATGGTAACGGGGTCAATAGTTTTTGGCTAAAATTTGTCAGAAAATCAATGAAATTTGACGAATTTCGGACTGTTATATCTTCTTTAATACAAACATGTTAGCTATAAAGCTGTTTATTAATTGGAGAATTGCGCTTGGTTAGTATCCGAACGTTAATGTTGAAGAATTTCTGGTCTCTTTCATATCGAAGTTCTATCTGAAAGGTGGGTGGGGTAACACAACCCCGAAATTTGCTGTTTTTTGCACTTTTTGACAGCTTAAATCATTAAGGGCTCGACAGCCGGACACATTACAGGACTAACATGAAAATTAATATTACCCCATCTTTCAAAAATTTGAATAAAAATTTTGGGAAGTTACCATCTTCTATGTGTTACCATGGAAACAAGAGGTACACCGTTTCAAAATGCATGTTTTGATTTTAACAAATATTTATGAGGTGTGAAATTCACACAACAGCCAGACTGTAACACTGAACACAAGAAAGTGTTAAGCTGACATTTTTCTGCCAATATCTATAAAAAATATTATCAGAGGCCCCAATGGGGGTTTGATATAGTCATTTTAGGGCGCAACGGGGACAAAAATTAAGAAATTATTTGAAAAAAAGTCAAAGCTCTTTTACATAAAAGAATTAATTGTATCAAAGTTGTTTTGAAAAGTCATATCTACATTATACAATTGTAATTAAAGAATAAAAACAATTGTAAATCTCAGGAGGGGCTCCCAAAGGGGCTCAAATCGATTGAATATGGGTGGGGTAACACAACCCCGAAATGTGTCGTTTTTTGCACTTTTTGACAGTTTATATCATTAAGGGCACGAAAGCTGGGCACATTATAGGACTGAAATGAAATTAAATATAATCCCATCTTTCAAAAATTAAAATAAAAGTTTTGGGAAGTTACCATCTTCTATGTGTTTCCATGGAAACAAGAGGTACACCATTCCGAAATGCATGTTTTGAATTTAACAAATATTTATGAAGTGTATATTTCACACAGCTG